>CM073465.1:68366448-68696448 GCA_037074535.1 Gleditsia sinensis
TTACCTTTGTGTTCAGAAGGAATCTTCTTATTTCAGTTAATTCTTTTTCTTTGTACCCAAAAGGGTTGTCTTTATCACTATTCATCCAAACGAGTTTAGAAGTTGAGCTGGTAGTACATACTCAAGAGGCATAGTTTAGAATATATGTATCGATACTTATATATCGCATACCTAAGGATAAGAATCAGAAAGAAGAAGAGAATGACATCCTATAGAACTCCACAGCAGCACCGTAAGTATAAATATGTCCGCGGTTACATACCCATACTCAAAGTTCTACTACAGAATCCTTGCTCCATTATACCACAGGGAAACCTATTGGCTCTGATACCACTCTGTCACGTCCCAGATTCTATCCGAGCACGAGACCGGCACAAAATGAGGGTTTCTCCCCACTTCGTAAGCCTAACCATCACATTATGAATCTAAAACTTAATAATCAATCTGGTTTAGCATGTGATCACATAATCACTCTGTAAAACTTTAAACACAAATAATATATAAATAAAGATCTAGCTTCATTAAGCGATGCCAAATCATTTTGTATTTCTTGCTTTACATATGTTTTACCTTTTCTTTTCACACATAGGAAACGGGGATCCTGCCTGTGATAATGTGGAGCAACTCTAGAGTACAAATACATAAGACAACAAGAAACTAAGCCCATCAGGACAAATTTGGGCTTACCTCGAAAATTTTACTGCTTCTGCGTACGCCTTCAATTTTTACCTATCTGGAAGCATTTAAAAGATTGGGGTGAGTCTTGCGACTCAGCAAGTAAATAACACAATTATATCATGTAGAAAAATTATCTTACATATTAGATTATAATTCAGCTTATGAATATTTTGAAGTATTCTTACTAGTTTTGTTTACTTATTCTCATTTAAAATAAGTTATGAATAGTATATTTATAAACTTCAAATTCATATTTTTGATCATTCATTTACCATGGTTTTAACCCAATCTCTTACTTTCCCTTATTTAATTTCACCATAATATACATATAGGTCTCTAAGGGACTCCTTGACCTTTCTCAGTCACTTTCATTTATTGTTCTTCTTTTAAGTAGGCACTTGAACATTTCTACTTGCAAACATTTGCACATGCTATAACCAATGAGTTATATCCACTTATCATCTTTATTAAAGTTATGTCACTATACTATTATGCTCCTATGCCATATAAAAATATCCTATGTTATTTATGTATATATAGATATATATTTAATATTCAAGCTATATATATCCAAAAGTATAATTAAAGTAAAAGAATTATATTAATTATTATATATTAATAAGACTTATTCTTTTATTAATATCTTTCAGTTTTATTCTTTAATTATTATTACCTTTATCACCCTTTATTTAGTTTGGAGGATTCCAATCCAGAACCATTTCAACATACCCAAGCACATAGCCTGGTAAGGGAAAATCACCATTTTTACCCAAGCACAGAGCAAGGGTGGGTAAATCATCACATACATGTCTTATCCCAAGCACATAGCAATGGGACGAGTAACATCATCATATTCTCGTCATTCATATCATAAGGTTGGGAGGAGCTCTCCTCAACTCCCTAACCTTTCCATATGTTGACTGTCCCAAGCACATAGCAATAGGACGGGTAAATCACCTCATTCTCATAGTAAGTAACCAGGCCAATTGCCACTGGCTATTGGAGGAGACATACTCAACTCCATACTTATTCATATTTCAATCCTCATGTGCCCGTTCGCACAAGGGGCTAGCAACTCCCTTGCTAGCTAGGGTTACAAGGTGCACCAAGGCTAGCCATCTCTGCCGCTAGCTGACAGTGTTTCCGAAAAGGAATCCAATGTAATTATTATTAATCTTATTTAATTATTTCTTTGTTTTCAAGTTTTAAGATAAATTATTATTTTAATCAATATCTAATAATAACCCATCGTGATCATATTATCATACTCATTATATCCTCAATGGATACTTTACCATCACTGAGTATCAAATTTAAAAAAAATCATCACACTTAGTCATATCACTTTCATTCATTCATTTTGTTTTGACTCATTCATATTTTTAAGGTGCACGTATATATATCCATGTGCTTACTTGAATAAAGAAATTTCAATTTGATAGTCACACCTCATTTCATTGCATATAACCTTATAATCTTGTATCATTATTTATTATTTCAATATCCATTAGGGTTGCCATCATTAAATATTATTTGAGATGCCATTATACATAAATATTCACATACTTATATATGTTCATAGTATAAGCATCATACGTTACGGGAGATCACGTTATTAAATTTTTCGGATAGAACATTTTACACCATTTAGATAAAGTATATCCAATACATTATACATATATAGCTTATTCTAATAAACTCTCAAACCATTATGGATCATCTTCACTAATATTTAAACTATCCTCAAATTCACATATTTATATCCACAAGTCGATATAATTAAGAACCATAGACATAAAAGAATATATACACATCCATATAGGGTATCCAACTTTTCTTATTCGAGACTTCTATCAAATTATCTTTGATTCTCACATGTCAACATCCTCCCATGAATCTCATCGTCTTAATTTATCATCTATTTTTGTTCTAAAATCCACTAATTAATATGTTAAATATACGTAGCAATAAATCTACTAAACATTTTATAACGTTCGGGCACCATTGACACATGTCTAACAATTCCAACTTACCTCATCACAATAACTCTATATCCTCTTATTAACACCAGTAAACTCATTATCAAAAATTTCAAGTCTTTCTTCTATCATATCTAAAAGTACCTCATTTTAGCTCATATCAATCCCGTTTAATTCACCCAATCATTTCAAGAAGATTTTTCTCAACAATTACTCATACATAAATTCCCAAGTTAAAAGGTCAAATATTAATTTAAATTCTACTTTCTATATTTCTATTCCTCAAGAAACTTTGATGCCACTAACTCACTTGATTACACTTCTTAAAACACCATAAGGCATTCATCAATTAGTTATTCTCACGCAAACTTTTGTATGCATTATAATTTTCTCCAAGATTTCCTCCATTAATCATTTCCTACAAATTGAAATCACTAATTTCCTAATTTTGTTTTACCTATCCTCAAGTGAACCTAATATGCTCAAATCTTTCTCTTGTGACATTTTTCCATCACTAGCAATCCTAACAAATTTTACTTTCACCATTCCTAACTTGTTACCTACCTATCTCATTTCACTTCACACATTCATATATTTTAATGACATACTATCCAAAGATCAAACATCACCCAAGTCACAATCTCAACATACAAAAATTGTCATAAATTTATATTACATAACCATATTATACAATTTATAAATTTAGAGATAAATTATAATTCTTTTCTCCATGCCATAATTTATGTGATTTACTCACCAATTTGAAGCTTCAATTAGACTAACTTCTTCTTGCCTTTTTCCAAATGAAATTGATCACCAACAACTCCAAATTATGCTCTTCAACTTAGCTATTTCGAAATCCAAAAATTCATTGACAGGTACTGTTCACGCATCTGACACTGTTCACGCAGGTAAAATACTGTTCATGGTTACTGTTCATCCGAAAAAAATTTGCATGATTTAGGTACCAAATCATGTTATCTTGCCATGAAATTTGTCATACATATACTACACTATGTCCTTAAGAAAACCCATAACTTAGTATTTCAAGAAAACACCAAAAATTACAAGATTTCTGAAATTTTACCTAAATTGGGCGCAGGTTACTGTAGCTGCGTTTTCTGATGTTTCTGCTTCTGTTTTGTTGCACTTTCAACTGGATTTTGGTAGAGGTTCATGCTTATGTATGGTAGGATACTCAGTTCCAAGATGGAAGGCCTGTTTATGGCTGGATTTGGGAGAAAATAATGGAATTATGGGAGAAAGAAAAACAACCGAAAATGAAAGCTTGAACCTCCCCCTTCCCTGCGTGATTTTCTTTTCATGCTTCAGTTTTTTTTTTTTTTTTTGCAGAAGGGTATTTTCGAAATTTCAAAGGGCCAGATTTTTAAAGGGACATTCTTGGAATTTTGGTGCAACAAAAGTGGTAAGAAAAAAAAAATAAGTAATTCTAGTAAACCATATTTTTAGAATAAAAATAAAATGAAAATAAACTTTTATCTTTAAGGGAAAAACATAAATATTTCTCATAAAATATAATTATTAAAGCAAGATATGACATTTTAAAATTTTGGGATATTACATAGACTATGAAATAAATAAAAGTAATAATATTAATCTAAAGAAGAGGAAATATTTATTGAAAAGGAATTTCTCTTTATTAAACTTGAAATATATTTAACGATCTCAAATCAAAATGTGTGAAAATATTTAAAAAAAAGGATAAAAAAATATAAACTGTTTGTTCTTTACTTTACTTGAATGTATTCCTACAATTGAAGTATACTTTTAGAGAAAGCTTCCAATACTTAAGAAATAATTGAACTCCATTTGTTGTCATAGATAATATATTTGTATATAGTTTGGATACTCCTTTAAAAAATGCATACCCGCTTGATAATTAAATTTTAATACTTCTTTAGGGTGTTCACCGTATTTGTAAAATAGAACTAGACTTTATGTACTGTTTTGCTCTTGTACCGCTCTAATTTTTTTCTATCACCAATGACTGTATGTACCTAATTTATGTGCATTTACAATACACGTTGCGTAAAATAAAAATACATAGCCAACAAAATGATCATCCATCACAAATTTAGATATAGCTTTTTAATTTTCTGTGGATCTTTTTTCCCCCATAACTATCAATCAATCCTTGAATTTGATGACTTGAGCATGTTACAAAATATAACCTTGTCGTTTAAAGCATTGTTCATATGATAATTATTACAAAACAATATAATGTTTGTCTACTTAGCCTATCAAATTGAAACAAATGTAACTATTATATTTCTGTTTTCCTAAAACATTGATTTTTTTCCCATTTATGTTGAATTAAAGGAGATATTCCAAGAGAGATTGTTGGTCTTCCACAACTAAGGCTGATGTATATAGGATGGAATCAATTAATATGAACACATGCTTTTTTCTCTTTTCATCTAGGATTTTATTTTCGTTTTTCTCTTTCTAAAGGCACAATTTTCACTTTAATGTTAAATATTAAGGTTAGTGCCATATGTGAGCTATTACTTCAATGTAAAAAAATATATTAGGTAGAAGCTGTATAAATAATATTTTTGTTTTATACTAGTATTGAAGACCAATGCTAAAATATGACTGTTACACAGGTGAAATTCCATCATCTCTTTTCAACTGCACATTGCTGGAAACATTATATTTAGGTGAAAACTCTTTAACAGGTATGTTTGCAACATCCATTGACTCTTATTATTATTATTATTATTATTATTAAAAAGAAACATTGATATATTTTAATAAAATTTCATCGATAATTCACATGTGAACGTGTGAATGTAAAGCAATGAGAGAGCTGTGTTATGTGAATGCGTGTATACATCTAAACGAGTTTAAACTTTTGATGCACAAAATTAAGAGCTACACTCAAAAGTCACAAGCTTTTCCATAAGTTTCTATTGAATCCTAACTTAAACTTTCGCATGTAATACATATAAATGAAGTATTTTGAAATGATAGACCAAATTGAGGATTCAAATAAGTAATAGTATCTATACATAAGTGTCCCACACTTTTAAAATTACTGTCATTGACAGTTGATTATAGATAAAAATTATAGTTTTGATTGTTAGTTATAAAGTATTATTGCAACCCAAACTATACAAGGTCCCAAATCCCAATCAAAAATGATTCTAAAGAAAAAGCAGAAGGCGTAAATGAACCAGATGAGAAAAGCTTATGAATTTTGTTGAGAGAGAATAAGCTGAGTACATCAGTATTTAGAAACATTAGTTTAGATTAATTAGCTAACTAAACATTGACGGCTAAGCTAACTACTCTAACTAATTACAGCTTTGACTAACAGCTTTACAACCATAACTTAACAATTATATCACAATAATATGCTGCAGCCAGCATAGCGTAAGCAAGATGGACTTGCTTTGCTTTAATGTATTCCAACTTCAATACTTCCTCCTTCAATACAATCAGCATATCATTGATCAGAAGTTAAAAACAGCCACTGGGAGGAACCCAAAATCACAGTGATCACCCAAGGACGCCATCTAGTTACCCAAACGTTTTACTTCTTCATAAGTGTGGTTTTCTCTAATGACCTGCAAATCCTCCCTTGAAAGATTCATAGATTTAGGTTTTTTGTGAAATGGATTTATTTTCTTTATGCCATATATACAACCAGCAATAATAAAAACTTTAAGTATGAGAGACAAGTAAGTTCACTAGCACTACCAAAAATTTTGTTAGTTGAAGTCACCTCATATGGCATAATAATGGAAAAAATTGAAATATTATCGTGTAGTTGAATAAAATAAACTAGATTATCCTCTGCCAGTCTTCATATTTTGTACTCAATGCATTACAACCTCATTAGAAATAGTATCATACACATCTTTTGCTATGTAAGATAATAAGCATTCATTCAAAAATTGTACAGTGAAGATTGCTTAGTATTAGAAGTATAATTAGGTAGATCCATGTGCACCTGACAATGATCCTACTTTTCTTCAGATGAGAGGGCTTTTTGTTTCAAATAATTGAACATATATAGACAAAATTCAACTCAAGCACTTTAAGAAAATAAGTTGACAAAATTCAAAAAATATCAAGCATTTAATCGATGAATTAAATATGAGAGATTCTTCAAGTCCCTGTTGTTGTAGGAGTTTACAATAAGTTCAAGCAGACACTCCAATGCTCCTCGCATTATTTCTTTAATGAAATAAGGTGGGTTGAGATACCACATTTTAAGTGAGTTACCTCATATACCTCTAAAGCACGGATACGTGCATATTGATGACGTATTGATGTTAGATGCATATTTGAAACTGATACCCTGGATATGTAACCCAAGCATATCAATCAATTTCTTATTAAAATTTCTTAGGAACAGCTGGAACATGGCTAGTTGTTGTCCTTTTTGTGATGCATGTGAAGGAACAACTCATTAGTTGTTGAATCCTGACCCAATTCCTTAACCTATTGCACAAAATAAAATATAAATATTAGATTAATAAATATATATTTTATATGCACACATTTAAAATAATAAAAAAATATGTGTTGAAAATTCATATTATAGCATTCTTCGTCTATAGATGATAGTGAGAATAAAGCCCCCAACGTGTTTTGCTTTTCGAAGTCCCACAACAATATGAGACTTTCTTTTTTTCTTTTGGCTTCCTTGGATCTTTCCATAAAATTTGGGGGTAGCGCACTTGTAAATCTTCCCATAAGGATTCCCCTAGAAAACCTAGGTTTTATCCACTTTTGTGTGCATCGGACATGAAACCCTTGTGATAGACAACGTCAGCTTCAAAGTTGCACTATGGTGCATGTCAATTCATTTCTTAATTTATTTATATTTAAAAATTAAAATAATTTAAAGAACAAGATTTATTATGTGTAAGTGATAGCTTCTTGTCACTCAAAAAACTGAACTAATAGTTATTTTATCACTCAATAACTGAATTATTTGCTTTTTAGTTTAAAAATTAAGGTACATAATTTTAAGGGATGAAAAAAATGCTTTATTGGATTATTTCTTTTATCACCAAATTGTTGCAAACAAATGCATAATGAAATATTGAAAGATTCAAGAAATCAAAAGAAGGATAATAAGATATATAAATTGTTTTTGGTTTTGATTACAATAGATTATTCCTATATGTGAAGTATACTTTTAGAAAAATTTCCAATACTTTGGAAATCATTGGAATCCATTTGTCATCATTGATAATAATTTCATTACATTAATACATAGGAAGAATTTGTACCTGGATTAAAAGATATATACTCATTTGATAATTCAAATTTGATACTTCTATAGAGTGTGTACTGTAGTGTTAATTGTAAAATTGGAACTTGATTTTATGTTAAAAAGAATGTAACAAATATTATATAATGATATTGAAAATTTTTAAGACATGTTTTCCATTTTTGTTGATTCAGTGGAGGCATTTTAAAAGAGATGATGGTCTTCCACAGTTATGAAAAATTTATGAATGAAGTAATCATCTTTTTGACTTTATACCGTGAATAATATTTTATGCTTTAACAAAAAATCATTTATACTTCACGCTTGAACGTGTAAGTGTAAATAAAGAAATGTTATGTGAGAGATAAAATTCAAATGATAAGTGAAAAAAGAAAGTCGGGGAAGCATTCATTGAAAGCAGCATTAAACTCCAAAAAACCATTAGTCCTAAAGTAACTAGGTGGGGCTACAACATATAGCATAAAGTTGATGATGGATATAAAAAAATAAATCAAGTGGAGGCCAGTTGCTATCACTTAGTACAGGGTGGATTTGACATTAGGTAGGCTGCAAGAATTAATGGTGTTAAACAAAGGACCAGATGGAGCATTTTCGGAAACAAAACCATCATTGGGATTTAGCGTTTAAGGAAAGGTCTAAGTAAGCATGCTTATGAATGGATTGAAAATATGAAACAAACCAGATATGAATTACCACATGACTACAACTATGTCTTGAGTTGTTGTTATGTCCTTGTTGATGCTTGAATTTATTTCTTTGAGTGTCAAAAGCAGTGTTGGTGAAGGAAGAGTTTGTCATAATTGTAGAAGAGTGTTTTCTGAGGTGGGAAAGACAAAGCTCTTGGAGGTATAAATCTATTCTCATACCAACATGATATGCTAAAACAATAAAGAAGGCGCACAAAAAAATGTTGTTGAAATACAAGAGAAAAGTGAGAGTAATTATTTGAAGAATTTTGGAAGTCGACATGATAATCAAATCGTATAAGAAATATTGAGGAAAACATAAACTCTTGACAAACAAAGCTTTGATTTATATTTTAATTTTAGAGAGGGAGAATAATGCAGATTCTAAGCTATCTTATACTTAATTTTTATTTTAAATTAGTTATCTTATCTTTATCTTTTATTTTAAATTATAATTTTTAATTTGGGGACTAGGTTTAGTTGGTTTATTTGTTTAAGTCTCAATTATCCATATCCATAAATAAACTATTGTTTTATTTTTCTAAGTGTTTTAATTAATTTCGACTTCTACAGCTTGTACCTATATATATATATGGGTATGCTTGTTTATTTTTTTTTTTTAAACTTTGATTATTGATTAATGAGAGTTGATATTGAGTTTAGTTTAGAGAGGATTATCTGGTTCAGAGTAGATTCTCTGTAGTATTATTTTAGTTCTAAACCATAAAGACTTAATACGTACTCAAAATAAAGATTGCATGTCTTAAATATTTGTCTTCACTGATTTTTAAAGTCTTTTGCAATTTTGGAATACTTCCTGACTATTTCTGGTTGAACTAAACAAGGCTTTTGAAACCATTAATCTCACTAAACTATTTATCACAGAATGTCAATGTATTAATCTTCTTGATTAACAAAACATCAAGTATCAATCTTCTCACTATTATCATAAGATATTAGAGTATCAATCTTCCTAACTCGCAAGACGTTAGGAGTCATTCTTGCTGACTATTTATCATAAAATGTTTGGAACCATAGGTCTCACTGGACTATATATTCAAAGGATATCATAGGGCCTATCAAACACATACAAAGCATACAAACATTTCCTGATTATTTATATTCACATTTATTTTGCTGGTCTTATAAAATACATACAAAGCATACAGACATTTCACATTATTCATATTTCTCAAGATCATAAATTACTAGATAAATCACAAATTTCAAGGCTCTCTATTTACATTTCATAATATATAATACTTAAGACCACGATCAGTATACAATTTTCAGGTACTAAAACTATCGAGACACAATTCACTAAGTCCATTTGATCCTTTAGTTTACTAAGGACACAATCTTACTTAAATATATCCAAAACATTTGTGAACAAAGAACTTATATAATTACATGTAAGTTGCAACTAGTAGCCATTAGATCTTATTTTCCAGGCACTGATTTGATGAGTTGCCACTTATGGCTCTAACTGATGTCACTAGGTCCAATATTGCAATACAAAGCTGAAAACATAATCAAGGGGTTGTTTAGAGTTTTGGGAGCTTATACAATTAGAAACTTTGTTTAGGCATTTTACTGAACATTTGCTGTTCATACTAGATTTCAAATTTGATTATATACTTTGAGAAGTAAAAAAAGAGTGTGAAACTTTGGGTAAGTAGAAAAATCAAAGATTGTATCAGAGATTTTATAACAAAAATTTAGAGTTCATTTTAGATTTAGTAAGTGGCTAGAAAAGGCAAAGCTTGAAATTTTCTAAGAAGAATTATTCAAAATGTGAATCATCCATCCATTTAGGGAACAACTCTATGTTATTTTATATAGCGTCATGAAATCCTAATTATCGATGCTTCAAATGAATTCTATAAACCTCAAATAACTTTAATCATAGCCTATCTATCGACCAAGTTAAAGAAAAAAGTTGCCAAATGAGAAATCCTAATTATCGATGCTTCAAATGAATTCTATAAACCTCAAATAACTTTAATCATAGCCTATCTATGGACCAAGTTAAAGAAAAGAGTTGCCAAAACTCATTTGGTTCTTTTAAGGGCACGCTATTGGCTATTGTACGTAGCTGTAGCTGGTGGTTTCACGCGTTGTTTGGCCGCTGTAGGTCCTATATATGTATATGCATACATATATATCTATATATGTATACATATATCTATATATATGTATGTATATATGTGTGTGTGTGTGTGTGTATATATATATATATATATATATATATATATATATATATATATATATATATATATATATATATATATATATATATATATATATATATATATATATATATATATATATATATATATATATATCTGTGTGTGTGTGTGTGTGTGTGTGTGTATGTATGTATGTATGTATATACATATATATGTCTAAATGCTTCCTGGTGGTCTCTAGTTTGGGCTTTTAATTTTAGGGAAAAGTCTTATTTTAATATATTAGGTTTGCAGTAAAATTTAGATTAGTCCTCAAAATTCTTTTTTTGTTTGAATACATCATTGACTTTTCATAAACTTTCATTTTTAATCTTTAGGATTAACTTTATAAAAAAAAACTAATAGAAAATGTTAACCTAGACAGACATGACATTTAATATGCTAAATTATATGTCCAAATTACTGACTTAGCCAAAAGCTTTTTAGTTACTCCAAAATGATGATGTCTAACCATTCTACCTAAACTGACATGGCCAATACCCACCGTTAAAAAGTGGAACAGCCAAATGTCGTTGTTTTAAGTTGACAGAGAAGTTTTTAGCTGAGTTAGCTATTAAGACAAACAACTCAATGGGTTATATGACACATGTGTCCAATTTAGCATCCCCACCCCCCTTTTTTTACAGATTCAGTCTTAAAAACTAAAAAGGGATGCTTAAAAAATATTAGGAATATATTCAAACCAAAAAAGCTTTAAAGAATAAATCAAATTTTACTACAAATCGAAGAGATTAAAATATTACTTTACCCTTTTTATTATTTATTTGCTTCATTTTTTATCCAAAATATCAAAGCATTTGTATCTCTATTTTTTTACTATTCATTAATGTATATACACCCATTATTTTTATTTGTGTATTTATTATTATTATTATTTCATTAAAAGGGAAATAGGATAACCTCACAAAATCTGAATATTTTACAATGGTTACTATTCTTACTCTATTAATTCCTAATCCTTTTCTTTTCTTTTTATCTCTGAGGAGATCTGATAGCCATGATATATCTAAAAAATTATACTTTCAATAATATAGATATTCATATACTTTCAATAATATAGATATTCATATATTTTCCATATGATATGGGATTATTACCTAAATAGTATTAGGCTGACTTAGGTTGTTAGTCAAGTCAATATGGTAGACCTAAATATAATCATAAATTAGCCTACCCATGTTAGAAATGAAGAAAAAAAATGAGGGGCCAATTAAATTCCTCCTAACATTGTAGTTAGATGCATAGATGCTTCAGTTTTTGTGATTCTATGTGTATATGGATAATTTATATTAAAAAATGTGTTATTTGTAGGTGAAATTCCACAAGAGATGTGCCATCAACTTCCTTTGCTTAAACATTTCGCTCTTAATCTTAATAAATTTGATGGAAGCATTCCAAAATCATTCGGTAACTACACATCTTTGAAAGAGTTATATTTAGCAGGCAATTCATTCACAGGTATGTATACTGTTCATCCATATGTCTAGCCTTGAAATGGTTTTCTCATATTTTTTTTTTAATTTCATTAAAACAAAAGGCACTTCTATGTGGTTTTAGAAAAATGTGGTTCTATAATTTATCATCACATGCCATATGCTAATATCTGATTCTGCCAAATGGAGGTATATATAACCTCAATTTGAATATTTTGAATAGCACAACTCAAACATGCAAATGTGGAAAGTAAATAATTAATAGTAACCAACAAAGTCTACCTATCAAATACCTACAGTTAAGTGATAACCTATTTTTTATAAATTAAATAAAGCAAGACTTAATCTTATAATGTTGTATTTATGATATTAGAATTTGAGACATGGATTGCTTTCCTATCCCATATCAATATATATTCTTAGTTTTCACACACACACACACACACACACACACACACACACACACACACACACATATATATATATATATATGTATGCTTGTGCCACTTTTATATTCACTTAATGTTAACTGCATAGGATGTTAGTGAAAAAATAAGTTTAAATTCTAATACATTTGAAACACATAGTAGGCTAATTACATGATAAACATCATATTTCCAGAATTGGTAATTAAGGACTCAAATTTAAAAATTCATTTAATAGATTTCTTGAAATCCAAAACAATCCATCAATTGTAGCAATTCAGGATCCAATTTAGTATGTACTTGTAAAAAAATTTGTTAAATTCTGATTGTTGATATATTATGTATGTAAATTATAGCTTGGGGATGTTATTTGCAAATTATTTTAGTTTAATAATTTTTAATTTAAATAAAAAATATATCTTATAACTAATTCAAATACTTTATCGTATTAGCAAACAATTAATATATACGCTTAACTTTAAGAGTTTAGTATAATGTTAAAAAATGATTCACTCATGATTCTTTTTTTTTTAGGAAATTACTCATGTCACCACTGATGTTTGCATGCATTTGTTATTCCTCCCTCTCCCCCATCTATTAATTTTTACAATTAATCACCTAATTTATCTACTCATTGCATTTATAGTTTCCTACTATTCAAATTAAACATTAAGAGCATGTTTGCTTTGACTGTTTTCAATTTTCATTTTCATTGAAAACTGAAATAGTATGAAAACGTTTTTATTTATTGTTTTATGTTTTCATTTTCAGAATATTTTTTGAATTTTTGAAAATTCTAAAAATGCCAAAAATATATTTTTAGAATTTTCAGTACTGTAGCGCATTGTAACAATGGCATTTTGGCAATTATTTTGAACTATATACACAATGTTTTACTATTTATATAATTATAAAGTGGTAAAAATAAAATAAACTGAAAATACAATCATATAACTAAAAAAATAGTGAAAATAAAAACATAAACCAAACGTATTTTTAGAAATACAAAAACTAGAAAATGAAACTATTTTCAGGGAAAACAGAAAATGTTTTCACAAGCTAAACTCACCCTTAGATTTTTCCTTCAAATGTCATTCTAAAAATTAATGTTTAAAATTAAATAAATAAGAAATAGGCATTATAAGTAGTGTCTATATTCTTTAAAAATTACAAGTCAGCTTACATATTATTACAACCCCTATCAAGAAGTGTCACTAGCTAGAGAAATGGATAATCCAAACTCCATTGACCACATGTACTTGACTAACATGATAGAAACACAAGACTCAAAAGGTTTCATAGCTTCAAAAGAAAGCTTGAAACTTAACTAAGAACATATGTATATTCTAACAAAAATTTGGCAGAGTTTCCCCACTTTTGTAGTGACCCCTCAAAATTACTATAAATAAAACCAGTTTGTCCAAGTATTGTATGGCTCAAAATCATGTTCTAACATACACTAATAAGAAACTAAATTAAATTTGTATTGGCTAGAACTCAACTTCTGAGTTTGCCCTTGCTGTGTCCAAGATTTTGTAGTTAGATCCAACCACTTTTAATTAGCCAGAAATTGTACGTGATAGACTTGACTTTTGATTAATTCCGAAGTTCCTTTAGCTAGAGTCATGACTTCTAAATGCTTGAGTTTTTCCATTGCTTCTTTGGTCATCCTTGAGTCAATTGCGTGGCTAACTAGTTTTGTGAAGTACGTATTTGGCTTGAAATTATGATACATTCAGTACGTCAGCTTTTGCTTAATCAAATTGATGTCTTTCTTTTACCTGTACTTTCTATAATGAGGAACATATATAGCACATACTAGCAGCATATAGGCTATCATATATTTTGTGCAAAGATCATTCTATAGTAAATAATTGTTTATTAAGTAATTAAATAACTTTGGAACTTCGAATCATACAGTACTTGCTTATGTGATTTTATTATCATTGTGAAAATAAAACAATTTAAAATGTGGAGGCAGAGCTAACATTTTGGAGTAATGTAAATTGGTTTTTAATGAATAAAAATTAAGGAAAAGTCAAATTTTTGTTAAATATAAAGAATATTAATATATTTTATTTATTGAATATTTAAAATAAATGAAAGGAAGATAATTTTGATATTATGTAAATACATCATGGCAATTATATGGTATTCCACACTAAAAATCAAATGTCTCCAACAAATTTTTACTGTTTTTTTTAATTTTTTTTTTAAATTTGCTATATATTGGAATAATTACATACTGACATCGTGCAAGAAATTTTCTCTGTATTGATAATCATATATAATTACTTCTAGAAGACCTTTATGCAGAAATTTTTTAACATTTGAAAATGTAATTACCACAAACATACTAATTTGGAAATAGATATAGTTTTTTTGCCCCGTTTTGATGTTTATGTATGGATAAATTGACATAAGAAAAATATGAATATACAGAGATTGTATAGTTTCTTGTAAATTAAATTTAAGCTTCCATGTATTATATGCACATGTATACCAAAATTGTTATCTTTTTACTCTTTCTTTTTACTTTTCCATACTCTTATAGGGGTTCCTTTTTATTGGTTTATGCTTCCAGGTTTTATACCCAAGGAAATAAGCAATCTAGAAAAGCTTGAACTATTAGATCTGGCTGCTAACAATTTGAGAGGACCTATTCCTTCAAATATTTTCAATATTTCGACGTTGACAATATTGGGTCTCAATGACAATTCTTTTTCTGGTATTCTTCCACCAAATATAGGACGTGGCCTTCCCAATCTAAGAAAACTTTGGCTTTCAGCAAATGAACTTACTGGAAACATTCCAAAGAGTATATCAAATGCTTCTAAGCTTGTTAGTCTACAGCTAGATTGGAATAAACTCAGCGGACTGATACCCAATACAATTGCAAATTTAGCCAACTTGTATGGATTAAATTTAGAAGGGAATGATTTGAATGGATCCATTCCTCTGACAATTAAAAATTTGAGAGGTCTTCAATATTTGAATCTTGGTGACAACAAATTGCAAGGATCCATTATAGATGAAATTTGCGAAATCAAAAGTTTAACTAAGTTGCATCTAGCCAATAATGAGTTTTCTGGATTGGTGCCAGCATGTGTCGGGAGTCTTACTCTTCTACGACAACTTGACTTGAGTTCTAACAAATTGATTTCACAAATACCCCAATCTATTTGGAGTCTTAGAGATATCTTGGAAGTAAACTTGTCCTCAAACACATTGGTTGGATTTCTTCCACCTGACATTTTAAACTTGAGAGCAATTACACATCTGGACTTGTCAAGAAATCAGATTTTAGGAAACATTCCTACAGCCATTGGTGGCTTGCAAACATTGGAAATGCTATCTTTGGCACATAACAGATTGCAAGGTCTTATTCCTGAATCACTTGGCAACATGATAAGCATAGAGTTTTTGGATCTTTCCCAAAATAATTTATCTGGTGTGATTCCAAAATCTTTAGAGTCACTTGTCCATCTTAAGTATCTTAATCTGTCTTACAATGTCTTGCATGGAGAGATTCCAAATGATGGACCTTTTACAAATTTTACAGCTGAGTCTTTTATGATGAATGAAGATCTTTGTGGGAAACCCCAACTACAAGTCCAACCATGTAGAAAGGGAAGAAAGCATAGGTCAACTAAGGAGATGCTTTTGATAAAATTCTTATTGCCTATCTCATTGGCAACCATATTGATTGTTTCATGCTTAGCCTTTTTAAAATGTAAGAGAGATCATGTTGATGATTCAACTAATAAAGTTTTAGTAAATTTGGAAACACCAATTAGGATATCTTACTATGAAATCCTACAAGGAACAAATGGATTTGATGAGACGAATCTTCTTGGCAAGGGAAATTTTGGATCAGTATTCAAAGGAGTGCTTTCAAATGGAAAAATAGTTGCAATTAAAATTTTTAATTTAGACTCAGAAGAAGCAGCAAGGAGTTTTGATACCGAATGCGCAACTTTATGCAACTTGCGTCATCGAAATCTCATTAAGATCATCAGTAGTTGCTCAAATCTTGATTTTAAATCTTTGATAATGGAATTTATGCCAAATGGGAGCCTTGAGAGATGGTTGTATTCTCATAACTATTGCTTAGATTTCTTGCAAAGATTGAACATAATGATCGATGTGGCATCCGCATTGGAGTATCTTCATCATGGTTCCTCAACACCTGTGGTTCATTGTGATGTGAAGCCGAGTAATATTTTGTTGGATGAAGATATGGTAGCTCATCTTTCTGATTTTGGTATTGCCAAACTACTGGGTGAAGGGCAATTTGAAATTCATACAAGGACCTTGGCAACTCTTGGCTACATTGCACCAGGTGATGATTTCCTTATCCTACTATTTTTTTTAATAATTTTTTTTTATTTTCCTTATATTCTTATACACTTATAGCTACTCCTACATGTTATTGGTTAATGTATTAATTTATACAAAACCTTTGATTATTTAGTTACTTTTCATCTTTTCACATTTGAAGAAATCTAAAAGAGATTAGAAAATTTTCATCATAAAAATTAAAAATCATACTCAAATTGACATAACAATCTTTTGACTTACACTTCAAATTGACTTGTAGAGTATGGATCTCGAGGAATTGTTTCAATGAAAGGAGATGTGTACAGCTATGGTATTTTGCTATTGGAAGTGTTTACAAGGAAAAAGCCAACAAATGACATGTTCATTCAAGGTCTAAGTTTGAAAGATTGGGTTAGCAAGTCAATGCCATATTCAGTAATTCATATTATAGATTCCAATTTGTTCCAAGGATACAATCCAAAGATGGGTGATATATTACCACATATATCATCAATGTTGGAATTAGCCTTCAATTGTTGCACTGAAGTGCCCGAAACAAGAATCAATATGACAGATATTGTGGTTTCATTGAACAAAATAAAGGCTGTGTTTATGCAAAATGGTAGGGGCACTACAACTTTGACTAACCATTAAATCAACCTATATTAATTGTTTTATTTATTTCTCTTTTTGTATTTTTTTAAACCAATTTGTTGCAATATGCGTAAATACCTTCCCAAGAGTTGAAAAAGGTAGCATAGTATTGTGGAATGAGAAGATTAATTACATTATTATTGTAATATTTTATGACATTTTTGGAATTTGAGAAATGAGGGTTTCATTGTTTTATTCTTTGATACCTTGGATCTTATGTTTGAATATATTGTTTAGTAAAATTATGTTTACATAAGCAATTTCTATAAGAGATTATTTCATCAACACATTTCAAGTGTTACAATCGAATTTAAATAGTAAGTCCAATTTTTCAAAGAAAAATGGTGACTTTAGAAGTTGGATTTCCACTTTCAATGTTTGATGTTGTAAAATAATGGTAATGAAAGAATTTTTTTTTAATCAACCAAATTTTTTCTATAGTATTCCTTTTCTTCTTTTCTACCTTCTAAGTTTTGAAGATAGAAAATTTATTCTAATTTAGGTAATTAAATTTAAATAGATTAGGAAGGGGTTTAAATTGATAAAATAGTATCAATAGCTCATATATATATATATATATATATATATATATAGAGAGAGAGAGAGAGAGAGAGAGAGAGAGGGAGAGAGAGAGAGAGAGAGAGAGAGAGAGAGACAAACACACACACACACACATATTATTTTGAAAAATTAAGGTCATTTAAAATTTATCATGAGTTTTGCTCATATGTGTATCACACCCCCAATTTAAGGGCACATGAAATACATATTTCACAAATAGATCTTTATCATAGAAATAGATACATATAAGTTCTCCAATGTATACATAATATACATACCAAGTTTATAAATACCAAAGTAACATCAGAAGTAGGGATCCTGTCTGTGGCGTTTAAAGCATACTCCAAAGTACAAGTATGCCACACCCCTAATTTGAGGGCACGTGAAACACATATTTTAAAAATGATCATTTTCCATAATATGCATAATACACTCCTTTATCATGGAAACATAAACATATAAATTCTTCCATGTATACTCAAAATACAGACTAAGCTTATAGACATCAAAGTAATAGCAGAACCAGGGATCCTACCTGTGGCGTTCAGAGCATACTCTAGAGTATAAGTACAATATAAACCAAAATCTACGAGCCCTATAAAACAAAAGGCTCACCAGAGAATATATCGCCTAGCTAACCATCTATCTGAAGGGGAAAGATCAAACTCTGTATTCTTCTATGAAAAATGTAAAAATATCGTGTAGTGAGTTTGACAACTCAGTGAGCAGATAATACCTCCTATGACCTCTTAGGTCAGCATATGGATGTACTCATATTTAAAAAAATTTCACATAGAAAATTACAGTTTAGAGATACATCCATATAGGACCCGCATTTCAAATATTCTCAGTTAAAATCACATTCAGATATCCAAAACCATATGCAATACAATATGATCATTAATCAAATATTGTTATGCATCAAAATATTTCACATGAAAATATTAGAATGATCCCAAATTAGAACCACCATATTAGAGTTCAAGTCCTTTCGTACTTTATCAGTGTAGCATTTGTCTAAACTCAGCATCCCAACTGAGATTTGCCCTACCACTGCTTAAGAGGACACGCGAAGGGACTCTAATATGGGTATTCCCCAAGCACACTGCAAGGGAGAGCAAATCACATATCAAAAAATCGGCATCTCACCCAGATAGGAGGCATCCCGCTCTCCTTCACATATCATATCCCATGTGTTGGCCGTCATACAAGGCTAGCAATACCCTGCTAGTTGAGGTGTTAAGGTGACTAGGGTTAACATCACCTGCTGTTAGCAAATAATGTTTCCAATAGGATTCCTCCACAGAAATTATTATTTGCACATATACCATATCATTCAGAACAAAGTTTACAGTATAATACAGAAATCACAATCTCAGTATAGTTCCTCTGTCAGAAATTTCCCAATCAGTGTTTAACACATATCCATACCTTTTTCCAAGGCAACCTTATAGTTATACAGATTAATGCCACGTGCATAAAATATTCACTTTACCAAGTGATGAGATGTCACGGCCCCAAATGATGGAACACATGATCGGCACGGCATAAGGGTTTCCCCCTAGCCGCAAGCCTAACGCATACCACATACAAACATCCAGCACACAATCCAGAGTAGATAATAAATATAACTGGCCACATATGCCACATCCAATATAAGAAAATACTGTATATATATATATATATATATATATATATATATATATATATATATATATATATATCTCAGAATCCAACATTTGTGATTCAAGTTGGTCCATGGCCTCATAATACCACATCATTGTAAAACATAAAACCATTTTCCAAACAACACATCAAAATATGCAAGAAGCGAGGATCCTGCCTGTAAGTTCATGGAGATACTCTAGACATAAACTAAACTAGACAATCATTACAAAAGATCCTTGCCCAAACTGGGGCTGACCAACACTATATTCAGCCTTCTACGAAGCTGTAGCTGGATCAAAGTCTCTTTGACTATCTGTGGGGAGCAAACAGAAGAGGGGTGAGACCACATCTCAGTGAATGGGTAAATTATACTATAACTGAAGCAGGGCAAACCAAGCATGAGTGTTTCGCAATGGGTTTAATAATTGAAATCCAAGTGTAAAGATAATAATAGAAACATTAAGCATTTAACCATAATTTATTGAAAGAAAAGCTAAACAGTTCAAATGTATATTCAAAAGATAAATCAGGATTTAAATTAGTAACCGTAAAGCAAATCAATTACGCATGGTAAGTAATAAATAAAGTTATTTATGCAATAACAATGATGAATGCGCTTGTTTAGAAATATTTAATCTTTAAGAAAAATGCATCAGTTTATTGGAGGTCTTTCCTAGCAGATTTATCATCTCCCCCAAGCACACAGCAAGGGTAGGTTAATCACTGTAGGCGTAGACATAGGTCCACCCTAAATCCCCCAAGCACATAGCAAGGGTATGGCAATCACTGTAGGCGTAGACATAAGTCCACCCTAAATCCCTGTGTCTTAGGCAGTCATATGCCCGTCACAGTATCCTAGGCCGAAGCCTTCGTATGACCATGGTGCACCAGGGCTAGCACTCCCTGCGGCTAGCTAACAATGATCTAAAAGGGTCCCTCCAATAGAAAACATTTGAAATATGCTATTCAAAAAGTTTAAAGTAAAACATTTCAATAACATTATAATAAAGCGATAATTCTCCATCAAGCTCTTTTCATGCATAAAATTTCGTTCTAAAAATATGTTTCATCCATGTATTCCCATGGAGACCTTTATCATCATAAACTTTTCCTTTAAACATATCGTCCGTAGACGTCGCATAGATGTTCGCATGCATCAAATCATTTCATGGCTAACTTAGTTCATTTCTATGACTAAGTTCACATTTCTATAAATCTAGCTCAAATGGAGAATTATCAGTCTAGATGCTTGCCCTGCATACCTAGGGTTCAACCGGAAAACACTATTCACTCACCGAAAAGCACTATTCATGCCAAAACCCTAAAAACCTATATTCTAGCATAAAAACTAATTCTAAGACTATCTAAGGAAAGAATTTCGGTAAAAACAAAACCTAAAACGCGATTGGACAGAATTTACCTTGGAGGTTACTATTCATGAGATTTTTCGGCGACAATCCGGCGGTTTTCTGGCAAAACTGATCAGTGGGGTTTGTAGCTCTCCTTCCCACGAGTCCAACGGTACCTTGCTTGCTCAAATCGGACGTCCGGATGATGAGATATCTTAGAGAGAAGGTGGAGAAAATTCTAGAGAGAGAGAGGAAGGTCCAGCTATGGAGGAAATGAAGAAAAAAGAGAGGGGGGACCGCAAAAAAATGCCTCTCTGACGAATCTCGCCACCGGCGAGCTAATTCTCGCCGTGGCGAGATTGCTGGTCCGCGATTTTCGCCGTGGCAAGTTTGGAAACCAGAAATCTCATGCTCTCGGGAAAATACTGCAGTATTCTCGCCGCCGGCGAAATATTCTTGCCGCAGCGAACTCATTTAGCCGAATTTGACAGAACGCCCAACATGAAAGTTGTAGCCCTTTCTCTTAGTTTTCTGTAGCCACTTGAATCACCTAATTTGGAGTTGCTATGAAGGCGTTATACATAAAATAGTGATCAAAGGTCCAGACCACACTATGCTGCGGTTTTTGCCTCTTATCACTATAATATTAATAGAATTAGCAAAAGTTCCCAACATCAAAGTTGTCGATATATGTTTTATCTTTCAACAGAAACTGGAATCACTTAATGTGGATTTCATATGAGAGATTTATGCTTATATGAGTGAAGACAGGTCAGAAGAAAGGTCAGAAATGCTCTAAAATTTTACATTGTTCTCAACTTCCTTGTTTCAAATGATTTGTACTTAACCTTCAAAGGTTTGGGTTATTACATGAGAAATACATTTAAAACAACATATTCAATGAGTTTCAAAATCTATTTGCAAAACCATATTGTTCTTGAACTATATGCCAGTTAGTAAGTAAAGCATATATTTAAGAGATTTGAGAAACTTATGATAGCATAAATAACTTGTAAGCATAACCAATTATACATTTAATGTTTAAGAAGAGAATAAGGTAAGTCATAAAAAAGAATTATCTACTCACAGGGTAAGGGCTCTAGGTTGCATAGCCCCAAAATGTACTTTTGCAATTCAAATTTGACCAAATATACTTCAAAATCGAGTCCGGAGGGTCCAAAAACATAAGAAATGACTCCATAAATGCAAAATGTCAGCCGAAGTTACTGTTCAGGATACCAAAAGTTGTCAAATGGCTGAGAAATTTCATATCCTATAGTTTTTCTATCTCCTGAATCCATCTACAATGTCAGATTTTTAATTTTAGGACTCTAAATTGGAGTTTCAGAACTTACCTTTTTTTAAGATTTCTACTTTCAATCTGCGGTGATTATACGGCCGATTTAAAAAATTGTTCGACCAATATCATAGTATTCTTCGTCCTGAATCGAATAGTTCCCTTACGCTCCATTTGGTTTGCATACATGAACTGAGGGAATGGGAATCTAGATTCCCAATCCTTCACTTGTTGCATTTGGTTGCCAGATTTAAGCCTCCTCAGGAACATGGACTGCCTTCTGTACAAGAAAGCAAATTCACACTGAAAAATGATGGAAAGCTAGAGAAGGAAAGGGAATGAATTTGGAAAAGACAAAAATGCTCCTTTGATTATATATTCCTTGATATTATGAGTTTTGAGAAGGAAAGGGTATTATGGGTTTTGAGAAGGAGAGAGAATAGGATCAGGAGAGCTTGGCAGGCTTCAAAATCTGGGTTGATGCCTTTGTTTAATTTTATTTATTTCATTTTAAATTTATATTTTTTAAAATAAAATAAAATAAATTGTTTTTTAATAAATAAAATAAAATAAATAATATTTAATTATTTATTAATATTATCAATATTTTTATTAAATTTTTTATATTACAAATTATTTAATTTATTTTTTATTTATATTATTTTTAAGTAATTTTTTTAACTCAAGATAATATTTTTTAACAATTTTATTTTGTAAAGATATTTTTGTCTTTTTATCAATTTTTCATTCCATTCCTTCATTATTTAAAACATACCAAACATAAAAAAGTAATACATATTCCATTTCATTCCATTCTATGTTGTACCAAACGTAATTTTAATAACAGCGTTCAATTTTATTCCATTCCATTCCATTCTTAATTCTCATTTCCATTCTTTTCCTTTCTACCAACCAAACAAGGCCTTAGTTTTGAGATCGGAGGTTTGAAGGTACTTTAGATCTAAAGAGAGAAAATGAGAAGAGAGAAAGTTATTATTCATCACCGATTTATGAAAAAAATTTCATCTCTTTTTTTTTAATAAATGATGGAGGGACCATTTGGCAAAATCTCAATTGTTGGAGGATGTCCTTGAAATTTTCATTATTTATATTTTGACCTCTAAACTTTTAGGAAATTACATTTTGACCCCAAAAATATTAATAAGTTATCATTTTAATCCTTAAAACCTTTCAATTACATCCCTACTCCTTTATTTTTTTTAATAATCCATACATAAATGAAAATTACTAAATCTTAGGGGTGTTACATTCTTCCCCCCTTAAGAAATTCGGTCCCCGAATTTCATTCCATCATATCACAAGTAGAGAATAAAGTTAAGGAATAAATTATAGTTATTAACTTCACTACTCAAGCAATTGGAGATATCTCTTTTGTATATCATCTTTACTTTCTAAGGAGTATTTTCACTTGAGTGATTTTGCCATATAACCTTAACCATAGGGATTTCCTTCACCCATAATTTCTTCACTTATAGATCAACAATAGATATCGGTTTTTACTCATAATTAAGCCAAATTCTTGTCCAATTGAACTTCTTGAAACTAGATAACATGAGAAGAATCTGATAAGTACTTCCTTAGTGTTGACGCAAGAAAGACTATATCAACATCACTTAATCCTGATGGCAAGACTAGGCGATATACTACTATGCCTACTTTGTTCAAGATTTAACAAGAACTATACACTAGAGCTTAAATTTTTCCTTACGTCCAAACCTCATTACCACTTTCATGGGTGAGTCCTTCAAGAATATTTGGTCACCAACTGATAATTTTTAGTGCTCAACATTCATGGTCCTTGTAAACTTTTGGCCTGCATCAAGTTGTTTGTATTCTTTTTCTAATCAATTTTACTTTATCAACGGCATCTTACAATAAGTCTATGATAATGATTGTCGTGATCTACCAAAAATATTATCGAACCCCTATAAAGAATGCAATATAGGGTAACTTCGGATCATCTCTCAAGGAATGCTAAGGTTAAATGATAGTTTCAAGATCTCAAAAGGGGGGTTTGGATTTTAACACAATCAAATTAGAACACAAGTGGAAAATTAGACAAAGATTATATTATCAAAAATGCAACCTCACTAGACATTCTTCAAGAATTAGTTCGGTTTATCCTAGACTAAATGTGATTAATCAAGTCGTTGGTTGATTTTAGTTATAACCGAAATCTCTGCATCATAACCATCTTCCCCTATAGAATCATCATTCAAAAATTGATCAACAACATATATTACAAATCCATGCAATTACATACAACTTGTAATCTGTTATTTATCTAAAAATCGAATATCAACCAATGTATTTCCTTTGTTTCATGCAATAGAATAAAGATTCATCAATCAAGATTCTATCTCATACATCAAACTTGAATGGATAACAGAAATCTCTATATATTCATACAAGATTCAAAATACTCCAGAAAACAAAGAAGATGACATAAACTCAATTACAATATAAATGGAGTCTCAAAACCTAACCGAATTGAAGAAGGAGTCTAGCTGGTTACAAGGGTCTCTACTCTTCCATGGATGTCCAAGATCAGCTCCAAAGGTTGAAGATGAAGTTAGAAGTGTATGAGAGAGTGAGAGATAGTCAGAATGGGGAATTCCTTCAATTTAGACAAAAGGGAAGGAATCATAATCATCAAAACTGACCAAGACCACCTTTGTCAAGTCTCCTTTCGGCTGCATGTTTCCCTCCAACATTGTACCACTAATTACAGGTCCCAGAAGCTTCTGGCTGGCAAACTTGTCTTCATATGGATTATTCCTTTATGTCTTACGGTTCCAATGCCACTGAAGGCATGCCAAACGGACAACCTTATCTCACTTTATGGTCATTTAATCACCCAAAGGTCACATTCCGTTTTTGCTGTCCTTGTCTTGGACTCTTAGTCTAATTCGGCCCACTGGACCTCTGAACTGGATCTTGTGCTCTTCATGAAAGTTATAGAAATTTGTCTTATCTTTCCTACAAGACCAAAATCATAATTTTTAGTGGTCTCAAACTCCATATATAACAAAAATACAGAGACAGGATCAATAAGACGGAAATGCTGGAAAAAAATCCCAAAGACCAAAATAGAACGCAAATAATAAAACATAGCTTAAGTGATAGAAATAAGTGTAGGAGAGGGTGTTTTATATGATGATCAAATAATATATAAAAAATGATGTTTATCAAATTCCCCCACACTTTTCCTTTGCATGTCTCGGGCAAACTAGAATTCAAACTAGAAAATAAAGGAAACAATCAAGGATTTACATTCCAACAACTTTCAAGAATGCAAAAGTTAAGTGAGCAAGAAGAACGATAAACACTTTAAGGAATCAAGACATTCATGAATTTATTTCTTACACTTCCAACTAAAAAGCATGGAGATTTCAATTGAATTATGGAGATTTCTTACACTTTAAGGAATCACATGATACACTCTCAATTCTCAAGTGTTTTAAAAAAAAGGTTTGTGTTTTCACTCAATACAACTCATGACAATTTGCACTACCATAGGCTTGCTTCTGTTCTAATCTCCACTAATTTTAGACACATGCATGCACAAATCAAAAGGACTTTATTTAAAGTTGTAATGGGGCTAAGGAAAAGGAAGGGATGAAAAAGATAACATGGGTATGGAAAATTAAAACTAAAGAGAGCATGAGAACATTGGGAGTTAAAATGACAATATGCACCAAAAATTTTCATCCAAAAGTTCTATACATCTTTGTTTCTTTTCTTTTCTTTTCTCTTTTTTTTTCATTTTTTTTAATAAACTCTAAAATTCACATAGCCAATTGATTTCAAATTGCACAACTTCTTCTCCCCCACACTTGAATTTTTCCGTCTCAGACAAAGAACAACTCATCAAATGATCAACCAATGCTCTCCTAATCCCTAAGGTAAGGTAGAATCATGCTTTCATGCTTAAGGTTTGTAATGAGCGAATTGGAAATATTAGGTTCAAAGGGAAAATGTATTAGGTAGGCTATTTGGTTAACTAGCTAAATGTAAGAAAAGAGAGCCTTCATTACATTCATGCATGCATATGAGAATGTAGTCTCAAAAAGAAGCAAAGCAAGTTCTAGAGTGTCAAACTTTATGAGTGTAATCCACACAAGAAAAGAATAGAGAATGACAATTGCCCAAATGCTGACTAGGTAAGCACTAACATGCTTAATCCATTTATTCAATGTCTATCACCAAATTAGCTAGCTAAGAGATGCAAGAAACGCATTCAGTCATGCTTTAAAACTCAAATTTTGAAGTGCTTCAAGCTAACAACCTTTACAAATCTCAAAGCTATTGAGAATGCAAATAAAAAATTGCAATATGAAAATAAACTTAGCATAAGAAAATTTTTTTTATAAAAAAAAACAAGAATAAGTGGAAAATATTCAAGTGTAGACATAAGTATAATGAACTCCCTCAAGTTAGGTAAACAGCATCAGCCAAAACAACTCTTCAACCAAATTCTCTTTAGCTTCCTCATGAAATTGTTTGAGTCGATGTCCGTTGACTTTGAAAGTCCTCCCCATAGTCACATCTTGAATTTCAACTGCACCATAAGAGAAAATATTAGTGACTAGAAATGGACCCTCCCATCGGGATCTCAATTTTCCTGGCATAAACTTAAGGCGAGAGTTGTATAAGAGCACTTTCTCCCCCTCTTTGAATTCCTTTCTAAGGATTTGCTTGTCATGAAAAGACTTAGTCTTCTCTTTGTATATTTGGGAATTCTCATAAGCCTCTAATCGGAGTTCTTCTAGTTCTTGAAGTTGCAATTTCCTTCCGACTCCGGATTGGTCTATGTCTAAGTTACAAGCCTTTACTGCCCAATAAGCCCGATGCTCTAGCTCCACTGGAAGATGACATGCCTTACCAAAGACAAGCCTATAGGGTGACATACCTATAGGTGTCTTATAGGCAGTCCTATAAGCCCATAAAGCATCATCTAGCCGCTTACTCCAATCTTTTCTGTCTGGTCTCACTGTTTTCTCCAAAATTTGTTTAATCTAACGATTGGAGACCTCGGCTTGGCCATTTGTTTGAGGATGAGAAGGGGTTGAGATTTTATGAAAGACACCATATTTACTTAACAAGGTTTTCATGTTTCTATTGCAAAAGTGAGATCCTTGATCACTAATGATTGCTCTGGGTATGCCGAACCTGCAAAAGATGTTTGATCTAACAAAATTTACAACAACATGAGAATCATCAGTTCTTGTGGGAATGGCCTCCACCCATTTGGAAACATAATCAACAGCCAATAAAATATAAACAAAGCTAAATGAGACAGGGAATGGACCCATGAAGTCAATACCCCAAACATCAAAGATTTCACAAAACAATAAAGGTTGTTGGGGCATTTCGTTCCTACGAGTTATATTTCCTACTCGTTGACATTGTTCACAAGATTTAAAAAATATATAGGCATCGTGAAATAAGGTAGGCCAATACAAACCTGAATCTAATACCTTCCTTGCAGTTCTTTGGGGACCAAAATGACCTCCACAAGCATAGGAATGACAAAAGGAAAGTACAGAATGAAACTCATAATTAGGTACACATCTTCTAATTATTTGGTCACTACAAAACCTCCATAAATAAGGATCATCCCACACATAATATTTAGCTTCACTCTTGAATTTATGCATCTGTGCACGTGTGGGATTTAAGGGCAACACATGTGCAACCAAATAATTTACAATGTCAGCATACCATGGAAACTCACCACGCAGCTGTAAAAGCTGCTCATCTGGGAATGAATCTTGAATGGGAAGAGAATCAGATGCTCTCTCTATTCTGCTCAAGTGGTCAGCAACCACATTTTCTGCTCCACTCCTGTCTCAAATCTCTAGGTAAAAATTGTTGAAGAAGGAGCATCCATCTAATTAACCTTGGTTTGGCATCGGGTTTCTTTAAGAGGAACTTGAGAGCTGCATGATCAAAGAAAATTACCACATGAGAACAAAGCAAGTATGATCTAAATTTATCTAATGCAAAAACAATTGCTAAAAACTCTTTTTCTGTTGTGGTATAATTTGCTTGGGCAGAATCAAGTGTCCTCGAGGCATAATAAATGACATATGGAGTTTTATCAACTCTCTGGGCAAGGACTGCTCTCACGGCATAGTTAGATGCATCACACATCAGTTCAAATGGAAGCGTCCAGTCAGGTGATTGGATGATGGGAGTTGAAGTGAGAGCCTTCTTAATATGGTTAAATGCATCCTTGCATAATGGGTTGAAAATGAAGTCCACATCCTTTTGTAGCAAGTTGGATAACGGAAGGGCAATTTTGCTGAAGTTACGAATGAAGCGCCAGTAGAATCTTGCACGGCCAAGAAAGGAACGAACTTCCCGCACACTTGCAGGGTAAGGTAAAGCAGTAATAACATCAATCTTAGCAGGATCTACCTCTATGCCCTTTTTCGAAATTATATGCCCTAAAACTACACCTTGTTTTACCATGAAATGACATTTTTCAAAATTTAAAACAAGATTAGTTGTAGTGCACCGATGTAATACCTTAGATAGACTATCTAAGCATTCATCAAAGGAAGAACCATATATGGTGAAATCATCCATGAATACCTCCATACAGTTCTCTAAAAAATCAGAAAAGATACTCACCATGCAACGTTGGAATGTACCTGGAGCATTACAAAGACCGAATGGCATTCTCCTGTATGCAAAAGTGCCAAATGGGCATGTGAATGTGGTCTTCTCCTAGTCTTCTCGGGCTATATGTATTTGAAAGTAACCAGTATATCCATCCAGAAAATAATAGTGTGATTTTCCTGCTAGACGCTCTAACATCTGATCAATAAAGGGAAGAGGGTAATGGTCTTTACGGGTGGCTTGATTAAGCTTTCTATAGTCAATACACACCCTTCAACTATTCTGAACTCGAGTGGGAATAAGTTCATTATGCTAGTTGGCTACCATTGTCACTCCCGATTTCTTTGGGACAACTTACACTGGACTTACCCATTTGCTGTCTTAAATTGGATAGATTATACCAGCTTGTAGAAGCTTGGTTACTTCCTTTTTAACCACATCTAGAATCAATGGGTTCAGTAGCCTTTGTGGCTGCCATACTGGTTTAACATCCTCCTCAATTAAAATCATATGCATGCAAGTGGAAGGGCTAATGCCAGGTATATCTACAAGTGTCTACCCAATTGCCCTCTTGTGCTGTTTCAAAATGTTCAACAATTTTTTTCTTGATCAAGTTGAAGGTTCTTAGCTATAATGATTGGCAACTGCTCATTCTCTTCTAAAAATGCATATTTAAGATGCTCAGGAAGAGGCTTAAGCTCTAGTATGGGCGGCTGCACTATGGAAGGGAGTAACTTGGCTGCTGGTGCATCTGCTGCATAAACTCCTGCATATTCAACATTTTCTAATAATGCCATAGAACCATCAAGTACTCTAGAACCATCCACTTCTGTAGAATCTGTGACAAAATCATCATTCTCTAAGAATGCATTGATTTTAGAACAAGCAGAACAAACAATAACATCAACACAATTACAGCATAGGGAATCATCAAATAGAAGCACATCAGGAAATTTAGAGGATAAACTGTCGTAGACCTCATCAACCAATTCATCAAGAATATCAATGCAGAAAAGAGAATGATCTTCCATGGGGAGTCTTATTGCATCAAAGATATTAAACGGCACAACATTATCGCCAAACTCCTTGGAGAGGGTTCCTGCATGCACATCTATCTTGGTCTTGGCAGTCTTGAGAAAAGGTCTCCCAAGAATGATTGGAGTTTTATTGAATGATGACTCTCCTTCCATATCTAGAATGTGAAAATCTGTAGGAAAGACTAATTCATTAACTTGGAGCAGTACATCCTCAATTACTCTAGCAGGGTAAGCATTGCTTCTGTTAGCCAGTTGAATCACTACTCCTGTTTGTTGTAACGGGCCAATTCCGAGTGACCGAAATACTGATTGGGGCATGAAATTAATTAAAGCCCCAAGGTCTAGCATAGCATCTTCAAAATTACAGTTTCCAATGACACAAGGTATAGTAAAAGTTCCAGGATCTTTGCACTTCTGAGGCATAGCTTGAATGAGGGCAGAAACATTTTGGCCCATACTAACTCTTTCATTTCCCTTCAGCTTCCTCTTATGAGTACACAACTCTTTTAGAAACTTTGCATATTTTGGAATCTGATTGATTGCCTCTAGCAGTGGAATGTTTATTTCCACTCTTCTAAATGTCTCCAGAAGTTCTCTTTCCTTCTCTGCCTCATCCAATTTTTTGGATTGCACTGCTCTCTGAGGGAAAGGTAAAGGTACAACATTGTTATTCTGTTGCTGCAATGTTATCTCTGAGGTAGAACTTTGGCCAGAACTGCTAGGTTCAGAGATTGATTTTTTTGGTGCAGTATATTTACTCTGATTGCTGTTAGAAGGTGGAACTGCTGCATCTGGAATTGTTTTGCCACCTCTGAGCATAATGGCACTCACGTTCCCTTTTGGATTGGGTATGGTCTGTGAGGGAAGCTGGCCAAAACCTTGTGCTTGCAGCTGACTCATTGATGATGCTAATTGTCCAATTTGAGTTTCTAGGTGCTGGATGGTAGATTCTGTCATTTGCTGGAACTAAATGTTACTTGTTGCCATTTGCTTGACCAAATCTTCTAATGACGGCTGAGATGAAGTGGCTTTTAGACTTTGTTGTTGCTGAACAGAAGGCTGTTGGTACTGTGGTTTATTCGAATGTTGGTAAACTGGTCTATTTGGCTGCATATTTTGTGGAAACTGTTACCTTACTGGTTGCTGATATTGCTGCTGCTGCTGTTGGTTTTGCTACTGTGTGGAATTACCCCATTTAAAATTCGGATGGTCTCTCCAACCAGGGTTATATGTACTGGAGAAAGGGTCATGCCTTGGCTGCTGATTGGATTGGTAGTATTGGGGCCTGTTGGGAAACACATTAGCTACTGCTGCTTGGTTGGAAAGTACAGAAACATCTTCTTGAAGGGTAGGGCACACTTCAGTGGAATAGGAGGAACAAGCATAAATGCCACAAACTCGAACTGGTTGTTCTGGTTGTGCAGCTGGTCGTTGATGTTAACCCATTGCCAATTGCCTAACAAGGGAAGTTAACTCATCTAATCTGTGCTCCACACGATGCTAATCTACATATGATACTTGGGCTTCATTGACTCCTCCTCTGGTAGGTGGCATTCTGGTACCAAACAGTTGAGAGTTGGCAGCCATGTTAGCTATGAGTTCCCTAGCTACAGCAGGGGTTTTATTCACCAATGCTCCTCCACTGGCTGCATCTATCATATTTCTATCCATAGGAAACAACCCCTCATAGAAATATTGAATGAGCAATTGATCACTGATCTGGTGATGCGGATAGCTAGCACATAGTTTTTTAAATCGCTCCTAGTACTCATATAGTGTCTCTCCTGCGAATTGTCTAATGCCACAAATCTCCTTCCGAATGGATACAGTTCTAGAGGCAGGGAAGAATTTCTTCAAAAATATATGTTTCATATCACTCTAGCAAGTGATGGAACCTGATGGAAGGTAGTATAACCAGTCCTTGGCCACATCTGCTAATGAAAATGGAAATGCCCTGAGCTTAATGTGCTCTTCGGAGATGCCTTGCGGTTTCATGGTGGAGCACACCACATGGAACTCCTTCAAATGCCTATGAGGGTCCTCACTTGCAAGACCATGAAATCTCGGCAACAAGTGTATTAATCCAGATTTAAGTTCCAAGTCAGCATCTAACTCAGGATACTGAATGCATAAAGGCTGGTATGTCACATCTGGTGCAGCAAGTTCCTTAACGGTTCTATTGTTATTGTTAGCCATATCAACAGTGGGATTAACAAGACTATTAACAGATATATCAGACAATCTTCTCCTAGACCTCTGCAAGGTATGAAAAGTCCTATCAATTTCACGATCAAGCTCACACAGTTCACCACAAGAGGACCTAGTCATGCACTAAAAAGATGGAATATACCAAAACACACCAAATATAGAAACACATTAAAACACAAAAACACAACAAAACATAACTAGTTAAGGTGGGATAACACAGGATGAAAATTAGGTTAAAATGCAACCCAAAAATGAAATGATAAATACTAAAAAAAATTCTAAAAAAGGTATAAACGTTCGAATTTGGCCAAGATAGGATGGTGCTCATGGCAAAGTGATGAGTTATGTGTAAAACACCATTTGAAATCAACCCACAAAATTTTAGATCAATCAGAGATAAAACATTTTGGGAACAGTAAATTCAGCAAACAACTATTCAAACTACTATTCAGGCCAATTCTAGGGAAGAAAGAAAAAAAATAATTAAAAATAAAGAAAAATAGGAAAACAAATACATATAAGTGATAACGATGTATACAAAAGACTTGAAATTATTAAATAACATTCACACTCCCCGGCAATGGCGCAAAATTTTGATAATGATTGTCGTGATCTACCAAAAATATTACCGAACCCCTATAAAGAATGCAATATAGGGTAACTCCGGATCATCTCTCAAGGAATGCTAAGGTTAAATGATAGTTTTAAGATCTCAAAAGGGGGGTTTGGATTTTAACACAATCAAATTAGAACACAAGTGGAAAATTAGACAAAGATTATATTATCAAAAATGCAACCTCACTAGACATTCTTCAAGAATTAGTTCGGTTTATCCTAGACTAAATGTGATTAATCAAGTCGTTGGTTGATTTTAGTTATAACCGAAATCTCTGCATCATAACCATCTTCTCCTATAGAATCATCATTCATAAATCGATCAACAACATATATTACAAATCCATGCAATTACATATAACATGTAATCTGTTATTTATCTAAAAATCGAATATCAACCAATGTATTTCCTTTGTTTCATGCAATAGAATAAAGATTCATCAATCAAGATTCTATCTCATACATCAAACTTGAATGGATTACAGAAATCTCTATATATTCATACAAGATTCAAAATACCCCAGAAAACAATGAAGATGACATAAACTCAATTACAATATAAATGGAGTCTCAAAACCTAACCGAATTGAAGAAGGAGTCTAGCTGGTTACAAAGGTCTCTACTCTTCCATGGATGTCCAAGATCAGCTCCAAAGGTTGAAGATGAAGTTAGAAGTGTATGAGAGAGTGAGAGATAGTCAGAATGGGGAATTCCTTCAATTTAGACAAAAGGGAAGGAATCATAATCATCAAAACCGACCAAGACCACCTTTGTCAAGTCTACTTTCGGCTGCATGTTTTCCTCCAACATTGTACCACTAATTACAGGTCCCAGAAGCTTCTGGCTGGCAAACTTGTCTTCATATGGATTATTCCTTTATGTCTTACGGTTCCAATGCCACCGAAGGCATGCCAAACGGACAACCTTATCTCACTTTACGGTCATTTAATCACCCAAAGGTCACATTCCGTTTTTGCTGTCCTTGTCTTGGACTCTTAGTCTAATTCGGCCCACTGGACCTCTGAACTGGATCTTGTGCTCTTCATGAAAGTTATAGAAATTTGTCTTATCTTTCCTACAAGACCAAAATCATAATTTTTAGTGGTCTCAAACTCCATATATAACAAAAATACAGAGACAGGATCAATAAGACGGAAATGCTGAAAAAAATCCCAAAGACCAAAATAGAACGCAAATAATAAAACATAGCTTAAGTGATAGAAATAAGTGTAGGAGAGGATGAAAACACTATATATGATGATCAAATAATATATAAAAATGATGTTTATCATTCTAACCCCACTAAATCATTTAACAAAAATTTTGTAACACCTCTTACACAAGGCTTTAAGTCATTCAATATCACTTTATTATAGGCGAATTCTGCTAAGGAATCTCCCACCAAACTCGAAGACATATACTTGAAGCATGCTCTTCCAAATTAGCATCATCAATTTAGGTTATTCATATTCTATCTATTGCATGTTATTCCAAATTAGATTCCAAATGCTTAACTTTACTCAACTCGCCCACTTATTAGGAGACCTACGATGTTTTATGTAAAACCTCAAATGGTGCCATTTGTATATTGGTCTGATAACTACTGATATGAACAAGTTCAACTATGGACAAATAATTTCTCCCAACTTTCACCAAAATTATATAAAGATACCTGAAACATAACTTCTAATGCCTAAACACATCATTTAAATTTACTATCAGCTATACTATAATCTAAATAAGATTCTAAGGTAACCTGGATAGCTATCCTAAAACAATATATTCAATTCTTACTTGCTAACATACCAAACAACGAAAAAATATCACTTATATCTTCTTTTTACTATTATACTAGTACAATTCTTTCAAATCTTAGTATATCCCATCAATATTCAAAATCTATGGCTTCTTCTAAAATCTCCTTTCCCTACTCAACTACATTAGATAAACTTAGGTGTCCTCCATACCTTAGTACCCAATCAGTATATACTATGAACTCATTATTCTTTCTAATTTACACATAATCTACCAACTTACACAGTTATACATACTTGATATAAAGATTTTTTTTTTTCAGGTATACTCTTTGGTAGATAAATCCTTTCAAAATCTCCATTACTTTAACCCATTAACCACTTAGACACCATAATAACTGAGTTTCAAAGAAAATATTTTAACCTTCCTTGTAAAAAGAAAAAGAACCTTGCATTTAATGCCAAACATTTATGAAAGATGACGCAGGAGAAAAAGAGGAATACATAATAGAGCATGGTACCAAAAAAGAAAGTCAGAAGTTTGGACAAAGTGTTGAAAGAAAATTAAAATCGGTGGCTGCAAGTTTTGAATATATGTGCCAAAATCTAATTCAAAGCTACTGTTATTTGGTGGAAGAATAACACAGAAAAGAAGCATTTCTGAGCTTATAAAAGTTTATGAAGAACAAAGAGCACGTAGTTAACTGCTAGGATGCAGTTGGTTGCTTCAAAATAGATGTATTCAATCAATTGTAAAATAACCTAATCTAAATTAAAAATTTCAACATAACTAGTCAACTTAATAATACCAATATTCGGCTAGTAAAAAAATTGGGAAAACAAGATAAATCATTTGATTGTTCCTCCTTAAAAATTAACTGGTTTGCATTTTCACTCTTTTCTCTCTTTTTTACAATGACGCCTATCACTTACAACTTCCCTATGAGAATCAAGACATCAATGCTTCATCAAGGACAACAAGGAAAAAGAAAATTTATGGTGATATCTTAACCTTATTCTCTTTGTGTGTTTAATATGAGCCGCAATCACAACTACTGTACATATGCATGCGTGCCATCTTTTTTTTGAATTTTTCACCCTCAATTTAGCTGATATCCACTAGTATACTTTATATTAACATCTCTCACCACTGTCAAATATCCTTGGCATCTTTTGTAATAACTTATGGGCTGCTAAAACAAAGATTAGATTACTGGGTACCTCACTATAGTCTCCTTGTATCAAGAAATATGATTCTTTAGGAATATTAAATTTAATCACCTTAACATGACATTCCAAAATGGCATGGCATGATGCCAACCAATTAATTTCACATAGCTATTCTAATTATGCCTGGCCTGTTTGCATAGCTATTATAAATATGCCCTTCTCTAAGTTCTATAAATAAACACATTAGTATCTTTACCTTTATACTCAAAATTAGGGTGAGTGCAGTTATGGAGGGAACCACATTCCGTCAGTTTTGAAATATTTGTGTCTTTTGTGGTTCCAGTCTTAGAAAAAATGGAGAGTATGTGAAAACAGCACAAAATCTAGGTATAGTGTTGTCCAGGTGAAAAATTTATTTACTCTATGATGGAGGTAACTGTGGGTTAATGGGGTGTGTGTCTACAGCTGGACATGTAGGAGGATGCCAAGTTCTAGGTATTATTCCTACAGCTCTAGCTGTATCAAACATCATAGAAAAAGCAGTTGGGGAAGAATTTAGGATAGCCTCCTTGTATGAGCACATAGCTAGAATGATGAGCAATACTTTTATGCCTTCATTGCCTTACCAGGAGGTTTTGGTACTTTAGAAGAGATTTTTCAAGTAGTCTCCTGGGCACAACTGAATATCCATCATAAACCGATATGTTTGTTAAATGTTAAACATTTCTTTGATGGTTTGTTGTCTTTTCTTGATCAAGCTGTGGAATAAAAATTTATGTCTCACTCAGCACAACGAATTATTATTTCAGCTTTAAATGATGATGAGTAGATTGATGCTTTACAAGCATTTGTTCATGTACCTAATCCAACTACAGCTCAAATAGATTGGATGACAGACAACCGCAGAAAGCACAAATTTGACTTGAATCTTCATCTGTAGTTGTAATAGGATGTGGCCAATGCTGTACCACTTCTTCTTAGGGTCTACTTGAATACCATCCTTACTAATCACATGCCCTAAGAAAGTAAATCTACTAAGTCAGAATTTGGATTTTGAAACTCAGCATATAGCTGATACTTTCTTTGAGTTTGTAAAACTATTTTCAAATATCGCTTATGATCCTCTGAACTCTTTGAATATACTAGTATATTGTCAATAAATATAATAACAAATTGATCCAAGAATGGTTTAAGTACTATATTCATCAAGTCCATGAATGCAGATGGGGGCATTTATCAAACTAAAATATTATAATGCCCATACTGAGTCCTAAAATTAGTTTTTGGAATATTCCTCTTCTCTTATCCTCAATTAATGATATCCAGATCTCAAATCAATTTTTTTAAATAAAATCATTGAGCATCTTGTAGCTGGTCAAATAGATCATCTATACGAGGTAATGAGTATTTATTACATATTGTCATCTTATTCAATTGTCTATAATCTATACACAATCGCAGCGATTCATCCTTCTGTTTCACAAATAGGACTAAAGCACCTCAAAGAGAAGTATTAGGCTGAATAAATCTTTTATTTAACAAATCTTGCAATTGGTTCTTCAATTCCTTGAGTTCAGTCGGTGCCATTCTATATGAGGAAATAAATACCAGTTGGGTTCCAAGAAATAAATCGATACCAAATTTTTATTTTACATTCTGGGGGTTATCTTGGTAATTCTTTTGGGAACACATTAGAAAATTTCCTAACCACTGGAATTTGATTTACACTAGTATACTTTATATTAACATCTCTCACCACTGTCAAATATCCTTGGCATCTTTTGTAATAACTTATGGGCTGCTAAAACAAAGATTAGATTACTGGGTACCTCACTATAGTCTCCTTGTATCAAGAAATAAGATTCTTTAGGAATATTAAATTTAATCACCTTAACATGACATTCCAAAATGGCATGGCATGATGCCAACCAATCAATTTCACATATCACATCAAAGTCTACCATATCCAGACAACCAGGTAAAATGGATATCATATCCAGAAATGGTCATATTTGGCGTCTGTTTCAATTCTTTAAATTCTCTGACACGCCTATCCCTTTCACTTTCAAGCAGAAATTAACCCATAGATACTTTTTAATATGCCACAATATTCTATCAATCTTATACTAGGAAATTTAGCAACTTAGAATATAAAGAAAATTGAAACCCTATAGAATCCCTCAGCAGCACCTGAAGTATAAATATGTCCGGCTCATATCCATACTAAAGGTCCTACTAAAGAATCCTTTCCTCCGATAGCCACAGGGAAACCTAATTACTCTGATACCAACTTGTCACGCCCCTAATTTAAGGGCACGTGAAACACATATTTTACAAATGATCCTTTTCCATAATAAGCCTAATACACTCCTTTATCATGGAAACATATACATATAAATTCTTCCATGCATACTCAAAATATAGACATTAAAGTAACAGCAGAAGCCGAGATTCTACCTGTGGCGTTCAAAGTGTACTCTACAATACAAGTACAATATAAACCAAATCTACGAGCCCTAGAAACAAAATAGGCTCACTAGAGAATATGTCACCTAGGTAACCACCTATCTGAAGGGGAAAGACCAAACTATGTATTCTTATCTGAAAAATGTAGAAATATCGTGTAGTGAGTTTGGCAACTCAGTAAGCAGATAATACCTCATATGATCTCTTAGGTTAGCATATTGATGTACTCATATTTAAAAATTTGTCATATAGAAAATTACAGTTCAGAGGTACATCCATATAGGACCCGCATTTCAAATATTATCGGTTCAAATCACATTCAAATATCCAAAACCATATGCAATACGGTATGATTATTAATTAAATATTGTTATGCATCAAAATATTTCACATGAAAACATTAGAAGGATCCCATATCAGAACCACCATATCAGAGTTCAAACCCTTCCGTACTTTGTCAATGTAGGATTTGCCTAAACTCATAATCCCAACTGAGGTTTGCCCTCTACCATTCAAGAGGACACGCGAAGGGCCTCTAATATAGGTATTCCCCAAGCACACAGCAAGGGAGGTCAAATCACATATCATAAAGTCAGCATCTCGCCCAAATAGGAGGCATCCTGCTCTCTTTCACATATCATATCCCGTGTGTTGGCCGTCACACGAGGCTAGCAATACCTTACTAGCTGAGGTGTTAAGGTGCACCAGGGCTAACATCACCTGTTGTTAGCAAACAATGTTTCCAATAGGATTCCTCCACAGAAATTATTATTTGCACATATGCCATATCATTCAGAACAAAGTCTACAGTATAATACAGAAATCACAATCTCAGTACAGTTCCTCTATCAGAAATTTCCCAGTCAGTGTTTAACACATATCCATGCCTTTTCCAAGGCAACCTTATAGTTATACAGATTAATGCCACGTGCATAAAATATTCACTTTACCAAGTGATGAGAAATACATTTAGAACAATATATTCAATGAGTTTCAAAATCCATTTACAAAACCATACTCTTCTTGAACTATATGCCAGTTAGTAAATAAAGCAGATATTTTAACACATTTCAGAAATTTATGATAGCATAAATAACTTGTAAACATAACCAATTATACATTTAAAGTTCAAGAAGAGCATAAGGTAAGTCATAGAAAGAATTATCTACTCACAGGATAAGGGCTTCAGGTTGGATAGCCCCAAAATGTACTTTTCCAATCCAAATTTGACTAAATAGATCTCAAAATTGAGTTCGGAGGGTCCAAAAACCTAAGAAATGACTTAAGAATCGTGAAATGTCAGCCGGAGTTTCTGTTCACAATGTCAAAAGTTGTCAAATGGCTGAGAAATTTCATATCATATAGTTTATCAATCTCTTGAATCCATATAAGATGTCAGATTTTCAATTTGAGGACTATAAATTGGAGTTTTGGAATTTACCTTTCGATTTGCGGCCGATTTGAAAAATTGTCCGGCCAATATCGTAGTATTCTCTGTCCTGAATCGAATGGTATCTTTAGTTTTAAGATCAGAGGCTCGAAGGTATTCCAGATCTAGAGAGAGAAAATAAGGAGAAAGAAGTTACTATTCATCACCGATTTACGAAAAAATTTCCATCTCTTTTTACTTTTTTTAATAAATGATGGAGGGACCATTTGGAAAAATCTCAATTATTGGAGGATGTCCTTGCAAATTTCATTATTTATATTTTGACCTCTAAACTTTTAGGAAATTACATTTTGACCCCAAAAATATTAATAAGTTTTTATTTTAATCCTTAAAACCTTTCAATTACATCCCTACTCCTTTATTTCTTTTAACAATCCATACATAAATTAAAATTACTAAATCTTAGGGGTGTTACAAAGTACAATATAAATCAAAATCTATGAGCCTTGAAAACAAAATAAGCTCACTAGGAAAAATGTCACCTAGCTGATCATCTATCAGGAGGGGAATGATCAAACTCTGTATTCTTATCTGAAAGGTATGGAAATATTGTGTAGTGAATTTGAAAACTCAATGAGTAGATAATACCTCCTATGACCTCGTAGGTAAGTATATAGATGAACTCATATTTTAAAATTTGTCACATAAAAAATACAGTTTAGAAGTACATCCATATGAGACCCGCATTTTAAATATTCTCAATTTAAAAGATATTTAGATATCCAAAACCATATACAGTACGATATGATCATCAAACAAATATTGTATGCATCAAAATATTTCACATGAAAATATTAGGAGGATCCCGTATCAGAACCACCATATCTGAGTTCTAGCCCTTTTGTACTTTACAGGTGTAAGATTTACCTAAACTCAGCATCTTAGTTAAGGTTTGCCCCACCACCGTTCAAGAGGACACGCGAAGGAACTCTAATATGGTTATTTCCCAAGCACACAGCAAGGGAGGACAAATCACATATCAGAAAGTCGACATCTCACACAGATAGAAGGCATCCTGCTCTTCTTCATATTTTATATCACGTGTGTTGGTTGTCACACGAGGATAGCAACACCCCTACTAGCTGAGGTGTCAAGGTACACCAAGGCTAACATCACCTACTGTTAGAAAATAGTGTTTCTAAAAAGATTCCTCCACAAAAATCATTATTTACATATATGTCATATCGTTCAGAACATAGTTTATAGTATAACATAGAAATCATAATCTTAATACAGTTTTTCTGTCAGAAATTTCGCAGTCATGGTTTAACACATATCCATGCCTTTTTCCAAGGCAACCTTATAGTTATATAGATCAATCACATGTGCACAAAATATTCACTTTAGCAAATGATGAGAAATACATTTAGAACCACATATTCAATGAGTTTCAAAATCTATTTGCAAAACCATAGTCTTCTTAAACTATATGCCAGTTAGTAAGCAAAGCAGATATTTTAACACATTTCAGAGGCTTATGATAGTATAAATAACTTGGGAAAAAAACCAATTATACATTCGAAGTTCAAGAAGAGCATAGGGTAAGTCATAGAAAGAATTATTTACTCACTGGGGAAGGGCTCCAGATTGGATAGCCCCAAAATGTATTTTTTCAATTCAAATTTGACCAAATAAATCTCAAAATTGAGTTTTGAGGGTCTAAAAACCTAGGAAATGACTCCGAAATCGCAAAATTTGGCCTCCGGAAACTTGGTCAACGCTAGTCACTATTCACGCTCATTAGAATCACTATTCATGCCAGTTGGAGTTACTGTTAATGACACCAAAAGTTGTCAAATGGCTGAAAACTGTCATATTGTATAGTTTATCTATCTCCTCAATCCATATACGGTGTCAAATTTTCAATTTGAGGACTCTAAATAAGAATTTCAGAACTTACCTTTTTTTTAAATTTTCTACTTTCGATTTGTGGCGATTTCATGGTCAATTTGAAAAATTGTTTAGCCAAAATCGTAGTAATTTTTGTCTTGAATCTAGTGGTACTCTTAGTTTTGAGATTGTAGGCGCAAAGGTATTCCAAATCTAGAAAGAAAAAAATAAGGAGAAAGAAAGTTACTATTCATATTCATTTCATCAATTATGGGAATTTTTCTTTTTTTTTTCTTTTTTTTTTAAATAATAATGGAGGGACCATTTGGAAAAAATTAAATTGTTATAGGATGTCCTTGAAAATTTCATTATTTACATTTTGATCCCTAAACTTTTAGGAAATTACAATTTAACCCAAAAATATTTATAAATTTTTCATTTTCATCCTTAAAACTTTTCAATTACATCCCTACTCCTTTATTTCTTTTATTAATATATAAATAAATGAAAATTACTAAATCTTAGGGTTGTTATTGTATTGCATAACTACTTTCAATCCTATAGTGTGTCTTTCTCATCTAGTTAATGGCGGTTATTTCCTTCACTCAAAGCCGGCTGTTTCGGAACAAAGTATCAACCCAGGGCGATTGTTGAAACTAAGGTTGCCCGTTTGCTCAACGAAGCACGGCGAATAATGGCAGCAATATGCCATGGACGACAGAGTATGGTGGAGATTAGTAGAAACCTCACTTTGTGCACCGCTCTCCTCAAATGGCGTAACACGGATTGGTTCTTCTTCTGCTTGTTCATAAGCTAGATAAACCACATCACCACCTCCCAACTACCTGAATTCCATTTTGGCAAAAATACATTTTTGGTCTCTTAATTTTACTTTGAATTCCGTTGTCATCCATTAACTTTATTTTGTTTCTTCTTTTATTTTAAAAAACCAATTAAATCCTTCCTTCTCCCTAACTTCATTAATTTAATGATCTTTCCTAAGTGGCACCCATTAATGCTCTGAAAACATTATCAAATCAACCACACTAACATACTACTACTACCACATGAAAAAAGTGAGGCATTTTATAATAGATGATGGAAAGGACTCTTTCCAACATACTCAATATTTTCTTGAAAAATCCTAATTCAATGTGGGTACCCTCGAGCTCTGAACAATAAGTGGCTCAAATTCTCAGTATGGTAATGCTCAAATCATAAGCTTTTGTCCACAAAATAGCCTCATCATTACAGACAAAAAGAACCCAAAAAACAATCGAAATGTTAAACAGCATAATACAAATCCATCCAAAAGAAAAATGCAAGCTTGATGAAAATTCTGACTCTAGGATTTCATACAAAAGCTAAGAAGCAAAAGGATTCGATGGATTCTGATTTGGGGAACTAAACGCAGATTCCCTTGCATTTTTTCTAAACAGTGTGTTTGGCTTGGAGCGAGAGGACAGCGGTCAATTGTTAAACTAAGTGGGCACTAGGTTTGCAATATATTAGTAGTGTTAAAATAACAAAAAAGAGAGGAATAAGTTTGAAATTAAAATTAAAGGATCAAAGTGTAACAAACTAAAGGTAAGAAATCAAAATGAAACTCTTCAAAGTTCAAAGATCAAATGTAAATTTTTCCATTTATTTTCCTTTTTCAAATTAGGTTTTAAATTTTTATTTTATTTTATCAAGTGTCAAAATTATAAAAATTTCAATTGTATTTAAAAAATAAAATGTTGTAAGATTGTAGAGCTTATTGAAATAGAGTCCAAAAAATAATTAAAATTGTTTGATGATAAAATTTGACGCAAAAAACTTTTAGGAATGATATCACCGAGTATTCTTACCTTATTAATTCAAACAAAATTTGCAAGTTTGTTAGTACAAATTCTCAGCTACCAAGTAACCTTTTTCATTGTCTACTTGGACTTGCTCTTAAAAATATACTAACACTACATTATGTAAGTTATTAATTTAAAAGCACTTTAAGATTGATGATCTAAAAATCTAACATGCAATTCCTTTTTTTCAATGGTAAATTAGAGATCAAGATTATCTAATTAATGACATGTTAATTAGAAGTTGACTATATGATTTTTTTAAACAATAAAATAGTTTTGTTTGTGCGCGAGTAAATTCACCAACATGAGAGTTTAAAATAGATGAAAATCAAACTGATCCAGAGCGGATGCCGACTGTCTGGCTTCCACGTTCATGAGATGCTTCTGTTCCCAGCTTTGTTTCTCTGCTTTCTGTTCCAAGCTGCTTCTCGCATTCGTCTTTCTGGTTTGCTCGTCCGTCGTCCTCTCTTACTCGTGATGCTCTGTGCTTCCATGAGCTGCGGTTTTTATTAATTCCCAAGAGATAGCCGTAACACACAGAAAATCTAGCAGTTTCGGATCAAATTTCAAATCTTCAGCTGCAAGTCCCACAGATTTTTTGGCAACCAGTTACTGTTATTAGTTTCCTCTCTTATATCCCCTATGCGTCGTTGTTTTCTGCTCAAAATTCCCGCCTTTATTCTCATTATTCATCTTGATTCATCCACAAAATCTTCTAGAGGATCAGTTAACCATATTGGAGCTAATCTGACTCAACAACCATTTGATTTCCAAGTGTGCCTCACCGAGATTAAAGGGAATAATTTCTGCGTCCTCCGTTTTTAGTTTCTCTTCTCTGTTTCTGAGTAGAGCTACTTCGTTTTTCTGCATTTTCTATTTTTTTTTAATAAAATCTGAAAAAGAAATTATTAAAAATGAAAGATTGAAATTAACAAAAAAAATAGAATTGGATTAAAATTTCAAGTTAAAAAACGATACAATGAGAGCAAAGGCATCAAAAGGCTTGTGGCTGAAGGTTGTTGGCAGTTAAGTTAGTTTGAGAGGGATCAATCCCTTGTTAAGGCAAAAATGTATTATATACTACATTTTATAAGGAATTTTTCAATTACTTCTGTATAGATACTAAAAGGTCTAGAAATGGTTTCAACTTTATGCAAAAATTTATATATTTTGTGGATCAATCAAAGTAATCAACATTTCACTCGGCTGGCATCAAGTGATAATAACAAAAATAAGTTTAAAGTAGTGTCAGGGAACTAAAATTAAATCAAACAAATGATATTGAAGGCATGCCTTATATGTCTTATTTTATCAGAGATTGATGTATTAATTTTTAAAAGGCCATTTGTTTGATATATGCCGCTCTTCAACTCGGATAATATGTTCTTATAAATTTTCACTCTATGCCTTATATGTCTTATTAAAAGGTCTACACTCTGCATTTCTCTCTGTCAATCAATTTTTCAGTTAATCTTTAATTTTCACTTATAAATCTTTGATCATTATTAAATGTTCATGCTTTTCCCACATTTAATATATTAAATTTAGGTAAGAATCATGTCCTTATAAATCATATTGTAAAACAAAATAGATTTCAATGTATATTATGTCTTTTTAAAATTTCACTACATGTTGTTTCTTTAGTAGGACGATGCAAGACAACATTCAACTAGCACAGTTGTATGATTCTCAATATTTAAAGACATGACATAGTTACATGCTTGAAGCACTTTTGATATAAAAATTTAGAGTAATGATTTGGTACACCGCCGGTGGACAAGTTTTTGTCCACCAGCGGTGTCCAGATCATGTTATGTGTCAAAAAAATTACGGTACATGACATGTGGCACAATCTGGACACCGCTGGTGGACAAAAACTTGTCCACCGGCGGTGTACCATTTATTTTCTCAAAAATTTAATATAACTCTTCAATAGGCACATGGACAGTTGATAACATCATTTGATTATTTTGCGAGACAACTAAAAAGAAGTATCCTTTTAGTTTTAGGATCATAAAAAATAGAAATGTAGTCCATGTCTTTGGCATGTGGCAAGTGTTCCTTACTTGGTTGTAGACAATTCTTTGGCCATTGGCCAGTGCTGCTTCTCCTCTAACTTATTATATGTTTTGATTTTATTGCTACGAAATTTTGTCTCGACATAAAATAAATGTTTTAATATGTCCAAAATATGAGTTTACATATATAAGTGATATCGTAGAAGCTTGAACTTGTTGAATATATAAGCAATGGTAAGGCCTCTTTTTTATTTAATTAATTAGTTTCTACAATATTCATGATAACATGTGCCTTTGTTAAAACATGTTAAACATAAGTTTAATTCAATGTGATATTATTATCTTTATATCGGATACTATAATGCCATATATTATCTTTGACCTTTCTCTTATGTTTTTTTTTTGGTAACTACAACTGCTCCATTTGTTCACAGAATATAAGTATTATTTCTACATCATAACTCAACCAGGTGTGTTATTCTTATTCCTGTCAATTGCTTTTGCTCTGATTAAATATTATGCTTTGCTTGAAGGCTTATGTGCCATAGGACTCTAATAGCATGTTCACTGAATTGGTAGCTACAACAAGCAGGGGACCCAACAATCCAGCATATATTCATTTTTCACATTCAAAAAACGCTGAAGAACTTAATTTTGCAATTAGTGCAGTTATTTTTGCTGTTCATATGATCATGGCATGAAGTTTGTCATTCTTTTTGTTCGTTCACAAACTTTTATTTCCCCACCTACATAACTGTCACATATTTCCTTTTTTGTACCTTTTCAGCTTCAGCACATGCACCATTAAAATACACAAAATAACATAGTTCAGAGTTCACTAATGTAATATCCCAAAATTTTTATTTTTAAATAATAATATTTTACTAAAATATATATATATATATATATATAATATTTTTATTGTAAATGATTATGTTTTGCTAAAAGAAAGTATATTTTTATTTAAAATAATTATTGTTTTGCTCAAAATAATTATATTGGCTTTTAATAAATTTTTGCTGAATTTTTTTAAAATATTCTTTCTTTTAATATGTAAAAAGATATTTATTTTGAGATTTGTTTATTACGATTTTTATCAAGAAAAATCATAATTTAAGAGTTTAACTAGAATGTAAATTTTTAGAAATTTTTAGGATATTTTAAGATGAAAAATTGAATTTATATGAATTTATATTAAAGAAATCATATTATTTAATTATTAAATATTATTATTATTATTATTAAAAAAAAAAGAGGGGACGGAGGAAGGATGGATGCACGCACGCGAAGAAGGCAGAGAAGAAGAAAAAAATTTCTCTCTCTAAAATTTTTAAAAACTTCTCTCTAAGATTTCTCCAATTCTAGACGTCCAATTGAGATACCGGAGGTACCGTTGGACTCATGGCGGCGAGAGGTTCAAAACCCACCGATCATTTTCGCCGGAATTTTGTGAATAGTAACTTCAAGGTAAATTTTTTTAAAATACTGAAATTTTGATGGTTTTTCAAGATTTCAACTTAGTGGTTTTGTTAAGAATGTAGAATATTAGTTGTAGGATAAAATTTACGGTCAGAAAATGTGATTTGGTGGTTTAATTTTGCAAAATTTACTACGGTAAACAGTAACTGTGAATAGTGTCAAACAGTGCCTGTGAACAGTTCTGCGCGTGAATAGTCTTTCAACCGCGCGTGAACAGTGTTTCCAGTCGTGAACAGTGCCAGCGTCCCGGGGTCATTTTTTTAAGTTTTTGGACCTTCTGGACTCATTTTTAATATCCAATTGATCAAATTCATATGGGAAACGTGGATTTTGGGGATGTCCAATCTGGAGCCCTTACACTGTGAGTTAATATAATTTACTATAACACATTTTTAAATCTCTCTCATGTCCATGCATTTAAAACAAAGTTTTAATTATGAATAGCATAAATTGAATTTCATGTTTATATTGATTTATATTCTGAGAAGTTATAGGACATGCAGAACAGACCTCTAATAAGTCCCTCCTGAATTTATGATGAAAATGTGGTATTATGATACACTTTATTGAATCTTATAATTGTATTATCTTTCATATTGTTTCATATGATTTGTGTTATAAATGATACCCCACTGTTTCATGGATATGGTGAAATTGAATTTGTATTTGAGTTTCAAATGTGTCATTAATACTGGATATTATGGTTTATTTGGACTTGAATGAAAATGTTGTATTTCTGATTTTGGAGAATGAATGTTTATGCCGGAACTCTGTCTGAGGAATATTTTGGAAGGGAGGGATATATCTTGTCTTAAAAAGGATTTTAACCTCATAATTTTCAATTGTTCTTTCAGATTATATTTTTGATTTATTAAACTAGTTTATTTTGGAGGAATCATTGATAGAAACACTGTTAGCTAGTGACAGAGATAGCTAGCCTTGGTGCACCATGAAACTTTAGCTAGCAAGAGAGTTGCTAGCCCCTTGTGCGAACGGGCACATGAGGATTGAATTATGAATAAGTATGGAGTTGAGTATGTCTCCTCCAATAACCAGTGGCAATTGGCCTGGTTACTTATGATGAGAATGAGGTGATTTACCCGTCCTATTGCTGTGTGCTTAGGACAGTCAACATATGGAAAGGTCAGGGAGTTGAGGAGAGCTCCTCCCAACCTTATGATATGAATTATGAGAATATGGTGATTTACCCGTCCCATTGCTATGTGCTTGGGATAAAACAATGTATATGGTGATTGCCCTTACTAGGCTTTGTGCTTGGGTATAACAAATTATAATTATGGGTCTACTTTGAGTCCTCCTCTAAACACATTTTTTTTATATATAAAGAGTTATCTTTTTGTTTCCTTATCTGATTTTGAAATTATTGTTTATATACTAAATCTTAAGATTGTTGATTTTCTTTTAACAAAATTTACTTTCTTTAAAGCTTCAGTTTGTTGTTATATACATTGATTTAGATAATATTATATTCTACCATATTTTCTATTTATGAAAACTCGTGCGAATGGTCCGTTCTGTTTCAATTATAGTAAACTATATTTGCTCACTGAGTTATCAAACTCACTACACGATATTTCTACATTTTTTTTCAGATAGTTGACCAGCTAGATGACATGATCTCTGGGTGAGCCTACTTTATTTCCAAGGCTCATAGATTTTAATTTACATTGTACTTGTACTCTAGAGTTGCTCCATATATCACAGGCAGGATCTCAACTTCCATTTGCAGAGTATTTATGTATATTTGAGATTATTGAAATTATACAGTAAGCTCTCAAATGAATGTGATTATGTTTTTTGTTACAATTTATACTATTTATGATAAAATCATTTATATGTATAATATTAGAGGCTTACGGGATGAGATTATTCTCAAAACCCGTGCCGGTTACGTACTTCTATTTTTGGGTCGTGACAACTAACATGATGTATTTATTATAAAGCTGTACTGGTGAATGAAGATGAAAGAGATCAATATTCGTATATTTTCACTTTTGAAAACTTGGGTGCTTGCATTTAGGAATTTTACGACATATTGATCAGGAAAATTCTAGATAAATCATGTGCAACACAGTCTAACGAGAATTATTGTTTATGCTTCTTTAAAAAATGCTGAGAAAGAACTTGATTGGTTCTTATTACCTGAACCACTAATTAGAATTAATCAGCATAATTAGATATTTTTTTAATCTAACTTCAGAATTATCTTATTTTAGATTTTATATGCATTTCCTTTTTTTAATCAGCATTAATCAAATTTAATTATTAGCATGTTGGGATTACGGTAAAATTTTCAACTTCTAGTAATTGGAAGATTTCACTAATTATGGATAATATGATTTAATTATCACTTATTTAAATTTTATTCCATAACATATAATTATCATTTTATATAATTAAGATTAAAAAAAGAATTGTTTCATGTGAGAACTAGAAATTATTTTTAATTAAATTTCTGAGTTTAATATTTAGTCTAAATATCTTATAAACATAATTAGTTAATTTAACAGCATTTTCCTTGTTTTTTTGGTGAAACAATGTTTTTTAAATATTCAATTATTTTTTTATTACTAATGTTTTACAGTTATATATATATATATATATATCCATAAAATTATAAATAAAAAATAAAAAATCTGACTTAATCAAGAAAGCAAAATAAAGGGTCAATTTTTAGTCAAACAATTTATGAGAAAGTCCCAAACAACTATATATATAATTTTATGGAAGTTTGATTTTGTGGAGAAAAAAACACTTGCTCTTAAGGCCGTAAAATATATATATATATATATATATATATATATATATATATATATAATGGGTGTGGACCAAAAACCAAAACCTTGATTATTTTTATTTTATTCGATAAAAATGTTATAAGAATTATTCTATTAATTATATAAATACTAAAATTTTAAATAGACTATGTTTATACTAAATCAATGGAAAATAAGTATTCAGTGACACGCATCTCTAAACTTACTATGTATTAATTTTTTTTTTGTTTTATCAAAGTATATTTATAGAAAATTACTATTGTACAACTAATTTTTTTTAATTTTATTATTATAAAGAGATTCTTTCAATAAATGTCTGTTCTAAAAATTAAACTTTTATCTTTCACTTTGAAAACGTAAATGATCACACATCTGTCTATTTAACACTTAATGGTTATGTATTCATTGTATTAGCTTAATATATATGCATTCAATATTATAAGTTCTTCTATTAATTGTCATTTTTAAAAAAAAATGTAGCACGTAGCTACCACGATACCCATCAATGGATACCACGAATTTACCCCTTTTGAGTCTAAATATATATGAAGGCCAATTGATGGACATCAATTAAAGTTGTTACTTGCCAAAATAAATGTGCTTTTCTAAACCACACCTCGTCCACTCTAGGATGGAAGGATAGTGACTTGGGTCGTGTCACGGCCCCAAATGATGGAACACATGACCGGCACGACATAAGGGTTTCCCCCTAGCCGCAAGCCTAACACATAGCATACACAAACATCCAGCACACAATCCAGAGTACATAATAAATATAACTGGCCACATATGCCACATCCAATATCAGAAAATACTGTATATATATATATATATATATATATATATATATATATATATATCTCATGAATCCAACATCTGGGATTCAACTTGGCCCATGGCTTCATAATATTCATATGATTCAATTTGGCCCAAGGCCTCATAATACCAACATCGTTGTAACACATAAAATCATTTTCCAAACAACACATCAAAATACGCAAGAAGCGAGGATCCTGCCTGTAAGTTCATGGAGGTACACTAGACATAAACTAAACTAGACAAACAATACAAAAGAGCCTTGCCCAAACTGGGGCTCACCAACGCTATCTTCAGCCTCCTACGAAGCTGTAGCTGGATCAAAGTCTCTTTGACTATCTGTGGGGAGGAAACAGAAGAGGGGTGAGATCACCACATCTCAGTGAATGGATAAATCACACTATAACAGAAACAGGGCAAACCAAGCACGAGTGTTTCGCAATGAGTTTAATAATTTCAACATTAAGCATTTAATCATAATTTATTGAAAGAAAAGCTAAACAGTTCAAATGTATGTTCAAAAGATAAAACATGATTAAATCAGTAACAGTAGAGCAAATCAATTATGCATGGTAAGTAATAAATGAAGTTATTTATGCAATACCAATGATGAATGAGATATTGTAGAAATATTTAATCTTTAAGAAAAATGCACTAGTTTATTGGAGGTCTTTCCTAACAGATCAATCATCTTCCCCAAGCACACAGCAAGGGTAGGGTAATCACTGTAGGCGTAGACATAAGTCCACCCTAAATTCCCCCAAGCACACAGCAAGGGTAGGGTAATCACTGTAGGCGTAGACATAAGTCCACCCTAAATCCCTGTGTCTTAGGCAGTCATATGCCCGTCACAGTATCCTAGGCCGAAGCCTTCACATGACCATGGTGCACCAGGGCTAGCACTACCTGCGGCTAGTTAACAGTGATCTAAAAGGGTCACTCCAATAGAAAACATTTGAAATATGCTATTCAAAGCGTTTAAAGTAAAACATTTCAATAACATTATAATAAAGCTATAATTCTCCATCTAGCTCTTTTCATGCATAAAATTCCGTTCAAAAATATGTTTCATCCATGTATTCCCATGGAGACCTTTATCATCATAAACTTTCCCTTTAAACATAGATTGTCCGTAGACGTCGCATAGATGCTCATCATGCATCAAATCATTTTAAACATAGATCGTCCGTAGACGTTGCATAAATGCTCATCATACATCAAATCATTTCATGGCCAACTTAGTTCATTTCTATGACTAAGTTCGCATTTCTATAAATCTAGCTCAAATGGAGAATTATCAGTCTAGATGTTTGCCCTGCATACCTAGGGTTCAACTAGGATTGAAATTTATAATTTCTAACATGGTTGAAACATATTGGTTTTCAAAGCGGTAAAACAATTTAACATACATTCCAACTAGTTAAAATCATACGAAAGAGTTATAAACTGAATTCGTAAAAAAAAAATTGCGCTATAGTATGAAAAACTCACTCACAGGTAAGGGCTCCAGATTGGACAGCCCTAAAATCCTAGTTCCTGGTCTGAATTCGGTAAAACAGACTCCAAAATCGAGTCCAGAAGGTCCAAAAGCCTTAAATGAGCTTGGTACTGTTCACCACCGGAAAACACTATTCACGCCAGAAAACACTATTCACCGCCACTATTCATCGCCGGAAAACACTATTCACTGTCATAAAAATTTTACCGAATCAACAAAACAATTTCATATCCTAATATTTATCTAGTTTTTGAATCCATCTACGGAGTCAGATTTCTAATTAGAAGTCCCTAAGTAAGGTTTTTCAGAACTTACCTTTTACCGAGATTTTCTACTTCAGATCTACGGCGATTCAACGATTGATTTGAAAAACTGATCGGTCAAAACTGAAGTACTCTTCGTCCTGAATCCAATAACACGTTCAGTTTTGATATCGGAAGTTAATCGGTACTCCAAATCGAAAGATAAAATTTGAGATTACTATTCCTACACTATTCATTACTATTCATTTTTTTCCGATTTTTCTTCGATTTCGATACGCAGTCGCCCCTGGTTTTCGTTTTATGGTTTCGTTCGTTTTTTTTTTAAAAATAATAATAATTATTAAATAATTAATAATAGGATTTTCTTTTATAAAATTCATATAAATTCTATTTTTCATTAAAAAATATCCCAAAAATTTCTAAAAATTTCCTTTCTCATAAATCTTTAGTTAAACTCTTAAATCATAATAAAACAAATTTAAAAACAAATATCTTTATTCATATTAAAAGAAAGAATAGTTCTAAAAAATACCATAAAAATTCAATAAAGGCCGATATAATTATTTTAAGCAACACAATACTTCTTTTACTTAAAAGTCTACTTACTTTTAACAAATCATAATCATTTCTACATAAATAAAAATATATTTGCTTATTGCACGCCAAAACATAAATTCTCATATTTCTTTTGTAATTCTTTAATCTATGTAATAAATATACATATTTTCTACGGTTCTTATCTCTATTGTCAAAATTCTCTCTTTTATTCTAAATTTCCTTTAATTGGAATTTTCGTTAAATTTTACGGTTATTACAGGTCGAGGCGTGACAACGTGGTCCAAAAACAAAATGATATCTTACTCTTAATTATATTTTCCTTCTGCATTTTTCTCATTGCCTCAACGTCTTTTATTTTATTTATTTTTCACTGCCTTCCTTTTTTCTTTTAATGACTCGAAAATTTGCTTCCTTTCTTTCTTGCTTGTAGAAAGACAATTCCTCCCTACTCAGGGTCTCTTTCTCCAAACATTTAGTGAAAAATATCTAAATATTTTTTATTTTAATTAATTTTATTTTGATAGTACGTTAACATAATTTAGAATTTGAATTCGGACTCCTAAAAATATATTAAAATTTTCTCATAGTTGAATCTAAATTCATTTTTAAATTTCCATGCTTAGACTTAAATAGGTGAAATTTTCGAGCAGCCATTGGATATTAGTTGAAAAATGATATTGTCACGCCCTTAAGAAAGTCTGTATCCATATTACTTAATCCTGATGGCAAGGTTAGTCAATGTACTACTATGCCTACTTTATTCAAGTTTTCAAAAGAGTCTATATACTAGAGTTTGACTTTTTCCTTCTTTCCAACCTTATTACATCTTTCATTGATGAGTCCTTCAAGAATATGTGGTCACCATCTAATAATTTTTAGTGCTCAACATTCATGGTCCTTATAGACTTTTGGCCTGTATTGATTTGTTTGTATTGTTTTTCTAATCAATTTCACTTTATACAAAGTACTCAATAGATTAAATATATACATGTAAGAAACTCTTAAACCATTGTATATCTCATTCCTTTATATCCTCAAGCTTACATGCATATATCTTAATCTATCATCTATTTTTATCCTAAAATCCATTAATCAATATGTTAAACATACGTAACAATAAATCCACCAAACCTTTTATAACGTTTATGTACCATTGGCACATATCTAACAATTCCAACTTATCTCATCACAGTAACTCTATGCCCTCTTATTAACACCAATAAATTCATTATCAAAAATTTTAAGCTTTTCTTCTATCATATCTAAAAGCACCTCATTCTAACTTATATCAATCTCATTTAATTCATCCAATCATTTCAAAAAGATTTTTCCCAACAATTATTCATACATGAATTTTCAATTTCAACATAATTCACATTCTAGATACTAGACTCAATTTAGCATGGTATAAACCTTTAACACAAATATCTTGATCACTTATATTATTTTTGGACATGATTATCAGAATATTCTCTATATTTTCAAATTAAGAGTTTAAAGATTAATTTAAATCCTACTTCCCATATTTTATTTCTCAAGAACTTTAACACAACTAATTCTCTTGATTACATTCGTCAAAGCACCATAAGGCCATCATCCGTCTATTCCTTTTTAAAATTTTCATTACTTTAACCTATTAACCACTTGAACACCATAATAATTGAGTTTCAAAGAAAATAAATTAACTTTTCTTGTAATGAGGGAAATGAACTTTGCATTTAATACCAAACATTAATAAGGGGAAATGCAGTAAAACAGATGAAAAGTATAATAGAGAATGGTGCCAAAATAGAAAGTCAAAAGTTTGGACAAAGTATTGGAGAAAATTAAAATCGGTGGCCGTAATTCTTGAAAATCTGTAAACAAAATTTAGCTATTATTTCAGCAAAAATCGGTGGCTGCAAGTTTTGAATATATGTGCTAAAATCTACTTTAAAACTGTTAGTATTCGGTGGAAAAATAGCACATGGAAAAAGAAACATTTCTGAACTTATAAAAGTCTATGAAAATCAAAGAATACGTAGTTAACTGGTAGGATGCAGTTGATTGCTTCAAAATAGATGTAATCAATCAACTGTAAAATAACCAGTCCAAATTAAAATTTCTCAAAATACCTAGTCGACTTAATAATACCGATAGTCGACTGGCAAGAACATTGGTAAAACAAGAAAAGATATTTAATTGTTCCTCTTCAATAATTATCTGGTGATATCTTAACCTTATTCTCTTTATATGCCGAATATGAGCAACTATCACAACTACTGTACATATACATGCTCGCCGTCATTTTTGAAAATTTCACCTTCAATTTAGCTGATATCCATCAATCACTGACATAGTTGTTCTAATTATATTCATTCTATTTGCATATCTATCATAAGTATGCCCTTCTCTGAGTTCTATAAATATACACATTAGTATCTTTACCTTCTCATACTCAAAATTTGGGTGTGTACAGTTATGGAGGAAATCACATTCTGTCAATTTCGAAATATTTGTGTCTTTTGTGGTTCCAGTCCTGAAAAAGATGGAGAGTATGTGAAAGCATCACAAAATCTAGGTATGGTGCTAGCTAGAAGAAAACTTCATTTAATCTATGGTGGGGGTAACCGTGGGTTAATGGGTTGTGTGGCTACAATTGTACATGTAGGAGGATGTCAAGTTTTAAGTATTATTCTTACAACTCCAGCTGTATCAAACATACTAGGAAAAACAGTTGGAGAAGAATTTAGGGTAGCCTCTATGCATGAGCACATAGCTAGAATGTTGACTAATGATGATGCCTTCATCACCTTACCAGGTGGTTTTGGTACTTTAGAGGAAATTTTTCAAATAGTCTCTTGGGCACAACTGAATATACATCACAAACCGATAGGTTTGTTAAATGTTAATCACTTTTTTGATGGTCTGCTATCTTTTCTTGATCAAGTTGCAGAAAAAAGGTTTATCTCATACTCAGCACGACGAATTTTCATCTCGACTTCAAATACTGAGGAGTTAATTGATGCTTTACAAGCATATGTTCATGTACTTGATCCAACTATGGCTCGAATAGATTGGAAGACAGACAACTGTGAAAAGCGCAAATTAGTTTTGGATCTTCATCTGTAGTTGTAGTAGTACATAGCCATTGTTGTACCACTTTTACTTTCTTAGGGTCTATTTGGATATCATTTTTGCTAAACATACTTCCTTAGAGTTTGCAAAACTATCTGCAAATGTTGCTTGTGATCCTTTAAATTTGAAATGTACTGGTATATCATCAATAAATATAATAAAAAAATTGATCTAGGGATGGCTTAAATACTCTATTCATTACGTTCATGAATGTAGCTGGGGTATTTGTCAAACCAAATGACATAACTAAAAATGCATAGTGTCCATACCGAATCCTGAAAACAGTTTTCGGATTATTTTCTTACCTTGTCCACAATTAATGATACTCATATCTTAAATCAACTTTTGAAAATATTGAGCACCCTATAGCTGGTCAAATAAATATTTTATACGAGATAATGAGTATTTATTCTATACTGTCATCTTATTCAATTGTCTATAGTCTATGCACAATCACAACGATCCATCTTTTGTTTTTCACAAATAGTATTGGAGCTCTCCAAGAAGGAGTACTAGGGTATATAAATCCCTTGTCTAACAAGTCTTACAACTGATCATTCAATTCTTTGAATTCAGTCGGTACCATTCTATATGGGGGTATAGACACTGGTTGGTTCTTAGAAATAAATCAATAACAAATTATATTTTATCATTCTGGGGGTAATCCTGGCAATTCCTCAAGAATTACATCAGAAAATTCTCTAACCAATAGAACTTGATCTACATTAGTATATTTCATATCTATATCTTTGACCCTTGCCAAATATCCTTGGCACATTTTTGTAATAACTTATAGGTTGTTAAAGAAGAAATTAAATTATTAGGTACTTCACTATAATAACACCGAATCATGAAAGGAGATTATCTGAAAATGTTGAATTTAATCACTTTAAGATGACATTCTAAAATGGCATGACATGGTGCCAACCAATCCATTTCTAATATCACATCAAAATTTACCATATCTAGACAACGGGGTAAAATGGATATCATTTTTAGAAACGATTATATTTGGCATTTGTCTCAATTCTTTAAATTCTCTGGCATGCCTATCCCTTTCACTCTCAGGCAAAAATTAACCCATAGATACCTATTAAGATGTCACAATATTCAATCTATCTTATACTAGAAACTTTATCAACTTGAAATAGAAAGGAATTTAAAACCCTATAGAATCCCTCAACAACACCTAAAGTATAAATATGTCCAGCTCATATTGATACTAAAGGTCTTACTAAAGAATTATTTACTCTGATAGCCATTGGGAAACTTAATGCTCTGATATCAACTTGTCACGCCCCTAATTTTAGGGCACGTGAAACCCATATACCATTAACAGGTATTTTTCATAAATATGCATAATTCAATTCTTTATCACGTAAACCGATACATATAGGTTCCCATATGTATACAATATACAGATTAAATCCATAAACATCAGAGTAACGACAGAAGCAGGGATCCTGCCCATGGCATATAGAGCATACTCTAGATTACCAATATAGTACAGTTCAAATAATGTGAGCCTTGGAAGCAATGTAGGCTCACCCAGAGAGTAAGCAGCCTAGCTGATCACCTATCTGCAATATCAGACTCTATATCCTTATCTGAAAAAAAAAATGTAAGTATTGTGTAGTGAGTTTGACAACTCAGTGAGTAGATAATGCCTTCTATGACCTCTTAGGTCAGCATATGGATGTACTTATGCTTTAAAATTTATCACATGAAAAATACAGTTTGGAAGTACATCCATATGGGACCCGTATTTCAAATATCCTCAATTCACAATATATTCCAATATTCAAAACCAAATACAGTGCAATATGATTATAAAATAAATATTGTTATGTAATAAAAGATTTCACATGCTTTAGGAGGTTTCCATATTATAACCAATAAATAATCTCAATCACACAGCAAGGGAGGATAAGTCACATATCAATAATAGAAGGCATCTCGCTCTCCCCAATATCACATGACTCCCGTGTGTTGGCCATCACACGACGTTAACACCACCCTTGCTAGCTGAGGTATCAAGTTGCACCAGGGCTAACATTCCCTGCTATTAGCATACAGTGATTTCAATAGAATTCCTCCACAAATACCATATTTGCACATATGCCATATCATTCAAAATAGATGTTTCAGTATAAACTCATAATTTTCAGTCTTAGTACAATTTCTCTGTCAAAAACTTTCCAATCAGGGTTTATCACACACACAAACACACACACACAGATATATATATATATATATATATATATATATATATATATATATATATATATATATATATATATGCCATTTTCCAAGGCAATCATATAACTTTACAAATCAATGCAACGTGCACAATATTTTGCCTTTACGATACAATGAGAAATACATTTAAAATCACATATTCAATGAGTTCAAAAATCCAATTCAGCTATCTGACAACTTTTGTTTTTGGTGAATAGTATTTTCCGGCCATAAATAGTGACCAAGTTTCCGAAGTCATTTCTTTAATTTTTGGACCTTCCGGACACCTTTTTGAAGTCTGTTTAGTCAAATGTAGATTGAAAAATTATATTTTGGGACTGTCCAATCTGGAGCCCTTACTTCGTGAGTAGTTAATTCTTTCTATGATATATATATATATATATGCTCACAAATGTTAGTCGTTGACCAATTTCATGACTTATTAGTTAATCCCTTAGATAGATTAGCTTTAATATTTATAATTGATTTTGGTCTCTTAAGTATATAACAAATTTTACTCTGGTCCTTAATTTTGTTTTTGGTTTCATTCATATGCTGCAACTTATCTAATCACAAATGTTAGTCTTATTACTAACTCTATATACATAATTTAAATAAATACTAATTAACCTTGTAATATTGATATTTGATTTTTCCTATATGGATTGATAAATGTCACATTGTATGCTCAAAAACTTTTTAAGAGTCAAAACACACGGTTCAACATCAAATATCATATATATTTTGGGTCATAAGAAAATTTTTAACATATGTGACATTTTTTAATCTACATAGATAGAATTAGATACTCAGAGCTAAATCAAAATATTTTGTTAAATAAATAGATAAAGTTAATAATAAAGATTAACTAAATGGAGTTTGATAAGCTGAAGGTGGTGAATGGAATTAAAAAAAAAAGATAAAAAAAAAAGGCTTGACTCACTGTTCATAAGCCTGATAACCTATGTCACTACGTTGGGATTCGCTGTCCCTTTTTTTTTCCTGTTACTTTTAGAGGTGAGAGGAAGTAAGCTTAGCCCAAAACCCAAAAATAAGCCTGATCCAGATAAACTTGTTGATTGGAGTGACAAAAAATCATATTATAATTTGTTTCTGAGCTGAATGGAATTGGCCATCAATGCAGTAGATTTTGTTGGTTGACCGGGTGATTATACAGTGCTGGCCTAGTATAGTTGTGGAGATTACAAAATGTTACTTCCCCACAAATATTTTAAACTGAAGTGGGCTTATTTACTTTTCGAACACCTCTCTTTGTTATAAAACGGAATGAGTAGTCCCTCTTTGTTAGAAGTATTTGTTATTACACTTCACATTTTGTAAAGCTTTAATATCTACCCCTAAAGCATCCCACATTTCATTTATACACATTTCGATTTCAGAATGGAAAACAGAGAAACTAACATATGGGAGCAAAAGAAGAAGAAACAATAATCATTAATGGTTCCCAGGCTCTTCTGTTTGCTGGAAATCATCACATCAAATAAAAATAATCTTAAAATTACAAAACTTTTACACTCAAAAGAAAAATGCTTTGTTTTGCCCCAATTATCCAAATTGAAAAGAAAATTCAGTTTTTTCTCTTTCAAAAATTACTTTAAATAAAATGGCAAAAATAAAAGAAGAGGTAGAAAATGCAGCAAAGAAAGAGACGGGGGTTTGTCGCCTTAACGAAGGCAGTAGTACCAAAACTTGAACCAGGATGTAGTGCTGCTTCGCATAGAGAAAAGGAAAGCTAGGGCCAAGAGAGAATGGACATTATTTGGTATAAATATTACGTACAGCTTTATTTTGAAGTTTGGTCATAAAATCGATATTGAGTTGATTGAGCCCAATAAGTCTAACCATGAGAACTCAATCACTGACCTTTAGCCTACTAAGTTGATATTTGATTATTCAACTGTAAAGTTCAAACAAGTAGTCAAATTGTTTATCACCTCCATTTAGATGAATTAAAATTCAAGACTCACCAACTTTAGAACTCTCTACTCACACTGCTATTGCTAATTTTATTCACTTTACTTTTTTAGGTTCTCCTTATATTGAAAATTCGCCTAATACATTTAAATTTGAATCTGACTAATTAAACAAATATTTTTACAACTAGGGCTTATATTATACCATCCATTATACGGGGCCTCAAAAAATAATTTTAATGGAGATCCTTATCGATCCAAACCAAAGAAACCAAAATGAAACAGGAATGACCAATTAGGGAGATATGGATTCAAAGCTATTTCCACTGCAATATCAAAGTCGTAGAGAGATTTGCCTCTCCATCTAAAACTGCCGTATGAAATTAACTATAAACATCTCATCTCTTATATCAATAGCATCCTTTGAAGGAAAGTTCATAGTCCTTTGCAACCCGCGTGAAGAAACCGAATCCTTAGAGCCAGTTTCTTCGGAACTGAGCATCTACCCAGGGCAATTGTTAAAACTAAGGTTGCCTCGTTTGCTCAGTGAAGCACAACAGATGACAGCAGCAATATGCTACAGGCAACCGTGTATGGTTTGTGCACCGGTCTCTTCAAGCAACTTAACACAGACTAGTTCTTCGTCTACCTGTTCATAAGCCAGATAAACCATGTCACCACCTCCCACCTACCCAAAATTTCATTTTGGCAAAAATACATTTTGGGACTCTTAATTTTACATTGAGTTGCATTGTCATCCCTTAACTTTATTTTGTTTCACTTTAGTTCTTTTATTTTAAAAAAACCAATTAAATCCTTTCTTCTCCCTAATTTCATTAATTTAACGATCTTTCATAAGTGGTACCCATTAACACTCGAAAACGTTACCAAATCATCGACATTGACATACCACTTATACCGCATGAATAAAATGAGGCATTTCGTGATAGATGAATGGAAAGAAAACTATCCAACATACTCAATATTTTCTTGGAAAGTCCTACTTCACAATAGTGGTTATCCTTGAGCTCTCAACAATAAGTGGCTCAAAAAATGATTCACTGGAAAAAAAAGGGGGACTCAAAGAGCAAAGGGTTCGGTAATCAAATTTTGAGTATGGTACTGCTGAGATCATAAACTGTAGTCCACAAAATAGCCTCATTATCATAGACAACAGAACCCGAAAACAATCAAAATATTAAGCAGCATAATACCAATCTATCCAAAAGAAAAATGCAAGCTTGGTGAAAATTTTGACTCTCACATCTGATACAAAACCTAAGAAGCAATAGGGTTCGCTGGATTTTGATTTGGGGTGTTAAACGCAAATTTCCTTTCATTTTTTCTAATCGTAGCATTTGGCTTGGAGCGAAAGGATAAGTGTCAATTGTTAAACTAAGTGGGTGCTAACTAGGTCTGCAATATCTATTAGCAGTGTTAAGAAAGTTAAAGAAAAGGAATAATTTTTTGAAATTAAAATTAAAAGATCAAAGTGTATCAAATTAAAGGTAAGAAACTAAAATGAAACTCTACAAAGTTAAAAGATCAAAAGAACATATTTACCATTCATTTTCTTTCTTCAAACCATATTTCAAATTTGTCTCTTTTCTCATTCATAATTCAAATTTTAAATCAAAACTCTAGGGTATTTCTTCCTCTCATGCTCTATCCATCCTTAGATTCACCCTCTCTTTCTTTTTCTCTATTCCTTCTCTCTGTCATTTCCTATTTCAGCTCATTCTCTTTCATTTTTCCTTTTCTCTATCTGTTTTTCTTTCTTTTCTTCATCTATATAATCCCTTCTAATTGTAGATATCAATTTTTAAATTTCTATTTCTCCCTCATTTTCCATTTTCTTCTTCCATCTTCACGCCATTCTCATAATCCCTATTCTCTTTTGTTATGAACAATATTATTTTCAGTTATTCCTTTTATTTTTTCTTTATCTCTTAGACTGCTGTAACTGTTTTGAGTAGCATGGGACTTGTGACTTTGTAAGACAATAGTCTATATAAGTAGTAGAGGGGGAGAGAGTTGGATATCAGTTAATTTGCATCTCTCAAAATCTAGTCAATACCAAATTCCTCTCTGATTTATTAGTTTTATTATAATTATGCTTAAACACCTATCATTTTGGATCATAACATTTTCCATCTTAAGTCAACTTCTCAATTTCCTTCTCTACATCTCTCCCCCTTTGAGTTATCATTAGATGTTGCTTTCCAAAGCTTCCAACATTTAGAGTGGTCATCATTAAAATGTTGCCTCGTGCCCTTTGACACCACAATTTGTTCTCCAAATTATTTTTGTTGATTATGTACTACCAACACTAAGAGCTGCCAATCAAGAGGTTGAAACTACTTTTGTTATATATTTTTTCTATGCAACAATAAGATCTTCCTTGTGTTTTTTTGGGGCAAAATCTTTCTTTTCCCTATCATTCTCAGACCAAGTTACGCATGATTAAGATTTTATTAAGTACGGTTAATGGTTTCTTTTCTTTGGTTGCGTTATTGAGGATTTGCCCTTATTCTTTACGTCTTCCTTATTAATTTGCATTAAGTTCTATGCAAAGTAAGGTACTATCAAAATCCATTATTGCATTTTTTTCAACTATGACGTTTTAAGGTCAAAAAGTCCCCTAAATGGATGCTACACTTTTGGAGCCAAGGAGTGGAAAAAGAAGGGTCCATGGAGGGCAACTTGTTTTCCCAAATATAATGTTACGATCCCTTATTGCATGAATTTGCTTTTTAACTACAAGTAAAATTATCATTACACAAACCCTTTTGTTTTGCTTTTTGCAAATGAATTTAACTGTATATAATTTCTTCTGGTCTGATCCACAATTAAGATCAAAATTTTGTTGCGAATTGAGGAGTCTCATAAGCTTTGAAAAAAGCTTATTTAATGAAAGAAGGTTATCAGTGTAAAACTACACGTACATAGTGTTATAGTTTTATTGTAAAATGATGAAAAGAGTGTCATTCTAAAAAAAATTATTTTTATTTTGTTAAGTACCAAAATTATGATAATCTCAATTTTATTTAGAAAATAAAATGTGCAAGATTAGAGAGCTTATAAATTCAAATATGATAAAATAAAAAGAAAAGAATAGTTGAAATTGTTTGAAGATTAAATTTAATGGAAAAAAACCTTTAGGAATCTGATTTCACTCCTTCACTATTCTTCTCCTTCCCCAAAAAAAAAACTTTCAAGTTTACTATTACAAATCCTGAGCATATCCTACTTGGACTTACTCTTAAAAATATAATCACACAAGATTATACAAGTTAATAATTAAAGAGCAGTTTAAAATTGATAATTTGATTTTAGCTACTTAAACCTTTATAAGTTTCTCAATCTCTATAATCACCTAACCTGAATTATTCAAAGATCTAACATGCAATTCTCTTTATTGATAGCAAATTACAAGATTAAAATCATATAATCAATGACCAATTAATTAAAAGTAATAAACATATAATAACTCAAACAAGCCAAAAAAAAATTTCATTCAAATTAAATATGAAAAAAATAAGCATAAAAGTAGTTCAGTTCCAAGCCGAAAAAAATTAGAATTAGATAAAAATCAAACTGATCGAGAGCCGTCATCCACTGTCTTGCTTCCACATTCACGAGATGCTTCTGTTCACTAGCTTTGTTTCTCTATTTTTTGTTCTTAGATGCTTCTCACGTTCGTCTTTTTGCTTCGCTCATCCGTCGTCCTCTCTCACTTGCGATGCTCTGTACTTCCACGAGCTACGGTTTTTATAGATGCTCAGGAGGTAGCCGTAGCGTCCAGAAAATCCAGCAGTTTCGGAGTCTGCAGCCACAAGTTCCACAGATTTTTCGGCAACCAATTACTGCTATTTGGTTTCCTCTCTTCTATCCCCTCTGCATCGTCGTTTTCTGCTCAAACGTCCCACCTTTATTCTCATTATTCATCTTGATTTATCCACAAAATATTTTAGCAGATCAGTTATCCAGTTTAGAGCTAATCTGACTTAATGACCATTTGATTTCCAAGTGCGCCTTGATTAACGAGAATAATTTCTGCGTCCTCTGTTTTTGGTTTCTCTTTGTGTCTGAGCAGAGCCGCTTCATTTTTCTCCTATTCTGCCTTTTTTTTTTAAATAAAATCTGAAAAAACAAAATTACTAAAAATAAAGGTTAAAATCAACAAAAACAAATAAAATTGGATTAAATTTTCAAGTTTAAAAGTGAGAAAATGTGAGTAAATACACAAGGCATTAGAAGGTATGTAGCCGAAGGTTGTTGGCAGTTAAGTTAGCTTGAGAGGGAACAATCCCTGGTTAAAGCAAATGTACAACATTTTACAAGGAAAAATTTGTGCTTTATACTAAGTGGCTTCAACTTTATGTCAAAATTTATATATATTTTTTTAATTTAAAATTCATACAAAGACATTGGCAATTCTTGGCTATCTTAAGTCAGGTGATGATTTTTCTATCATATTATTTTTATAAATTTTTTATATATATTCTTACATATAAATAGCCACTCCTACGTGTTATTATTAAATATCTAAATGCATACAAAAATTTTAAATTAGTCAATTACTTTTTATTTTTTCACATTTTAAAAAATCTAAAAGAGATTAAAAAATTGATATGTAGAGTATGGATTTAAAAGAATTGTTTTCATGAAAGAAGATGTATACAATTATGGTATTTTAGTAATGGAAGTATTTACAAGGAAAAAACTAAAATATGACATGTTCGTTCAAAGTCTAAGTTTGAAAGATTGGGTTAACAAGTCAAGATCACATTCAACAATTTATATTATAAATTCCAATATGTTTCAAGATACAATCAAAATAATTGTGATATATTACCACATATATCATTGATTTTGGAATTAACCTTGAATTGTTGCACTAAATCACCTGAGACATGAATCAATATGACAAATATTGTGGTGTCATTGAACAAAATAAAACCACAACTTTGAATAACCATTAAATCAATTTGTAATAATTGTTTTTTTTTTGTATTTTATCTGTTGAACATTAATTTGTTGCAATATGCATAAATACATTTCCAAGCGTTGAAAAAGGTAGCCTAATATTATGGAACGATGAGGAGATGGATTATATGACTATTGTAATAATGTATGATGTTTTTGGAATTTGATAATTGAGGGTTTTGTTATTTAGGTCTTGGATATATTGGATATTATGTTTGAATTTATTGTTTAGTAAAATCATGTTTACTTGAGCAGCTTTCTTAAGACATTATGGGTTTGTTTTTCAAAATAGTTGTTTTGTTATTGTTTTCTATAAAATAAAATAAAATGTTTTTGTCACGTTGTTTTTATAAATTATTTTTAAAAACTGTTTTACAAGAGTGTAACTTAAAAAATAGTTTTTAAGAAACACTATTTTATTGTCTTTTTTATTTTTGTGCAAAATTATTTTCAAATTCTTTTTTAAAATAAATAAGGAGAACTATTTTCATTAATAGCAAAGTGGTAAATACTTTGTCAAAACTAATCCCTCATCATCATGTATATCACACCATTATGTTCTCAAATACTATCTTTAAAATTTATATCCAAACAATTTTTTTATTCTTTTGTTATAAAAAAGAGTTTTCAGCATTGTTTTTAAAAAATAGTAAAATGAAAATACTTGAAAACACTTTCAAACAAATCTTATCTCTCTGTCAGTGTTACATTCGAATTTTAATAGTAAATCCCATTTTTTTAAAGAAAAATTAAAATTTTAAAAATTGTATTTTCACTTTTGATATTTAATGTCGTAAAATAATGGTAATGAAATAATTTATTTATTTTAATCAACCAAAATTTTTCATACATCATTTCTTTTCTCCTTTTTCTATTTCTCAAGTTTGAAAGATCAAAAATATATTCTGACATTGATTGAAGCAAAACTGCAAGTGCATAGTATCGTAATTTTATAGTAAAGTGATGAGGAGAGTATTGCTTTTATTAATATGCTATTTTACTTTGTCAACTAATAAAATTATGAAAATCTTAATTTTATTTAGAAAATAAAATGCAGCAAGGTTGTAGAGCTTAAAAATGTAAGTATAATAAAAAGTGAATAATAAAATTTGTTTGATAATAAATTCAGTGGAAAAAATCTCTGACAATATGATTTCATCAAGTCCTTCATTATGTTTTTTCTTACCTTACTAATTTAATTAAAATTCTCAAGTTTGTTAGTAACAAATCGTTACTAAATAGTTTCTTTCGATAATCTAATTGGACCTACTTTTAAAAAGTATATTCACACAAGATTATATAAGTTAATAATTCAAGAGCACGTTAAGATTGATGATTTGATTCTAACTTCTTACGTTTTTGCAAGTTTCTCAATCTCTATAATCACTTAAGTTGAATTATTTGATCTAACAAGCAATTTCCTCTTCAGCAAATTACAAAATCAAAATTATTCAATTAGTGATCAGTTAATTAAAAATAGTAAGTATAGAATAATTTGAACAAGCCAAATAGAAATTTCGTACGGATTAAATATAGAAAAAAATAGCATAAAATTCAGTACTTTCAAACAAACAAACAAAAAACCATCCTCAGCGTTTAAGGTATAGAGAGTATCTCATATTCCACCTCTCTGTTTGTCCCCGTTCTCTGCTTTCTGTGTTTCTCCGCCGTTCTGTATGCTCGCGAGCTGCTGCATTTTAAAAGCCCCTCGAATATGCTCCTTGGTCAACCAACTGCCAGCCGAGATAAGCACCAGATTCGGATCAGATTTTCAGCCACCTATCTCCGTGATTCTCCGTGACTGATTTCTGTTTTTATTCAAACATCTTTCTCCTGCTGCACGAAGTTGTTTTCTGCTCAAACTACCCGTTTTATCTTGTTTGTCCCTCTTGATTCATCAGCAGATAGTCCCAGCAGATTAGCCATCAAATTTTAGAGTTATCTGGCTCAACAACAATTTAATTTCAAATTGTGAAGCCTCCAAGATTTAAGGGAACAAATTCTTTCGCTTTGATTTCAAAGTCTATATTCGTTTCTGAGTTGGGTTTTCTGCCTTTTTTTATTTATTTATAAAATCTGAAAAATAAAATTGATAAAAAATGAAAGCAAAATTTAATAAAAACAATAGAATTGAGCTAAAATCTTAAAGAAGTGATATAATGTGAGTAAATATGCAATTCATATGAATTAAGGTTCCCCGGTTAGATTTGCTTCTATGCACCACTTTGTGATTTAAAATTTATTGAGTTTTGTTGCTGTATCACATAGCTACTTTCAATCCTATAATTGGTCTTTTTCATCTGGTTGGTGCCATTTATTGCCTTCGTTTGGAGCACATAGGCAATGTTAATTAAGCAACACTTCCTTGTACTTTAATCCCTTAAATCTCAAATAGAAATTCTCAAATATCATGATTTTTCAAATTTTTTCAAACTCTCTTAATTTCATCTTAAAATACCCATCCCATCACTTCTCACCCCACACTCCGCAATTTCTCACCCTAGAATGAAAATTTCAACAAATTTGTTTTTTTTTCTTTAGTTTTTCTAAGTTGGATAGTTTTAAATAATTTTATTTTTAGTTAATAAATATAATATTATACTATTTCAAACTAAAATTATTTAACAAATATGAAAATGTTATATAATTAATATTCCATAAAATATTTGTAGAGTTTATGGGTATTTAATATTTGAAAAAGGAAAAAAATGATGGTTATCGTCAAGGGAGAGACAAAAATTACACAAAACTAATTAGTAATCAAAACGAATTAAGTCGGTTTGCACTTAAAAAATTTTGAAATTGGTGGATACGTCCAACTAATTAAAAAACTTTGTAAAGACAAGATTTAGACTTATTTTTTATAATGTATGAAAGAAAATTTTATATCTCATTTTATTTCTTTCTTTCTAAGCCTTATATAGATCATGACCTTTTTAAAAAATTTTAAGTGGAATAATATGGCCATGGTTGGGTTTACAAGGTGAAGAGTGGCTATGAACTCTTAGAAGTGCCAGGAAATAGAACAAAGCAGTGGCAATGCTTCAACTTCCTATTGTATCTGTAATAACCGTAAAATTTAACGAAAATTCCAATTAAAAGAAATTTAGAATAAAAGAGAAAATTTTGACAATAGAGATGAAAACCGTATAAAATATGTATATTTATTACATGGATTAAAGAATTACAAAAAAAAAAAGAAATATGAGAATTTATGTTTTGGCACGCTATAAGCAAATATATTTTTATTTATGTAGAAATGATTATGATTTGTTAGAAGTAAGTGGACTTTTAAGTAAAAGAAGTATTGTATTGCTTAAAATAATTATACCGGCCTCTATTAAATTTTTATGGTATTTTTAGAAATATTCTTTCTTTTAATATGAATTAAGATATTTGTTTTAAAATTTATTTTATTATTATTTTTATTAAGAAAAATCATGATTTAAGAGTTTAACTAAAGATTTATGAGAATGGAAATTTTTAAGAATTTTTGAGATATTTTATGATGAAAAATGGAATTTATATGAATTTTTATAAAAGAAAATCCTATTATTAATTATTTAATAATTATTATTATATTTAAAAAAAAAAACAAACCTCAGAAACCATAAACGAAACCGGGGGGCGACTGCGTCAAATTCGAAGAAAAAAACGAAAAAAAATAAATAGTAATGAATAGTGTATGAATAGTAACATCCAACATTTTCTTTCGATTTGGAGTACCGATTAGCTTCCAATATCAAAACTGAACGTGTTATTGGATTCAGGACGAAGAGTACTTCAGTTTTGACCGATCAGTTTTTCAAATCAACCGTTGAATCGCCGTAGATCTGAAGTAGAAAATTTCGGTAAAAGGTAAGTTCTGAAAAACCTTACTTAGGGACTTCTAATTAAAAATCTGACTCCGTAGATGGATTCAGAAACTCGATAAATATTAGGATATGAAATTGTTTTGTTGATTCGGTAAAATTTTTGTGACAGTGACAGTGAACAGTAACCAGCTCATTTAAGGTTTTTGGACCTTCCGGACTCGATTTTGGGGTCTGTTTTACCGAATGCAGACCAGGAACTAGGATTTTAGGGCTGTCCAATCTGGAGCCCTTACCTGTGAGTGGGTTTTTCATACTATAGCGCATGTTTTATGAATTCGGTTTATAGCTCTCTCTCTCGTATGATTTTAACTAGTTGGAATGTATGCTAAATTGTTTTACTGCTTTGAAAACCAATATGTTCCAACCATGTTAGAAATTATAAATTTAAATCATAGTTGAACTCTAGGTATGCAGGGCAAGCATCTAGGCTGATAATTCTCCATTTGAGCTAGATTTATAGAAATGCGAACTTAGTCATAGAAATGAACTAAGTTAACCATGAAATAATTTGATGTTGGTTTGCCCTGTTTTAGTTATAGTATGATTTACTCATTCACTGAGATGTGGTAATCTCACCCCTCTTTTGTTTCCTCCCTACAGATAGTCAAAGAGATTTTGATCCAGCCACAGCTTCGTAGGAGGCTGAAGATACTGTTGGTGAGCCCCAGTTTGGGCAAGGCTCTTTTGTACTGTTTGTTTAGTTTAGTTATGTCTAGAGTATCTCCATGAACATACAGGCAGGATCCTCGCTTTCTTGTGTATTTTGATGTATTGTTTGGAAAATGGTTTTATGTTTACAACAATGTTGAACCCTTATGCCGTGCCGGTCATGTGTTCCATCATTTGGGGCCGTGACAGTATCAGTACCAAAATATGGGAAATAATATAGAAGTCTCATGTTCCCCCCGAGATAAAAATTTTCATTTGGAAAATTCTTAATAAGGTGAAGAGTGGCTATGAACTCTTAGAAGTGCCAAGAAACAGAAGAAAGTGGCAATGCTTCCACTTCCTACTGAATCAGTACTATGGGAACGGGTATAGAAGTCTAATGTTCCCCTTGAGATAAAAACAAGCTGGCTCAAGACCCATTGTGCCCAATCTGCTAGGAAACAGAGGAGACTACGGAACATCTATTCCTAGGATGCCGCTGGACAAGACCAACATGGTTTGCTGCAGATTTTCAAAGCCCAAATGATGAAGGAGAAATTTCCAAGTTGGAGGAGTGGATCATAAGCGAAATGGAATTACGTGTTCAAAGAGAGGCTGATGGATCACTGTCAATAGATAAGATATTCTTAATGCTATGGTTCGTGTGGAAGGAGAGAAATGCATTTATTTTTGAACATCAAATTAATCCAATCAATGTTATTATCAAAATACGAAATCTTTACACTAGTATGAAGGCAAGTCAATTATAGTCCAATCATGTATAACTCAGCCAGTCGGTATCTACAAGTAATACAAATGGAGCAGAGAAGGAGAAGAATTGGAAGTTACCTCCCGTAGGTTGGCTGAAAGCCAATGTAGATACAGCCTTCCTGAAGACGGAAAAGAGGAGCTACTCAGCTTGCGTAATCAGGGACAGGAATGAGGAATGGCAAGTTGTTAACCATAGTGTCAAATTCAATTTTTTCCCTATCGGCCCTGGATGCGGAAACAAGAGCAATGGAAGAAGTTATCACACTCGCTATGAACTTGCAGCATAGAGCGGTCGTCTTCTTATCGCACTATAAGTCCTCGGTTGATATGTGCAATGGGGAAGTCCAATATTTGGAATATCAGCCACATCAGAGCCCTTATCGACAAAACAATCGAAGAGAGGTTCACTTACAGCTTCGTTTGGATGCCAAGAAAAGGAAATGTCATTGAATTTCTGAAGATGTTGCTGGCAAAGGAAGCAAGTTTGGTAAGGAATGCTGGTAGAGGAAATCAGTCCTGATGATGATAGACGTATCTTTTTTTCCGGAGTCTGGTGCTCCGTTGTATTTGGTTTGTGTTACTGGGGAGCTAGCTTAAGAGTTTGCCTGAAGCTCTGTCTCTCAGTTTGGGGCTTTGCCACGATGATGCGTCGTTTGGCCTCAAGCCCTGTCCAAAAACCTACACTAACACTTGGTGGGGAAAAAATTGCTGCATATATATTATATAGCTTAGGCGTCCATCAATCTATCACCAATTTATTTTCTTCCACTTCCAAACAAAATTATATTTTATTTTACAAAATATAGCTTCATGAATATATATAATTTTTTACTATCCATTTTGATTGGAAAAGAAAACTGTTATTGCCTAATTTATCATCGGGTCGGTAGTTACATATTAACAATGCACAACTTAGTGATAATATCAAGTTGATTATATTCTGAAAATTAATCTAGTGAATGATGGTACATAATCATTTATAATTTGACTAGTTTTAATATAGATATATTTCAAAAATATAATAATTAAAAAGCCTACCAAAGCTTTCCCACATGCTTAAGTGGGACCAAACTAAAAGGTTTTGCCCTCAATTGATAACCAAAATGTCGATTTAGTCTACCCCATTTACAGGGCTGAGTTAGCCTAGTCCTATAAGCCAACTTCATTTTAATAGGTTAAGAACAAATAATAATAATCATTATTTAGTTTAGTGTCCTTTGTGGTTCAATTTTAAAATTCAAATCCAAATATATATATTTGTACCATTATTTTTTGCTTTCTCAACCTGATTCATCGAGCAATATATTAATTCATGTTGGAAGTTGTTTTTTAAATCAAATAAATATTTATAGTTTTAAAAATTATAAAATTAAATATTATAATATCAAGTAATATGTAATTATTAAATATTATACAATTATATAGACTTAAAATCAATCAATAATGATTTCACTTTTGGCTTAGCAACAATGTATGCACAAGCAAAAGAAAATTTTTTTAATTTAAATTTAGACCTCACTTACTGAAAAATTGTATAGATAATGGCCTTCATTGCTATATCATATCTTCCTTCTTATTGAAAAACTAAATGCCATGAGATTTGAAGATAATGAAAATTTATATATAAGCTTCGTCCCATATATTGATTGAGAAATTTTTTTAATTTAATCTAAATCAAGTCGTTAAATTTACCTAAACTAATATTTTCATGGATCATCGTCTTTTCAGCCTTGAACACTCAAATGTGAACATTTAGGGACCATTGAATATTTTTCCATTATTTTTGTATGCATAAGCAAAAAGTTTCTCACTCATTTTTTTTTTTGAGAGAAGGATGATTCTATTTAGTTGAAATAGTTATACAAGAAAAATCCCTCAGTAGAAATTTTTTTTCAATAAATCTTAAATAACACAATCAACTTTATAATAACATTACAAAAATATTTAAAATATAGCTAATTTCAATAAATCTGTTTGAGTTCGCGGTTTTGAATATATCTTAGATTTGGATTTTGTTTTGGGCCTGAAAAAATTCATGAAAGTGAGGATAAGATGTTAGTTCGGTTATATTAGGTATATTTGTTTGTGGAAGAAAATATGGTAATTAGGGAATTTGAATGTATGTTTGAAGTTTCAGGTTTTGGTGAGTGAGGTTTGTGAAAGAAATCTAAGCTAGGAAGAAGTATAATTTATCTGGTATACTTTAAATTTTTATTTTGCAGAAGCCCCAAAAACCAAAGCATACCATTAAATTTCTGTTTCGTTTTCGTTTTTGTTGTGACTATATAATTTTATTTGACTAAACAGGGTATTAGAGTTGGGAGTCCTTTGAAACAGCCCACATTATTTTACTAAATGGATATATTGGATATGAACACACACATTGTGTCATGGCATGGTCGAGAAAGACGGAGGGAAGAAGCCCACATGGCCAAATAATCATTGACGATCAAGGCAAAAGAACCAATGGCGAGCAGAGGGAGAAGTGAAAACACAGCAAAATATAGAGATAACTAAGAAAGAGAAAACTGAGAGATAGAGAGAGAACTAGGACGCAATGAAAAATTAACTTAGTGTAATTTGATAAGTTGAAGTATGTGAATAGAATAAAAGAAATTAAAGATAAAAATAAACTTGACTCACTGTTCATATCTATATATATTAAAACTCATTATAAACTTTAAAGGACTAAATTGTACTTTTACATTTTTATATCCATATATCCTATAAAATAGTAAGCTTGATTTACTGTTCATGAGTGGTGGGGGAGAGAATTGGATATCAGTTTTGGATAAGATTTCGAATTTACAGCCACAAGTTCCACAAATTTTTCGGAAACCGATTACTGTTATTTGGTTTTCGCTCTTCTATCCCCTCTGCGCCGTCATTTTCTGCTCAAACTCTCCACCTTTATTCTCATTATTCATCTTGATTTATCCACAGAACGTTCTAACATATCAGTTATCCATTTTAGAACTAATCTGACTCAACGACTATTTGATTTCCAAGTGTGCGTCGCCGAGATTAATGGAAACAATTTCTGCGTCCTCTGTTTTTTGTTTCTCTTCTCCGTTTCTAAGCAGAGTTTCTTCGTTTTTCTACTTTTTTCAATAAAATCTGAATAAATAAAATTAATAAAATAAAGGTTGAAATTAAAAAAAACAAATAGAATTGGATTAAAATTTTAAGTTAAAAAAATGATAAAATGTGAGTAAATATGCAAGGAACCAGAAGGCTTGTGACTGAAGGTTCATAGTTAAGTTAGCTTGAGAGTGACTTATGAATTATTTCTGTGTAAATATTTAAAGACAATTACACTCTTGAAGCACTTTTGATATAAAAATCTAATATAACTCCTGACAACATTATTTGATTATTTTGCAAGACATCTAAAAGGCAGTCTCTAATTTCAGGATCATAAAAAAAGAAATGTAGTTCATGTCTTTGACCATTGACAAGTTTTTTCTTACTTGGCTGGAATATTATTTGTAGGCAAGTCCTTGGCCATTGGCCAATGCTGCTTCTCCTCTAACTTATTATATGTTTTGATTTTATTGCTACGACATTTTGTCTCTACATAAAATAAATGTTTTGATATGTCCAAAATACGAGTTTACGTAAGTGATATCGTGGAAGCTTGAACTTCTTGAATATATATGCGATAATAAGGCCTGTTTTTTATTTAATTGATTAGTTTCTACTATATTCATGATAACATGTGCCTTTGTTAAAACATTTTAAACATAAGTTCAATTCAATATGATAATATTATCTTTATGTCGGATACTATAATGCCATATATTATCTTTGATCTTTCTCTTATGTTTTCTTTTTGGTAACTACAACTGCTCCATTTGTTCACAGAATATAAGTATTATTTCTACATCATAACTCAACCAGGTGTGTCATTCTTATTCCTGTCAATTGCTTTTGCTCTGATTAAATCTTATTCTTTGCTTGAAAGCTTATGTGCCATAGGACTCGGCTAGCATGTTCGCTGAATTTGTAGCTGCAACAAGCAGGGGACCCAACAATCTAGCATATATTCATTTTTCACGTACTACAAGCGCTGGAGAACTTAAATTTGCAATTAGTGCAGTTATTTTTGCTGTTCATATGATCATGGCATGAAGTTTGTCATTCTTTTTGTTTGTTCACAACTTTTATTTCCCCACCCACATAACTGTCACATATCGCCTTTTTTGTACCTTTTCAGCTTCAGCACATGCACCTTTAAAATACGCAAAATAATGTAGTTCAGAGTTCGCTAACATGATGTAGTTATAATAAAACTGTGAATGGTGAATGGAGAGTTCGCTACTTATATATTTTCACTTTTGAAAAGTTGGTTGCTTGCATTTGGGAATTTCATGACATATTGATCAGGAAAATTCTAGATAAATCATGTGCAACACAGTCTAACGAGAATTACTGTTTAAGCACTTGATTGGTTCTTACTACCTAAACCACTAATTAGATTAATCAGCATATTTAGATTTTTTTAAATATAACTTCAGAACTATCTTCATTTAAGTTTTAGATACATTTTCGCTTTCAATCAGCATTAATCAAATTTAATTATCTGAATATAAAGATTATGGTAAAAGTTTCAACTTCTTAAAAGTGCACATAGTAATTGGAAGTTTTCAGTAATTATGGACAATATGATTTGATTATCACTTATTTAAAATATGACATTTTATTATCATTTTATATAATTAAAATTAGAAAAAAGAATTGTTTCATTGAGAACCAGAAATTTTTCAAAATCAAATTTCTGAGTTCAATATTTATTTTCTATTTTTTTTGGTGAAACAATATTTCCTAAATACTCACTTATTTTCTTATTACTATTTTTTTACAATTTTATATTTTTGATTATATATAAAATTAATTATAACAGTAAATTTCAATAACTTTGTACATAGTGTGCGTCTGTGTGAAAGAGAGAGAGAGAGAGAGAGCGTTCACATGGATCATCTGCCAAAAAAAGTAGTGTTCCCACTTCAAGAATCAAACAAAGTAGGTATGACCTGACATTTTCTTTTGCAACAACTTTTGCTCAAGCCCCACAAATGCTTCCAGCATCTCGTAGCACTGTCCCAAGTACCAAACAAAGTGCCATCCACGTTTGCCTTAAAGAAGGAGTAATTGAGGGCATTTCCAAACTGCGTCTTTCTCAACCAAATTAAAGTTGTCGTCCTTTCCGTCAACTTTGCTTTCTTCTCTTCATTATGCAACACGGCAAAGTCTGGCCACATGTAACCGTATCAATTATCTCTTTTTTTTTTAGAATAAAATATAACCACATCTTAAGATATTTTTGAAATTATTGCATACACATTTTTTTATCATTATCAAAGATATTAATTTTTTTATGATTATCATACTTTATTATTTGGTTATATTTTTGAAATATTCCTTTGGGTCATTTGTTGGTTGTGCTGTTTTGTTTTCTAGTCTTCTGATTTTGAAGATGAGCGATGGCCAAAAAAAGAAGAGAAAGACATTTTAAAATTATTAAAGTATCCAAAAAATTTTATATTAGATGCACTTGTTTTATAATTTGTAGAAAATATCTAATACCATAAAAAAAATAAAGATCTCGTCTACAAAAAATTTACTTTATCATATTTTCATATTTAATAATAATTGCACCTTTTCTTCAGTAACTTCCTACTATTTCTGTAGATATAACCCACCTTTGTAACATTAAAGAACTATGAAAAAAGTATTCACATGGACTTAATTACAGTTGTATTTCATATCAATTTATTTAAAATGTTTAAAAATTATTCACCATTTTTATTTTTGTAAATTTTTCAAAAATGTTTATGATTGTTTTATTCTTAACATCTTAAAAAATAAATCACTTTAATCTTTGACATTAAAAAAATTCCATATCAACAATTAATATTACATGCATGTTGGATAAAGTAAGCAAGTCCATCTATATGGACAACTATATCAATCTCTTTCTAACAAATTTGATGTTAGAAATTAAAATAATATGTTTTAAAAAGCTGAGAATAAAATAATGACAAATAAATGACACGATTTTTTGTTTTGTAAGAATTAAAATGGTAATTTACTCTTAATTATATCTTCTTTCTTTCTAAACTTAATTGTCACTTATCTTAAATTCTTAATTTTGTATATCTTTGTTGAATTCGAAGGCCTACTTTGATGCTCAATTGAGACGTTCTCCTCTCGACTTCAATTTTTTTTCTACCAAAACAAAAAGTTAATTGGTAACTATCTCTTTCAAATGTCAACATTTAAGTCGTTGATCTATTTTAAAAAGTAAAAAAAAAAATATACAGTTCCATCTATCTTTGCTATTAAGTTTACTTACCAAATTACAGTTCCATCTATTTGCACCTTAATTTCTCCCTCTGTTCTCCCCCTCCCTTCTTTTTCTTTCCATGATTTTCCTTTGTCTAGTCAATATTTTGTAAAGATATAGTGCTTACGTTTACCTATGTATTAATCCCTACAAATTTTCCTTTTCTTCCGAAGTAAATCTATAGTTTCAAGCCCTTCAACCAGATTTTAGAAATTTAACCTTACTTAAGCACCCTTATTTTCCTTATTATATGCAAACAAGTCTAAGAAAAAAAAACATAGTGACATGGCCAGAATATTTCATCTGTAGTTTTAAGGTATGGACATAACTTACGTAATTTAAGACTAGGAGACAATAATTGTTATAGCTTGATGAAGATGGCAATCTGAGAGCAAAAGAAAAAAATTGTAGGGGTGTACAAAATCAATCCAAACTAACCGAGCCAAACCGAATCAAATAAAAATCCTAAAAACCGGTTACATTCGGTTTATATCTATTTTTTTTCAACTGAAATTAATTGGTTTGGTCAGTTGAGAAAAAATCTCAACTGAACCAATGCGACTAAATTTTATATACAAACCAGTGGCTGCGGCAAGTCAATCAACATCGCGGCAATGGAGAAGGATGAGTTGAAATCGTTTCAGCTCAGCTAGTGCCTAAATTACTTCTAGATACTATAATCATTATAAATTCATATATAAGATGAACACAATGGACTGCAGAATCTTTGTTTGGCACTCAGACATAAAAAATAAAATAAAAAAACCAATTGGATCGAACCAAACCAAACCAATTTTTTACAGGTTCGGTTTGGTTTGGTTCTATAGTTTGAACCAAACCGAACATTTTTAATATTTTTTAAATATCTTGTAATCGGTTCGATTTGATTGAATCTCCAAAACCAACCAAACCAAATCGATGAACACCCCTAAAGAATTGCAGTAACTATTATTTAGAAATAAAGGGTTAGAGAAGTTATTGACTTAAAATTCTACTATTATTAAAAAACTCTTCACTGATATTTTTTTCTAATGAGAAAAAGTATATTTTGGCCTCTAACTGGTAATTTAATCTCTCACATATTAATTTTTTTCATCTTAATCTTTCATAAATAAAAATTCTTGCTATATCACTTTCAATTAAGATATTATCCAAACTTTGACGTTAAACTTAACTTATAGTTGAAATTATAGTTTTTTTTTCATATTTATTTAACTTGACATATAAATTAGCATTCACTTATTTGACACTCACATGACATTTATTGGAAATTTTTTTAAATAGGATTAATTTATTTGAAAAATTAAGAATTCTATTATAAGTGCCATGAGAATGTCTATTTAGTATTAAGTGAGTGTCAATTAATATGCCAAATTAGATAACGTAGAAAAAAAGTACAATTTCAGCAATTACTTAAATTTGGCATTAAAATTTGGATGATAACTTAACTAAGGGATGACATTATAGACATTTTTATCTTGGATAGAATAAATTAAAAAAATAATTTGTGAGAAATCAAACAGAAAGTTTATCTATCTGTTGAAAATAAAAAATATGATTTTTCTCTTCGCTAACTGATGAGGTGTAAAACCAATACACATGTCATAATTTGGTTAGAAAACTTACAGCAAAGATAGATGAGACTGTAAATAACTTTTATCCTTTTAAAAAATTGAAACTTCTACCAATTATACATGTCTTCATTTTAAAACTCAATATCAATTACATCTTAATTTTATCATATTTTTGAAATTATTGTACTCATGTATCAACAGGCAACGTATCGCACACTCTCATGATGGATGAAATCAACCATGCACAGTCATATGGGTCATTTGTCTACCCAATTTGCAAGACTGAGCAGCAGTATTCCGCTTCTAGGAATCAAAGAAAAAAAGTAGTGTTTCCATTTCAATGAAACAAACACAGATGGTGTGATCTGACATTTTTTTTTGCAAGCTGTCAAACACCGTTTTGCAATCACTTTTTAGCAAAGCGTCCTTGAGATAGAGGTCACGAGCAAAAATCAAGCCTCCATTCACTGCCAAAGCTTTCAATTGATCCAGAGTAAAAGCCTGCAACGACTTTTACTCAAGCCGCACGAAAGCTTTCTGCATCTCATAGCACTATCCCAACTACCAAACAAACACTACAACAAAATCGCGACATTACGGCGGTTTTTAAGTGGGCATAACGACGGTTTTGACCGTCGTTATGCCCATTAACGACGGTTTTAAAACCGTCGTGGAACTCTAGACATAGCGATGGTTTCAGCAACCGTGGGAATAACCGTCGCTATGACTGGTTTAACGACGGTTTTTAAACCGTCGTTACTTATAATTTTTTTTTTAAATTTTTGATTTATAAAATTAATTTAACTTTTTATATCAATTTTATTTGTAATTTAAAATATAATATTTTGTGCTATCCATAATACTAATAATGCTTAAATTATATCCACGATCGAAAACTTGAGTTGGGTCCAGACTAAAAAACGTTTGTAATACAAATGAGGAGGGCTGCTGAATTTATAGGCGTACGCGTGGTTTAACGACGGTTGTAAACCGTCGTTAAACTAAAAAAAAACCGTCGCTAAATGGGTTTAACGACGGTTATCAGGAAAACCGTCATTAAACCACACGAATATCGAGCAACGGTCAGAATTTCGAACGTTGAGATTTAACGACGGTTTCCTAGAAACTGTCATCATTTAACGACGGTTTTATATAAAACCGTCGTTATTTCACGACGGTTTTATACAAAACCGTCGTTAAACCACACGAATATCGAGCAACGGTTAGAATTCCAAACGTTGGGATTTAACGACGGTTTCCTAGAAACCGTTGTCATTTAACGACGGTTTTATATAAAACCGTCGTAATGTCCATAAATTTTTTTTCCCATGTTCAGGTCGACGAAGATCACTACGGTTGAATTCTAACCGTCCGTATTTAACGATGGTTTTCTGTAAACCGTCGTTAATTACCGAACTTTAACGACGGTTAGGAAACCGTCGTTAAAGTTGGCTTTAGAGACGGTTTTTTGTAACCGTCGTTAAATTTCCGTCGTCATTCCCCGCTTTTCTTGTAGTGAAAGTGCCATCTGCATTTGCTTTTTCTTTTTCTGGAAAAATTGAAAAATTACTATTAAAGAAAATACATCTTGTACAAAATCAATAAGAGAACAGAATTTAAAGACAGGTCAACTAAGCATAACTAATTTATTCTTACAACTTTTAAAGATGAAAAAAACAAATAAATAGGTACTACCATTAAATAATGAAAAAATAAAACACCTAACAAACACTAATCTAACACAAATTACACTTTAATATCTCAAATGTATAACTAATACAACAAAAAAGAAAAAAAAACAAAGACACATTCTTAGAGAGACAATGCACCTCTCGACTTTCTCTAAGAGTTAGTTCTTTTCAACTTTTTTTTTACTCATGTTCTATATAGAGTTGAGTACAAAGTTGCAGATCTAAACTCGGAGTTACAAATCTAAATATAAGAGATGTACAATCTTAAAGCTCTAATACTCTTAAAGAAAAAAGAAAAAAAATTCTCTAATAAAAGTAAAAACTCTAAAGAGAGAAAAAGATTTCTCTCTTTAAGATTTCTCTGTAAGAAGAGAAAACAATCTAAAATGAGAAAGAAAAACAAGGAATAGGGGAGGGAGGCGGGCTCATTCTCTAGAACTCTCTACTCTCTCTCCCTGCTGCCTCTAGCTATCCCGATTTGCTTTGAAGAAGGGGTAATTGGAGGCATTTCGAAACTGCTTCATTCTCAACCAAAGTCGCTGTTCTTTCTGTCAAATTTGCATTATTTTCTTCATTATGCAGCATGGCATCCTATCAATTATATCTTACTTTTTTTTTTCGTAGAGCCAAATATAACCACATCTTACTAAGATATTTTTGAAATTGTTGCGTACAATTTTTTTTTATAATTATCGTGCTTTATTATTTAGTTATATTTAAACTTCAATTCATCCACCTAAATTTAATCATAGTCACATATTAGTCAATTAAGAAAAAACAAAGAGATATAGACACTGCCTTTTGATATTCTATCTTTGAGCAGGGCTAATATGGACAATGATTGGCTGGCTAAATTGACTGTGGAGTCTTCAATCCTGGTGACAGACTGGGAGGCTTGCCAAGATGGTGTTGGCTAATTGATTTGGTTTGATATTCTATCTTTGTGTTCTGGTTGTCTATGGTTGAGCTGTTTTGTTTTCCAGTCTTCTGGTTTTGAAATCTGTGATAGCCCACAAAAAGGAAGACGACATTTTACAAATTTATGAAAGTATCCAAATTTTTTGTTAGATACACTTGTTTTAAAATTTGTTGAGACATTTTGAAGATATCTAATACAATAAAAAATAAAATAAAGATTTCATGTCTTCAAAAATTTAATTTTGTTGACTTTTATATATAGAATTAATTGTACCTTTTTTTCAATAATTTCGTATTATTTCCATTGATATAACTCACATTTGTAACATTAAATAACTATAAAAACAATTGTTCACATGGATTTACGGTTATATTTCATAACTATTTATTTAAAATGATTGAAAATATTTTAGAGATATCTTTTACCATTAATTGTCAACTTATAAACTAAAGTGGAAACATGATAATCTAGGTTGATCTAAAAATTCAATTCAAGTTGGGCTAATGTCAGTTTTATCATATTAATTTTACATCATTTATTTGTTATATTAATTTATTTTTGTTCAGTGATTTTTTTTATAGAAATAGATGGTATTAAGATTTTTCTTGGGAGTTTTTTTTTTTCAAATTTTCTTATTAACAATATATTTTTCCATATTGTGGTGGGGTGAATTATAATGGCCATGAAAGGGATAGATATTGCAGCTCTAAAATGGACAAAAATGGTTTAGGTTAAGATAAGGGATCCTTACACACCATACATAAATGCATGGACTGTTGGCAAAGACTAAGAGAAATAAAAGTCAGTGAAGTCAATTCAAAGTCATCGGCGTGCCAAGTGGTTTTACCAAGTTAAAAAAAAAGAAAAAGAAAAAGAAAATTTAGTTGTAATTTTTAAATATTTGTCATGATCTTCTACAGTACAATTATAACACATTAAAATTTGTATGTATTATAACAAAAAAAAATTGTTTTGGATTCTCTTCAACGCTCAAAAGCCAATGTAATATATTTTTTACAAATTAAAATTATCTATTTAACTTTATAGTATGCATGTATTATAATTTTAAATATTTATAGATATTCATAATATTATTTTATCAAACATAGATGTTATTATTAAAAATGTAATTCACGAATGCTTCCTTCACATTCTTATAAAATTTAATTTTGTAAGTTTTTTCACAGTAATTTGTTTTATACCATTGATCTCTGTTGCTGTAAGTTTAGGTGATACTGCAAGAAGATATACTTTAAATACTTGTGATCTTTTCATACATGAGATTTCGCTCTTTGAATTGTCCAAATTAAACTCCAAATTGTTAATTGGTTACATTGTGAGCCATCCCTGTGATTGATTATCTAATTCAATAATTGATTGTAAACAAAACTGTAATAACCGTAAAATTTAACGAAAAATTCCAATTAAAGGAAATGTAGAATAAAAAAGAGAATTTTGACAATAGAGATAAGAACCGGTGAAAATATGTATATTTATTACATGGATCAAAGAATTACAAAAGAAATATGAGAATTTATATTTTTGCGCGCTATTAGCAAAAATATTTTTATTTATGTAGAAATAATTATAATTTGTTAAAAGTAAGTGGACTTTTAAGTAAAAGAAGTATTTTGTTACTTAAAATAATTATACCGGCCTCTATTGAATTTTTATGGTATTTTTAGAAATATTCTTTCTTTTAATATGAATAAAGATATTTGTTTTGAAATTTGTTGTATCATGATTTTTATCAAGAAAAATCATGATTTAAGAGTTTAACTAAAGATTTATGAGAATGGAAATTTTTAGAAATTTTTGAGATATTTTTGGATGAAAAATAGAATTTATATGAATTTATATAAAATAAAATCCTATTATTAATTATTAAATAATTATTATTAAAAAAACAAATGACAAAATAAAAAGGGAAACCGTAGGTTATCGTTTGCAAAAAAAATTGGAAACGGAGAGGAGGAGTGAATAGTGCATAGGAGTGAATAGTACCTTCAATTTTCTTCTCTCGATCTGGAGCGTCTATGTGTTTCTAATCTCAAAACTGAAGGTGCTACTGGATTCAGGACGAAGAGTACTTCAGTTTTGACCGATCAATTTTTCAAATCAACCGTTGAATCGCCGTAGATCTGAAGTAGAAAATCTCGGTAAAAGGTAAGTTCTGAAAAACCTTACTTAAAGACTTCTAATTAAAAATCTGACTCCGTAGATGGATTCAGAAACTAGATAAACATTAAGATATGAATTCGTTTTGTTGATTCGGTAAAAATTTTTGTGACGGTGAATAGTGTTTTCCGGTGGTGAACAGTAACCGAGCTCATTTAAGGTTTTTGGACCCTCCGGACACGTTTTTGAAGCTTATTTGGTCAAATTCAGACCAGAAACGAGGATTTTAGGGCTGTCCAATCTGGAGCCCTTACCTGTGAGTAGATGATTCTTCCTATGACTTGCCTATACTCTTCTTGATACTTGAATATGTATATGATTATGTTTATGAGATATATACACTGTGATATGTTTCTGAAATGCATTAAAACGATCTGATATGCTTACATTTTGAAATACAGTTCAAGAAGAGTATAGTTTTGAAAATGGATTTATGAACTCATGGTGTATATGATTTTACATGTATTTCTCATTAAATGATAAAGTGAATATTATACACGTGACATTGATTTATAAAGATATACGATTGCCTAGAGAAAGGGCATATATATGTGATAAACCCTGAATGGGTAATTTATAACAGATGAATTTTGAAATACATTGAACATGTGATTTTTACATGTATTTCGCATTACATGTCAAAGAAAGTATGTTATACATATGACATTGATTTTACAGTGATATGTTTGCCTTGAATATGGGCATGTATACATGTTTTCCCTGAATGGGAAGTTTTGACATATGAGTATTTTGAGACTGAAAGTCTGTATTATATTGAGAATTTGTACTGGATTATATGGCATATGTGCATATGGTATTTTCTGTGAAGGAATCCTATTGGAAACACTGTCTGCTAACAACAGGTGATGTTAGCCTTGGTGCGCACCTTGATTGCCTCAGCTAACAGGGGAGGTGGTGCTAGCCTCGTGTAAGGGCCAACACACGGGAGATTATATGTGAAGGAGAGCGGAATGCCTCCTATATATGGGCGAGATGCCAGTTATATGAGATGTTATTTGTCATCCCTTGCTGTGTGCTTGGGAAAGACCCATACAGAGTCCCTTCGCGCGTCCTCTTGAATGGTAGTAGGGCAAACCTCAGCGGGATGCTGAGTTTAGGCAAATCCTATACCACCAAAGTACGGAAGGGGTCAAACTCTGGTATGGTGGTTCTGATATGGGATCCTCCGAATATTTTATGAGAAATGTTTTGATGCATAGCATAATTTGATTAATGATTTTACAGTATTGAATATGATTTTGAACTTGACATGAGCATTGTGTATACAGTACCGCATACGGTTTGAAAGACCTGATTATGATTTTTTTTTTAAACAGAGAATGTTTGAAAATGCGGGTCCCATGTGGATGTACTTCTGAAATGTAATTTTTGATAACATAAATTGTATTATATGAGTACATCCATATGTTGACCTAAGAGGTCATAGGAGGTATTATCTGCTCACTGAGTTGTAAAACTCACTACACGATGTGGATCTATTTTTCAGATAAAAACATAGAGTTTGGTTCAACAGCCACGTGATCGACTAGAGGTCGTACTTCAGTGGTGAGCCTACATTGTTTCTAGGCTCTCAATGTTTTATATTTGTAAAATATTTGTACTCTAGAGTTGCTCTGAACGTCACAGGCAGGATCCTTGCTTCTACTGTTACTCTGGTATTTATAGATGTAAACTGTATATTGTATATGTGTATGGGAACTTATATGTATTGATTTATATGATTAAGAATGGCATTATGTACATTTATGGAAAATATATGTGTATGGTATATGGATTTCACGTGCCCTAAAATTAGGGTCGTGACAAGTTGGTATCAGAGCATTAGGTTTCCCTGTGACAATCAGAGCAAAGGATTCTTTAGTAGGACCTTTAGTATCGATATGAGCCGGACATATTTATACTTCAGGTGCTGCTGAGGGATTCTATAGGGTTTCAAATTCCTTTCTATTCCAAGTTGTTAAAGTTTATAGTATAAGATAGATTGAATATTGTGACATCTTAAGAGGTATCTATGGATCAATTACAGCTTGAAAGTAAAAGCGATATGCGTCTTAAAGAATTGAGACAGATACCAAATATGATGGTTTCTGAATGTGACATCTGTTGTACCGGTTGTCTAGATATGGTAGACTGTGATGTGATATTGAGAATGAATTTGTTGGCATTATGTCATGTCATTTTGAAATGTCATTATATGGTGATTAAATTTAATTATTGAAGAATTTTCTTTCTTGATACAAGGGGATCGTAATGAGATACCCAGTAATCTAATTTATGCTTTAGCAGTCCATAAGTGACTACAAAAAGGTGCCAAGGATAGTTGGCAGTGGTGAGAGATGTTGATATAAAGTATACCACTGTAAATTAAGTTCTAGTGGTTAGAAAATTTTCTGATGTAATTCTTGAAGAATTGCCAGGATTACCTCGAAACGTAAAATATAATTTGGTATTAATTTACTTCCTGGAACCCAACCAGTGTCTATACCTCTATATAGAATGGCAACAACTGAACTCAAGGAATTGAAAGATCAGTTGTGACACTTGTTAGACTAGGGATTTATATACCCTAGTACTATTACATGGAGTGCTTCAGTTCTATCTGTGAAAAAGAAAGATGGATCACTATGACTATGCATAGATTATAGACAATTGAATAAAGTGACAATGTGGAATAAATACTCATTACCTCATATAGATGATATGTTTGACCAGCTACAAGGTGCTCAACATTAAAAAAAAATTGAATTTATTTGATATTTGGATCTCATCAAATGAGGATAAGGGAAGAGGATATTCGAAAAAAAAAATTTCTTTTAGGACTCGTTATGGTATTATGAGTTCTTGGTGATGTCATTTAGTTTGACAAATGTCCAGTTGCATTCATGGACTTGATAAAAAAAAAGAGTATTGAAGCCATCTCAGAATTAATTTGTTATTATAATTATTGATAATATACTAGAATATTTCAAGAGTGCAGAGGATCATAAGCAATATTTAAAGATAATATTACAAACTCCAAGGGAATATCAGCTATATGCTAAATTCTCAAAATATGAATTTTGACTTAGTAATAGTACTTTCTTAAGGTATGTGGCTAGCAAGATGGTATCCAAGATAACCCTAAGAAAGTAAATGGTACAGCAATATCCACATCTTGCTACAGTTACAGATGAAGATCCAAATCCAACTTGCGCTTTCTGCTGTGGTCTGTTGTCCATTCTATTTGAGCTGTGATTGGATCAGGTACATGAACATATGCTTGTAAAGCATCAATCAACTCCTCAGCATTTGAAGCTGAGATGAGAATTCGTCGTGCTGAGTGTGGGATAAACCTTTGTTCCACAGCATGATCAAGGAAAGATAACAGACCATCAAAGAAGTGATTAACATTTAACAAACCTATCGGTTTGTGATGCATATTTAGTTGTGCCCAAGAGACTATTTGGAAAATTTCTTCTAAAGTACCAAAACCCCCTGGTAAGGCAATGAAGGCATCAGCATTGCTCATCATTCTAGCCATGCGCTCATGCATGGATGCAACCTTAAACTCTTCCCCAATTATCTTTCTTACGATGTTAGATGCAGTTAGAGCTGTAGGAATAATACCTAGAACTTGGCATCCTCCTACATGTACAGCTGTAGACACACATCCCATTAACCCACGGTTACCTCCACCATAGACTAGATGAATTTTTCTCCTGGCCAGCACCATACCTAGGTTTTGTGCTGCTTTCACATATTCTCCGTCTTTTCCAGGACTGGAACCACAAAAGACACAAATATTTCGAAACTGACGAAATGTGATTCCCTCCATAGCTATACACACCGTAACTTTGAGTATGAAAATAAAGATACTAATGTAAGCATTTATAGAACTCAGAGAAGGGCATATTTATAATAGTTATGCGAATGACCGGGTATTATTAGAACAACTATGTGAGTGATTGGTGGATATCAGCTAAATTAAAGGAAAAAAAATTTCAAAAATGACGGCAAGCATGTATATGTACAGTAGTTATGACTCTGACTCATATTAAGCACATAAAGAGCATAAGATAAGATATCACCAGAAATCTATCTTTTTCTTGTTGTCGTTGATGAAGCATTGATGTCTTGATTTTTATAGAGAAGTTGTAAGTGGTAGGCGTAAATGTAAAAACAAAAAGAGAAAAGATTGAAAAATACAAACCAGTTAGTTGTTGAAGAGGGACAATCAAAAGATTTATCTTGTTTTTCCCAATGTTATTACCAGTCGACTATTGGTTTATAAGTCGACTAGCTATTTTGAGAAATTTTAATTTGGACTGGTTATTTACAGTTGATTGATTATATATATTTTGAAGCAACCAACTGCATCCTACCAGTTAACTATGTGCTCTTGTTATTAACAGACTTTATAGGCTCAGAAATATTTCTTTTCCATATGATATGCTTCCGCCGAATAACAAGATCTCTGAATTGAATTTTGGCACATATATTCAAAATTTGCGGCCACTGATTTTCGTCGAAATAGCAGCTAGATTTTGTTTACAGATTTTCAAGAATTACGGCCACCGATTTTAATTTCCTATCAATGTTTTGTCCAAACTTCGACTTCCTATTTTGGCACCATGCTCTATTACGTGTTTCGCATTTTCTACTGCTTTGTCTTACATTATATTTGGCATTAAATGCAAGATTCTTTTTCCTTATTATAATGAGGGTTAATTTCTAATCTTTGGAACTTAGTTATGGTGTTCAACTGATTAGTAGATTAAAGTAATAGAGATTTTGAAAAGAATATATGGATAATGATCTAATGGTGCTTTGACCAATATAATCAAAGAAATTAACGGTGTTGAAGTTTTTGAGGAGTAAAGTATGAAAAGTAAGATTTAAGTTAATCTCGAAATTTTTTTTTTTAAATTTGGAAACATGAAGAATATTTTGAGAATCATCTTCGAGAATAATATAAGTGATTAAGATATTTGTGTTAAGAATTTATACCTTACTAAATTGAGACTCATGTTGAGATTGGAAATTCACGTATAAATAAGTGTTGAGAAAAGAGATTTCAGAAGAAGCCATAGATTGTAAATATGGATAAACCGAGGTAATAAAGATATACTGAGATATAAAAAAAAATGGTACTAGTATAATGGTAAAAAGAAGATACAAGTGAAATTTTTCATTGGCGGGTATATTGGCAAGTACGAATTGAATGTATTATCTCAAGAGAGATATTCAGGAAGTCTAAGGATCTTTATTAAATTATAGTATGACTGATACTAAAATTAAATGATGTGTTTATACATTAGAAGTTATGCTTTACATATCTTTATCTTATTGTGGTGGAAGTTGGGAGCAATTAATTGTCCTTAGTTGAACTTGCTCATAGTAGTAATTATCATGCCAATATACAATGGCATCATTTGAAGTTTTACATGAACATCATAGGTTTCTTAATATGTGAGTGAATTGAGAAAAGTTAAACTTTGGAAATCTAATTTGGAATAACATGCAATAGATAAAATATAACTTATCTAAATTGATGATGCTAGCTTGAAAAGCATGCTTCAAACATATATTTTTGAGATAGGTAGGAGATTTCTTAACAGAATTTGTTTATAATAAAATGATATTAGAAGATTTAAGCCTTATGTAAGAGGTGTTACAAATGTTCAGTTAAATGACTCAGTTGAGTTAGAGTTATTATAAGATGTCATTGATAAAGTGAAATTGATTAGAAAAAGAATACTGAAAACTCAATACAAGTCAAAAGTTTATAAGGACTATGAATGTTGAGCACTAGAAATTATTAGTTGGTGACTATATATATTCTTTAATGACTCACCAATGAAAGAGGTAATGAGATTTAGAAAGAAAGGAAAGTTACACCCTCGGTATATAGAACCATTTGAATTCTTGATAAGATCGGTTCAGTGACTTATCGTTTAACTTTACTATCTGAATTGGGTAATGTCCATCTAGTTTTTCATGTGTCTATGCTACAGAAATATTTACCGAATTCTACACATGTTATACAGTGTCCATAGATTCAGTTAAAGATTTAATTTATGAGGAACAACTAGTAGCAATAGTGGACAGATAAGTAAAGAAGTTACGGTCAAATACCTACAGTAAAGGTGATATGGAAAAATCACTCTACTGAGGAAGCTACTTGGGAAAAATAGGAGGATATGCGCGCCAGATATCTGCATTTATTTGAACAATGAGGTTAGTGTTTATCTGCAACTGTGGTGATAAAATTCGGGGACCGAATTTCTTTAAGGGGGGAAGAATGTAATAACCGTAAAATTTAACGAAAAATACCAATTAAAGGAAATGTAGAATAAAAAAGAGAATTTTGACAATAGAGATAAGAACCGGTGAAAATATGTATATTTATTACATGGATCAAAGAATTACAAAAGAAATATGAGAATTTATATTTTGGCGCGCTATTAGCAAAAATATTTTTATTTATGTAGAAATAATTATAATTTGTTAAAAGTAAGTGGACTTTTAAGTAAAAGAAGTATTTTGTTACTTAAAATAATTATACCGGCCTCTATTGAATTTTTATGGTATTTTTAGAAATATTCTTTCTTTTAATATGAATAAAGATATTTGTTTTGAAATTTGTTGTATCATGATTTTTATCAAGAAAAATCATGATTTAAGAGTTTAACTAAAGATTTATGAGAATGGAAATTTTTAGAAATTTTTGAGATATTTTTGGATGAAAAACAGAATTTATGTGAATTTATATAAAATAAAATCCTATTATTAATTATTAAATAATTATTATTAAAAAAAACATGACAAAATAAAAAGGGAAACCGTAGGTTATCGTCTGCAAAAAAAATTGGAAACGGAGAGGAGGAGTGAATAGTACCTTCAATTTTCTTCTCTCGATCTAGAGCGTCTATGGGTTTCTAATCTCAAAACTGAAGGTGCTACTAGATTCAGGACGAAGAGTACTTCAGTTTTGACCGATCAGTTTTTCAAATCAACCGTTGAATCGCCGTAGATCTGAAGTAGAAAATTTCGGTAAAAGGTAAGTTCTGAAAAACCTTACTTAGAGACTTCTAATTAAAAATCTGACTCCGTAGATGGATTCAGAAACTAGATAAATATTAAGATATGAATTCGTTTTGTTGATTCGGTAAAAAATTTTGTGACGGTGAATAGTATTTTCCGGTGATAAATAGTTACGGTGAATAGTGTTTTCCGGTGGTGAACAGTAACCGAGCTCATTTAAGGTTTTTGGACCCTCCGGACACGTTTTTGAAGCTTATTTGGTCAAATTCAGACCAGAAACAAGGATTTTAGGGCTGTCCAATCTGGAGCCCTTACCTGTGAGTAGATGATTCTTCCTATGACTTGCCTATACTCTTCTTGATACTTGAATATGTATATGATTATGTTTATGAGATATATACACTGTGATATGTTTCTGAAATGCATTAAAACGATCTGATATGCTTACATTTTGAAATACAATTCAAGAAGAGTATAGTTTTGAAAATGGATTTATGAACTCATGGTGTATATGATTTTACATGTATTTCTCATTAAATGATAAAGTGAATATTATACACGTGACATTGATTTATAGAGATATACGATTGCCTAGAGAAAGGGCATATATATGTGATAAACCCTGAATGGGTAATTTATAACAGATGAATTTTGAAATACATTGAACATGTGATTTTTACATGTATTTCGCATTACATGTCAAAGAAAGTATGTTATACATATGACATTGATTTTACAGTGATATGTTTGCCTTGAATATGGGCATGTATACATGTTTCCCCTGAATGGGAAGTTTTGACATATGAGTATTTTGAGACTGAAAGTCTGTATTATATTGAGAATTTGTACTGGATTATATGGCATATGTGCATATGGTATTTTCTGTGGAGGAATCCTATTGGAAACACTGTCTGCTAACAACAGGTGATGTTAGCCTTGGTGCGCACCTTGATTGCCTCAGCTAGCAGGGGAGGTGGTGCTAGCCTCGTGTAAGGGCCAACACACGGGAGATTATATGTGAAGGAGAGCGGAATGCCTCCTATATATGGGCGAGATGCCAGTTATATGAGATGTTATTTGCCATCCCTTGCTGTGTGCTTGGGAAAGACCCATACAGAGTCCCTTCGCGTGTCCTCTTGAATGGTAGTAGGGCAAACCTCAGCGGGATGCTGAGTTTAGGCAAATCCTATACCACCAAAGTACGGAAGGGGTCAAACTCTGGTATGGTGGTTCTGATATGGGATCCTCCGAATATTTTATGAGAAATGTTTTGATGCATAGCATAATTTGATTAATGATTTTACAGTATTGAATATGATTTTGAACTTGACATGGGCATTGTGTATACAGTACCGCATACGGTTTGAAAGACCTGATTATGATTTTTTTTTTAACAGAGAATGTTTGAAAATGCGGGTCCCATGTGGATGTACTTCTGAAATGTAATTTTTGATAACATAAATTTTATTATATGAGTACATCCATATGTTGACCTAAGAGGTCATAGGAGGTATTATCTGCTCACTGAGTTGTAAAACTCACTACACGATGTGGATCTATTTTTCAGATAAAGACATAGAGTTTGGTCCAACAGCCACGTGATCGACTAGAGGTCGTACTTCAGTGGTGAGCCTACATTGTTTCTAGGCTCTCAATGTTTTATATTTGTAAAATATTTGTACTCTAGAGTTGCTCTGAACGTCACAGGCAGGATCCTTGCTTCTACTGTTACTCTGGTGTTTATAGACGTAAACTGTATATTGTATATGTGTATGGGAACTTATATGTATTGATTTATATGATTAAGAATGGCATTATGTACATTTATGGAAAATATATGTGTATGGTATATGAATTTCACGTGCCCTAAAATTAGGGTCGTGACAAAAACTACTCCACACGTCAAGCCTACCAGACTTGACTGTCACACCTCATCTTTTTTCCATTGTTAAGACTTGACTACCAGACTTCACATTTTCTCCACACGCATTGACTTGATTTCAAATTGAAGAAATATATAATATGCTATTCTCTTTTTTGTTGCTCGCTGCTTACTTCTTGCATCTTTGACAAGTCCGATTTGCTAAACATGGAGAAACTTCATTTCTCTGCTTTCATGTTCTCACTGCATTGCTTCATGGCCTACTTAGCTTTGAGTAAGCCAAATATCACCACAGATAAGTCTGCAATTCTTGCTTTCAAATCTTCTATCTTGGATCCTTACGGTCTCTTAGCTAATTGGTCTAACTCTTCTTCTCCATGCAATTGGGTTGGTGTCACTTGCAATACCCGCCATGGAAGGGTTCAAGCCTTGAATCTTGGTGGCATGGATCTCAAGGGCACCATATCTCCACAACTAGGAAATCTCTCATTCTTGGTTAAACTTGATCTTCATAAAAACAATTTCCATGGTCAATTACCGAAAGAGTTAGTCCAATTGCATAGATTGAAAGTGCTTAACTTAAGCTACAATGAATTTGATGGAGAAATTTTGACTGTGATAGGAAGTTTATCAATGCTTCAACACTTATCTCTCTACAATAATAGTTTGAGTGGAATCATTCCATTAACCATATCTAACCTGTCGAGGTTGGAGACGTTGGATTGGAATTATAATTTTATCGAGGGGACCATTCCACTTGAGATTGGAAGTCTAAAGCACTTGAAGATTTTGCGAATGGGAGGTAACAAGCTTTCAGGAATCATACCTCAAACCATTTCCAACTTATCTTCACTTGAACTGTTGAGTTTGGCTTATAACACTTTATAAGGTATATTTTAAGTTATTTGTGTTATCTATATTAGTTGTTGTTTTACTTATTTATATTTGGCCAGTATAATACAATTAATTAGGAATGTGAATTTAGTCAAACAAACACTAGCCTTCTTATATTCAATTTTTTCATCAATAATTTGTTTTTAATTAATGTTAATTGTTTACAATTATAGTCACTGAATTATAATTTTAGGTAAATAATTTTTTAATATAACAAAAAATAACATAAATTAATTATATGATCAATTCAATATTATTTGTAATTTAATATACCACACCATAAATTGAAATAAAATAATTTTATGACCTCTTCAACATTATTTATAAAATTATTAATTTGATAAACAGTAAAACATTTCATTTTAATTAGATAAACAGTAAACAATTAACATTAATTAAAAATAATATTGTAATTCTCATAACTGAAAAAATTGAACTTTGATTAAATCAATTTATTGATGAAAATATAATATAAATTCATTTTGTACAAAAATTGGAGTTGATAGTGAATTAAAAAAACTAAAACATCACGTTGGATTGTTGCTTGAACTAAATGATATACTAATTATATAGAATTATTTTATTAATTTTGATACTACTGTTTATATATTATAAATAGGAGTATACTTTTATCCAATAAGTGCTAATACAAATATTATATTAGAATAAATAATGAAAGAGGAAAATTTTACAAAAAGATTGAACATGAAATAGTAGATTAAGTTATAATGAAATGATAGGATATTGAAAATAACTAATTATAATATATTATTTTAAAACTGGTAAGTTTTAAAATTTAAAGAAAATTTTAGAATATACAGAATATATTACTCAAATACTAAAATAAAATATATTATACTCAAGCATATTCATTTTTGTTTATTGGAGTGGGACCTATTTAGCTAGAGAATGACTAATAGGACTTCCTGGGGTGGGGTGGATTTCTTTACCTCTTGTTTTTCATTTCTTGTGTTTTCTTTCCATTTTTAGCCAATTTCAGGGTTATCCAAAATTCACAATGAATAGTTATATTGTTTTAAGCATCCTTATGTTTAACTAATGACATGCTTTTGTTCTCAAGTCAAATTAAATGTATGTGAAAAAGTTGCTATTGACTTATGTTTGATGGCCGTTAGTGGGAAAAATGATACATACAAATGTGACTACCAATAATGATACATAAGATGTTATTGCAAAAAAAAAAAATCATTGTTGTTCTTTAATATTTGAAGGAGATATTCCGAAAGAGATTGGTGATCTTCCACAACTAAAGATAATGTATCTTGGAGAGAATCAGCTTTCTGGCCTTATACCGTCAACAATATTTAATAGTTTAGTATTACAACAGATTGAGCTTCCTTATAATAATTTGTCTGGATATCTCTCATCAAATTTGTGGCTCAACTGCACATTGCTAGAAGAACTAAATTTAAGTGACAACTCTCTCACAGGTATGCTTGTCACACCCATTGACTCTTACTCATTATTATTATTATTAAAATGAAACATTGATATGTTTTAATAAAATTTCATCAATAATTCACATGTGAATGTGTGGTGCATATATATATATATATATATATATATATATATATATATATATATATATATATAAAGCAATATCAGACTAACCTAAGGACTCCATCCAGTTATTCAAACGTTTTACTTCCTCATAAGTGTGGTTTTGTCTAATGGCCCTCAAATCCTCCCTTGAAAGATTCATAGATCTAGAATTTTTGTTAAATGTAGTTATTTTCTTTATGACATATATATGATCAGTAATACAAAAAATTTAAAGTATGAGAGATAGGTAAGTTCACCAGCACAACCAAGAGTTTTGTCAGTTGGAGTTGCCTTATATGGCATAGTAATAAAAAAAGCATAAAATTAAAATATTATCATATATAAGCACATAATAAAATAAAATAAACTATGTCAATACTTTTAAAGTTATCCTCGGCGAGTCTTTATATTTTGTACTTAATGCATTACTACCTCATTAGAAATAGTGTCATGCACTTCTTTTTCTATGTAACATATAATAAGCATTCATTCAAAATTTGTACAATGAAGATTGCTTAATATTAGGAGTATAATTAGCGAGAACCCTGTACTCTTGACAATTCTAATTTTCTTCAAATGAGAGGGCTTTCTATTTCAAATAAGTCAACTGATGTGATCTTAATTAAGCATGATTTTAATACCTTTATGCTTACCTTTTGTTTGATTTAAGTAAAATATAATTAGGAATTAGCTTAGTTTTGTGTTTTGTGTTGTAGGAACAAAGGAAGAAGAAAATGGAAGAAAAAGATAAGAAATTCATGGAAAAATGCTACATTGCTTGCCAATCTCCCTCTTATGAACTCTAATCAAAGTGATTCAAGTGGCTGTGAAACGATAACACAATCCTCTACAACTTTTATGTTGAACACTTGGTCAACTTCGGGAGCGTTCATAGCCTTACAGAGCTTGCCAATCAGAATCACAGTGCAGCAAGATGAATTCTGACCTTTGCTCACTAATTTTATCATATCTCCTTCAATTTAGATCCGATTGAGGTGATTCCAGCGGCTATGGAAAGAAGAGACATAGAGCTACAACTTTCGTGTTCAGCAATTTGACAAATTCTAGAAATTTCTGGGCGCCGCGGCGCTTGCAAGTGAGCGCCTCAGCGCTGAACAACCCAGCCAAGTTCGCAGCATGTGAGCGCCGCGGCGCTCTACTTTGGCGCCGCGGCGCCCCGTACCTGATTCCCCGCAGCGCCGCGACGCTCCACTTGAGAGCCGCGGCGCCCATCGCCGCACCAGGTCGCTGAACTCGCGATTTTAAGGGTTTTTTGACTCCAATTGAAGCCCAATAGGCCGGGATTTGACCTAGAAACACTCCTACTTCGATTATGAGGAGTTAATCTATAAAAAGGGAGTAAATCAAGCAGAGAAAGCATCCAATTCTTGATCCAATCCTTCACCGAATTCTTCATCTACATTCTTCAATTCTTCTTTTGTTTATCTTATGGCCCTGCGTGGCTAATTCTCTTTAGTTGGTTGAGGTAGGTTGAAACCTCAAGGGATTTTATTACATTGTGAGATGTGGATTTGATGTTTTTATTTCAATTTGATTTGAATATTGATTGTTCATCTGTTCTTATTCTTAATGATTATTCACATGATTGCTAGGAGGCCTACTAGTATATTGTCTGTCTTAATCTACCGCTGAATTGTGTTTTGAACAAAGTTTTTAATTCTGCGATTCGTGAGGCAAATAGGTTTGAGGGTTTTGGATTATAAATCATTGAACCTATGATGAATGATCGACTAAATTAGATATAGCCGATGTGTTTATATTTGTTTAGCTCTGTCAGTTTCTCTCGTTCTTCATGCGGTTAGCAAGTTATGTTTTACCGATGTGCTGAAAGATAGCTTGTTAATTAGGGTTTAATTAGTGCGATTGTCATTAATTTGCTAGGCTTAAGGAGAAACAGGGTTAAAACCCCAATGATAGATATTCATTTACAGATTGATATTGTTGTCGATGATCAATGTAATCCCTTGACGGTAGATACCAACCGAAACCAACGCTTTTCTCATTAATTACTCTTTTCACTATTTTCATTATTGTTTAATTTACTTTATTCACTATTATCAAACCCCCCTTTCTTAATCACATAAGGTAATTCCAGTCTCTGTGGGATCGACCCTTACTTCCACTACTACAGATTAGTTTTGAGGTAAGGTATTAATTTGGGTGCACCTGCGACAGTGCGCACCATCAACATACATAGACATAATTCAACTCAAGCACTTTATGAAAATAATTTTACCCAATTCAAAAAATATCAAGCATTAAATTGATGAATTAGATATGAGAGATTCTTCAAGTCACTGTTGCCGTAGGAGGCTCTAATAAGTTTAAGCAAACTCTGCAATGCTCCTTATATTATTTCTTTAATGAAATAAGGTGGGCTGAGATACCACATTAGGCCAAAACTAGATAAGTGGAGTTACTAGATATACCTCTAAAGCATGGATACATGCATATTGAAGAAGCATTGGTGTCATATGCTTATCTAACACTAATACGTCTGAATATATATCCCAGGCATATTAAAATTAATATCTTTTTAAAATTTATTAGATACAATTGGAACACAACTAGTATCAAACTGATACGACTTAATACATTAAAGATACAGCTGAACAAAACTCATCCTATTAGAAATCATAATTTTAGTACAAGTTTGAAGCCATCGCCTTTCCTACTTGCCTTCAACTTCTCCGTGGTGCACCATTTGACTTCTTTGATGACTTTGGAGTTAACTCTTCATCAAGGTTTTAGTGGTAGCAAATTAGACCCAAAAATATTTTTTTTGGTTTGATATTTGAAGCTTTTGAGCAACTCTGGTGTCACGACCCAAACACGTGACCGGCATGAAAGCAAAGCAGCTCTTCACACACGCACCCTCTGGAAAATTGAACCCAGTGCACTTGTAAATCTTCCCACAAAGATTTCCGTATGAAGCCTGGGTTTTGCCTACTTTTGTGCACATTGAACATCAAACCTTTCAAGTGATAGACAACATTAGATTCAAAGTTGCACTAAGATGCATGTCAATTCATTTCTTAATTTATTTATATTTAATAATTAAAATAATTTAAATAACAAGATTTATTATCTGTAGTTGATAATTATCTTATTACTCAAAAACTGAACTGAAAGTTATTGTCACGACCCTAATTTTAGGGTACGTGAAATCCATATACCATACACATGTATTTTCCATAAATGTACATAATGCCATTCTTTATCATATAAATCAATACATATAGGTTCTCATACACATATACAATATACAGTTTAAACACCAGAGTAACAGTAGAAGCAAGAATCCTGTCTGTGGCATATAGAGGATACTCTAGAATACAAATACAAATACAATACAAATAACGTGAGCCTTGGAAGCAATATAGGCTCACCCAAAAAGTAGACAGTCTAGCTGATCACCTATCTGCAGGACCAGACTCTGTCTCCTTATCTGAAAAATATATCCACAACGTGTAGTGAGTTTTAAAACTCAGTGAGCAGATAAAACTCTCTATAACCTCTTAGGTTAGCATATGGATGACTTATACTTTAAAGTTTATCATATAGAAAGTACAATTCAGAAGTACATCCATATGGAACCCGTATTTCAAATATCCTCATTTCACAATATAGCCCAATATTCAAAACCAAATACCATACAATATAGTTATAAACAAATACTTTGATGCAATAAAAGATTTCACATGCTTTAAGAGGTTTCCCTATTAGAATCAATACAATAAATAATCCCAAGCACACAGCAAGGGAGGGTAAATCACATATCAATAATAGGTGGCATCATGCTCTCCCCGATAACAATAATAGGAGGCATCCCGCTCTCCCCGATAACAATAACTCCCGTGTGTTGGCCGACACACGAGGCTAGCACCACCCCTGCTAGCTGAGGTATCAAGGTGCACCAGGGCTAACATTCCCTGCTGTTAGCAGACAGTGATTCCAATAAGATTCCTCCACAAATACGATATACACATATACCATAGAATTCAGTATAAATTTCTCAATATATACAGACTTTCAGTCTCAGTATATTCCTCTGTCAAAACTTCCCAATCAGGGAATCACATATATATATGCCCATATCCGAGGCAAACATATCACAATATCATGTGCATAACACATTTTATTTGCCATATAATGAAAAATACATGTAAAAATCACATGTTCAATGCATTTCAAAATTCATCCATTAAAAATTACTCATTCAGGGTTTATCATATATATATGCCCTCTTTCCAAGGCAATCATATAACTTTATAAACCAATGCGTCGTATACAATAAAAGAAATGCATTTAAAATCACATATTCAATGAGTTCAAAAATCTCATTTTCAGAACCATACTCTTCTTGAACTATATTTCCGATAGAAATCAATTTCAGATACTTTAATCCATTTCAGATACATATAAAAGTATAAATCACATGTAATCATAATCAATAATTCATCTTAAATTCAAGAAGAGCATGTAATAAGCTATAGAAAGAAATATCTACTCACAGTGTAAGGGCTCCGAGTTGGACAGTCCTAATATGTACTTTTTTGAGCCAAATTTGATCAAATGGACCTTAAAAACGTGTTCGGAGGGTCCAAAGACTTGAAAAATGACTTCGGGAGTTAGTCACTATTCACAACCGGAAAACACTATTCACTGCCACTATTCATCGCCGGAAAACACTATTCACCGTTACAAAATTTTTTACCGAATCAACAAAACGAATTCATATCCTAATGTTTATCTAGTTTCTGAATCCATCTACGGAGTCAAATTTCTAATTAGAAGTCTCTAAGTAAGGTTTTTCAGAACTTACCTTTTACCGAGATTTTCTACTTCAGATCTACGGCGATTCAACGGTTGATTTGAAAAACTGATCGGTCAAAATTGAAGTACTCTTCGTCCTAAATCCAGTAACACCTTCAGTTTTGAGATCAGAAGCCAATCGGTACCTCAGATCGAAAGATAAAATTTGAAATTACTATTCATTCACTATGCAAAATTCTCTCTTTTCTCTTTCTCGAAACTGACTCTCCGCCCCTCAGGTTTCGTTTTGTCAATTGCCTTTTTTTTAATATAATAATTATAATTAAATAATTAATAATAGGATTTTCTTTTATAAAAATTCATATAAATTCCATTTTTCATCATAAAATATCCCAAAAATTTCTAAAAATTTTCATTCTCTTAAATCTTTAGTTAAACTCTTAAATCATGATTTATTCATATTAAAAGAAAGAATATTTCTAAAAATACCATAAAAATTCATTAGAGGTCAGTATAATTATTTTAAGCAATACAATACTTTTTTTAATTAAAAGGCTACTTACTTTAGCAAAACATAATCATTTTTAAACAAATAATAATATATTTGCTTATAACAGAATACTATTATTGAAAAATAAAAATTACGCGCCAAAACGTAAATTCTCATTTTCCTTTTATAATTCTTTAATTCATGTAATAAATAAATTTATTTCCAACGGTTCTTATCTCCATTTTCAAAATTCTCTCTATTATTCAAAATATTCTTTACTTTAGACTTTTTTTAAATTTACGGCTATTACAGTTATTTTATCCTCAATAACTGAATTATTTTCCTTTTAGTTTAAAAATTAAGTTGAGGTACAGAATTCTATGGGGTAAAAAATGCTTTATTAGATTTTTTTTTTGTTATCAGATCAAAGTCATCAATTTTTTGTAAAAAAATGCATAATAATATATTATAAGATTCAAGCAACAAAAAAATGATAAGAAGATATATAAATTGGATTTCGTTTAGATTACTAGATTATTCCTACATGTGAAGTATACTTTTAGAGAAAGTTTCCAATACTTTGGAAATCATTGGAATCCATTTGTTGTCATTGATAATCTTTTCACTACATTAGTACTTACGAAGAATTTGTACCTAGATTCTCCTTTTAAAAAGAACATGCTCATTTGATAATTCAAATTTGATACTTCTATAGAGTGTAAACTGTATTATTAATTGTAAAATTGGAACTAGATTTTATGTTACAAAAAAATGTAACTAATATTATATACTGATATTGAAAAATTTTAAAACATTTTTCCACTTGTGTTGAACTAAGGGAGGCATTTCAAAAGAGATTGAAGGTCTTCCACAATTAGGAATAATTTATGTATGAAGTGATCATCTTTTTGACTTTATACTGTGAACAATATTTTATGCTTTAACAAAATATCATTTATTCTTCTCATGTGAATGCGTGAGTGTAAATAAAGCAATGTTATGTGAGAGAATAAATTCAAATGTTAAATGAAAAAGAAAGACAGTGAAGCATTCATTGAGAGGGGTATTAAACTCTAAAACACAAATAGTCCTAAAATAATTAGGTGCGGCGATAACATATAATAAAAAGTTCATGACAAGTATTAACAAATTAAATCGAGTGGGGATCAGTTGCTATCACTTGGTTTAATGTGGATCTGACTTGAGGTAGGCTGCAAGAATTAATGGTGCTGGACAAAGGACTAGATGTAGCATTTTCGGGAACAAAATCACCATTGAGATGTAACGTTTAAGGAAAGGTCTAAGTAAGGATGTTTATGAATCGATTGAAAATATGAAAGGAACCATATATGAATTACCACATGACTACAACTATGTCTTGAGTTGCTGTTATGTCCTTGTTGATGCTTGAATTTATTTCTTTGGGTGTTAAAAGTTGGTGGAGGAAGAGTTTGTCTTAATTGTAGAAGAGTGTTTTCTGAGGAGGGAAAGGCAAATCTTTTGGAGGTATAAATCTATTCTCATATCAACATAACCTCTTGAGAAACAAAGCTTTGATAGAGGGAGTAAATTGTATTTTAAGCCTTTTTATGCAAATTAGAGATTTAAAACTTAACCATAAACGAACTTTGATAAGCAAAGAATCTATGAGTGTTTATATAAGATAAGAAAATAAAAAAAAATACAAACTAGTTAGGATCAAGGCAGACAAGATAAGGTAGCAGCATACACAAGAAGATTATATAGCCACTTAAACTGAAATGAAAACAAGCAACTATAATTTAATTTTTATAATTAAATTATATTTAATTTTAGAGAGGGAGAATAATGCAGATCTTAAGCTATCTTATACTTAATTTTTATTTTAAATTAGTTATCTTATCTTATCTTTAGGTTTTATTTTAAATTTAATTTTTAATTTGGGATTAGGTTTAATTAGTTTATTTGTTTGAATCTCAATTATCCATATCCATAAATAGGCTTTTTTTAAAGTGTTTTAATTGATTTAGACTTTTGTAGCTTGTATACCTATATATATGGGTATGCTTGTTTATTGTTTCTTAGACTTTGATTATTGATTAATAAGACTTGGTACTGACTTTAGTTTATAGAGTATTATCTGGTTCAGAGTGGATTCTCTATAGTATTCTTTTACTTCTAAACCATAAAGACTTAATATGTACTCAAAATAAAGTTTGCATGTCTTAGATATTTGTCTTCATGGCTTTTTGAAGTCTTTCTTGTTTTAGAATACTTCTTGACTATTAGAGATTCTCATATATGTTTCAACTATTAGTTATGTCCATTTTAAGTGAATTTTAGCCTTCTGCTAGTTTTCAATTAACTAAAGTTTTTAGTTAAGTGAAATCTGATAACTTACCTTATATAGCTTTATCCTTTCAGAATCTCATATTGCTTCCTTTAATCCCTTTAAATGCTAAAATCTTCATGTCTGATATTCCAAAATCTTCAGTCCATCCTTCCAACTCAAAATTTGTAGCACAATATGAAACTTTTTGGAGCCTTGAATTTGGAACTAGCCATTGTAGTTTTTATTGCTAAATCTTCCTTCTAAATTCTTTCCTTAAACATATAGAATCTGATTGCTTGATCTACCGTTTAAGGAGTTGATGCCTTAATGAGGCTTGATTGATTGATTTCTTAAATCTTGAGATCTTGAAATCCCCCTTGATTGTCTTCTATTAAAAGATCATTGACTAGCTACAAAAGGAAACCAAATCAAGTGAGTAGATACCATTTGATTTGAAATAAATAAGCTTAATAATAATGTCTTTATATGTCATTTTAATCAATTAACAAGCCACTTTAAATAGGCAACATTAATCAAATAATTAGAATTTTAATTAGGAAATTTTATATATTTTGTACTTTAATGTTTGTTATTAATCAGCATCAATAAAAAGCATAGTGAAACCTTTGCGGCTAAAAATATATGCCATAATGAAGTAATTGATGGTCAAGGAAAAAAACAACACAAGAGGTGGTGGTGAATAGGGTATTTTGAAAGACTTGATGTTTTCTTGTGAAAGCATTATATTCGAGTCTCAATTAGTTGAGGATTAGATTGTATAATAAGAAAGGTGAGCATGAATAAACTATATATACAATAAAGAACCATAAGATAGAAACAAATAAGAAATTATCAGGTTCAGAAGAGAGATCGCTCCTTTTAAAAAAAAAAAGAAAAAGAAAAGGAAAAAGGTCCTATCATGATATCATCTAGAATGTCCTGGAAGCTTGTAAATCGATTCATAATGATCATGTGCTCATGGTGCCTTGGGATTCAATCAGAGTTGCTCAAATGTTAGTTCATTTTGACAAAAATATTAATGATAGTGACAAATGTAATTTGTTTGGAATCTATTTATCCCCAAGCCTATATATTCTCCTCAGGGCTTCTTCAGTTCCTCCTTGTGTTTTCCACAAAAAGTACAATTCAAGACAGACAATTTCTAAGCTCCTGGAACTTCTACACATCCTCGCTAAATTTTCTGTCACTAAGAAGGGATTTTACACCTTTTTTTATTTAAAAAAAAAAATTAATCTCACATAGGATGATTTTTATTACAATTTTTGTTTTTTCTTAAAGAAGTTTGTTCAAGTATATTCAATTTCCTCGAAACAATGGCTATATAAAGTGAACTCAAAGGAAAGAGATCTAGGAGGTTTGTTTTTGGTAAGAAATATACTAGTTGAATTAATTAAGGTTGTATAAATACTTTTTTATGCTAAAATATTTGTGTTACATAGGTGAAATCCCATCATCTCTCTTCAACATTTCGTCTTTGAGAATAATTGATCTATCAACAAACCATTTACAAGGTGATCTCCTAAGATCAATTGGAAACATTACATTGCTGGAAGAATTATATCTAGATGCAAACTTCTTCACAGGTATGCTTGATCTACCCATCTATTATTAATTTTTTTAATTAATTACACATGCTTTAACCAAAATTCATTTCTAAGTCACATGTGAATGAGTGGGTGTAAATAGAGCAATGATATTTAAGATATAAAATTCTTGAGTTAAGCATCAAAGAAAGACTGTGGGCACATCTCATCTGCATTCATATAACAATTTTATGAGGTGATTCGCTCATAATCCAATGGAAAAATTAGATTCGTTTGACATGACTCCTTCAAATGTCATTTAAAAAATTAATGTTGAAAATTAATCAAATTTAAATATAGGCATTACGAGTAATGTCTGTATTCTTTAAAAATTACATATCAACTTACATATTATCGCAACCCCTATATAGGAGTGTGGTTGGCCAGAGAAATGCGTAGCCCAAACTCCCGTGATCACATACACTTGACCAACGACACAAGACTCAAAAGTGTTCATCACTTTAAAAGAAAGCTTGAAACTTAAGTAAGAATATATATGTTTATACTAACAAAACTTCGATAGTTTTCCCATAAAGTGAGCTGCCCCTAAATTTGTATAGAAAATCACATTCAATCCATAAAGGAGCTCCGCTTCACGTAAAACAACATATATCCAGGAGGTCCACCACACTTATATAGACACTACACTTTCAGAAAGTATAACATAGACCCACTACAAAGACTTTAGTGTCACTGCAAGCACATCTATGATTTCAAGCTTTTTCTCCATGGTGCAAGAGTTGGAGCTAAAATCATTAAGAGATGAATGAGTTACTTGAACTCAATGAATGAAAAATACATCAAAAGGATATTAGGACAAGATCCATTAAATAAGCCATACACATAATTATATATTTTTACATATATTGCTATGTTTACATCACCATATCTAGAAGTACAGAATTTACGTAATACAGTAGACATCACAAGAGGCATTCATATAGTCAAAGTATACAAGACAAGCAAAACAAAAAAGTCAAACAAGGGCTAGTTGTCCAAGACTTCTAATCTTGCCAACCTAAATAGGACTTTCGAGTCCATCTGTTTCACCGAACTGTTTATCACAGGATTTCAAGGTATTAATCCTTTTGACTAACATAAGTTCAAGGTATCAATCTTTCTCATTATTATCATAGGATATTAGAATATCAATTTTCCTTACTAACAAGATGTTAGGAGTCGTTCCTCCTAACTATTTATTATAGAATGTGAGGATTGTAAGTCTTGCTAGACTATATATTCACAGGATAGCATTCCTCCTCACATAATCTTACTTAAATATATATGAAATGTTTGTCAACAAATAACATATATAATTACATATAATTTACAACTAGTAACCATTGGATACTATTTTTCACTCATTGATTTGATGAATTGATGCTTACGGCACTAACTGATGTCACCATGTCCAATATTGCGAGCTAGATTCAAACTAAAAAACATAATCAAGGGGTCATGCAAAGTTTGATGAGTTACTTATCTTCAAAGTTGAAGAGAATTTCGATATTACAAAATTGAAAGTTTAGGAGCTCATACAGTTAGAAACTTCGTTTAGACAATTTACCAAACATTTGGTATGCATTCTAGATTTCAAATTTGATTATATAACTTGATAATAGAAACCTAATGATTACTCGACACTCAAACCTCAAATTTTAAAGAATGTTTATCAATCCCATAACAAGCAAAATCTCTATTTTTTATACACCATCATGAAATCCTAATTACTGATGCTTCAAATGAATTCTATAAACCTAAAATAACTTCAATCATAGTCTATCTATGGAATAGGTTAAAAAAATCACCTGAAGTTGCCAAAAATCATATTTCACAAAGTGGGTTCGTCTAAGGGCACTATTGTACATAGCTGGTGGTTTCACACCATGTTTGGCCATTATAGGTGCTAGACAATAGTGGTTTTTGGCTAGAGAAGGGTGGCCTCACCGTGGGTGATAATGGGCAAGGGTAGATTGGCTAAAGAAGTGTCGCATTGGGACAGTCAAGAACAGAGAGGCTTGGGATTTGGCTTCCATTTTGTCAAAGCATGTATTTTCTCTTATTCAAGAAAAGGTTGATAGTAAAAAAGAAGTCTAGATGATTCTAGGTGATCACTGGTTTTGATTTGAATACTTTACAATAGTTACTATTCTCACTCTATTAATTCTAAATCAATTTCTTTCTTTTTTTATCTACAAGGAGATCTGACTACCACAATATATCTAAAAAATTCTATATTTACTATTACATATATTTATATATTTTTGATACAACGTTAGATCATTATATACATAGTATTAAGTTGACCTGGGCTGTTAATCAGGTCAATAAGGTGGACCCAAATAGTTGTAGATTACCCTAACCATGTTAGAAAAGAAGAAACAAAGAATTAAGAGGCCAATTCAATTCTTCCTAACATTGTAGTTAGATGTACTAATGCTTCTATTTTGGTAATTCTATATGCATGTGGATAATTGATATTATAAAACGTGTTATTTATAGGTGAAATTTCACAAGAGATGTGCCACCAGCTTCCTTCACTTAATATTGTCTCTTTTGCTGGTAATAAATTAGAGGGAAACATTCCACAATCAATCAATAACTGCACATCTTTAAAAGAGTTATATTTAGATTTCAACTCATTCACAGGTACGTATACCCTTGTTCATCCATATGTCTAGCTTTGAAATAGTTTATTCATTTTTTTTAATTTCATTAAAATAAAAGGAACTTCTATCTTTTTTTAGAAAAATGTGGCTTATTCTATAATTTATCATCACATTCCATATGCTAATCCCTAATTCTATGAAATTGAGGTATATATAACCTCAATTTGAATATTTTGAATAGCACTACTCAAACATGCAAATGTGGAAAGAAAATAATAGAAACCATCAAAGTTTACTTTTCAAATACTTACACTTAAGTGATAACCTATTTTTTTTATTTTATAAATTGAATAAAACAGGACTTAATCTTATAATGTTGTATTTATGATATTAGAATTTGAGACATGGATCGATTCCCTATCCCATGTCAACATCTATTCTCAGTTTTCAAATATATGCATGTGTACTTTTATATTCACTTAATGTTAAACCCATAGGATGTTAGCTAAAAAATAAGGTTTAAATTCTAATACATTTGAAACACGTAGGAGCTTATTACATGAGAAATATCAGATTTCCAAACTCAGTAATTAATTATTCAAATTGAAAATTTCATTTAATAGATTTCTTAAAAGCCAAAACAGTCTATCAATTGAAGCAATTCAGGATTCAAATTAACGAGTACTTGTAAAAATTGTTTTTAAATTATGGTCATTGATACATTAGACATTTTGGAAAGTATTTTATTTTAATAATATTTAATTTTAAAAAAATGAGATCTTATAACTAATTGAAATACTTTATCCTATCAGCAAACAAGGCATGTATACACACTACTGTAGATTTTAGCATAATGTTAAAAAAGATTCATTCTTGATTTTTTTTGTGTAGGAAATTACTCTTGTCAACAATGATTTTTGCATCCAATTGCTATTCCTCCCCCGTCCCATCTATTAATTTTTGCACCTAATCTATCTACTCATTGCATTTGAAGCTCCCTATTGTTCTAGGCATTAACTTTAACAACAACTATGTAAAAGTATCAAAATACTCTTTCATTTTATTATATGCTTTCTTGCCTTACTCTTTATAGGAAATATATTTTGAAAATTTCATATGGCTATCATTAAAATTAATATCTAATTTAGATGGTAATAGATATATGGAATGGATAAGATAGATTAGAAGGCCAATTGCGAAAATCAATTGATTATCGGAGAAATTGCATATTGAGCTCAAAGATCTTGATGAAAAAAAAATGTAATTTTCTCTTCTTCTTTTTTTTTTTTTAGGAATAACGCAGCAAAAACAAGTAAAATGTGATAGCTTCAAAACAAGTAAAATGTAACATTTTTTTTAAACTGACTTCTATAAGATTACATATTCAAATAATTGATTGTAAGACAAGCTATATGAAAACAATAAAGGATTTAAACTATCAAATTGAAATATATGAGGAAGCTTCAAGTTAATTATGATCCTCTCTAAAGAAGAGTAGGCCAATTCTAGCTCAGAATGAAGAAATGCAAAACAAAGAATAAATCTTACTATGATTCTCTCTCTCTTTTTGTTTTTTCTTTTAATTTTTTGTCTTTTCATTAATGCTGTATGGCTCAAAATCATGTTCTAACTTGCACTACTAAGAAAGTAATTTTGTGAAGTAATATTTGGCTTGATAGCTTCAGCACTTCAGCTCTTGCTTAATCATGAAATACTTGATTATGTGATTTTATTACTGTTGAAGTTAAAATAAAACAATCTAAATGGGGAGACGGGGCTAACATTCTTGAGTAATGTAAATTAGTTTTTAATGAATAAGAATTAAGAAAAATTCACTTTTTGTGTTAAATATAAAAAATATGTAAATAAATGGAAAGAAAATTTTGATACTCTATAAATATATCAAGGCAATTATATGGTATTCCACGCTAAAAATCAAATCTATCTTCAACCAAGTCTGTTTCTAAATTTGCTATGTATTGGAATAGTTACATCTAAGTTTATCCAATCAGAGTACATACCTTATGTTTGTGCTCAAATATCTTTACAGCTTTTGTTTTTGTTTTTCTAAATTTGCTATTTATTGCAATAATTACGTACTGAAATCATATAAGAAATATCCACTGCATTGATAATCATATATACTTACTTCTAGAAGACCTTTTTGCAGAAATTTTGCTAACATCCGAATACTAATTTGGAAGATAGATATAATCATTTATTCCGGTTTCAGTGTTTATGCATGGATAAATTGACATAAGATTGTATAGGTTTTTGTAAATGTAACCTTCCATGTACTATGTGCATATGCATACCAAAGTGTTATCTTTTTACCCTCTTTTCACTTTTCCATACCCTTACAGACGTTCTGTTCCATTGCTTTGTGTTTCCAGGTTTTATACCCAAGGAGATAGGCAATCTAGATAAACTTCAAGAACTAGATCTGAGCAATAACTATTTGAGTGGACCTATTCCTTCAAATATTTTCAATATTTCAACATTGTCATTCTTGAATCTTGCAATTAATTCATTGTCTGGCCTTCTTCCACCAAATATAGGATGTGGCCTTCCCAATCTAGGGGAACTTTTGCTATCAGGAAATGAACTTGCTGGAAAAATTCCAAAGAGCATATCAAATGCTTCTAAGCTTGTTGACCTAGAGCTGGATGTGAATAAATTTGGCGGAGCTATACCAAATACAATTGGGAATTTAGCCAACTTGTACAAATTAAGTTTAGAAGGGAATGGTTTGACTAGATCAATTCCTATTACAATCAAAAAATTAAAAGGTCTTCAATATTTGAATCTTGGTGACAACAAATTGCAAGGAACCATCATAGATGAAATTTGCCAAATCAAAAGTTTGACTGAGTTGCATCTAGCCAATAACGAGCTTTCTGGATTTGTGCCAGTATGCCTTGGGAGTTTCACTTTTCTACGAAAGCTTGACTTGAGCTCAAACAAATTGATTTTACAAATACCCCATTCTCTTTGGACTCTTGAAGATATCTTGGAGGTAAACTTATCCTCAAATGCATTGAATGGATTTCTTCCACTAGAGATTTCAAACTTAAGAGCAGTTATAGTACTAGACTTGTCAAGAAATCAGATTTTAGGAAACATTCCCACAGCTATTGGTGGCTTGCAAACTTTGATAAATCTATCTTTAGCCCACAATAGATTGCAAGGGCCTATTCCTGAATCACTTGGCAATATGATAAGCATAGAATTTTTGGATCTTTCCCAAAATTATTTGTCTAGTGTAATTCCAAAATCCTTAGAGTCGCTAGTCCATCTTAAGTACCTTAATCTATCTTACAATGTCTTGCATGGAGAGATTCCAAATGGTGGGCCTTTTACAAATTTTAGAGCTGAATCTTTTATGATGAATGCAGATCTTTGTGGGAAGCCCCAACTACAAGTCAAACCGTGTAGAAAGGCAAACAAGCATAGATTAACTAAAGAGATGCTTTTGATCAAATGTTTATTGCCTATCTTGTTGGCAACCATTTTGGTTGTTTCATGCTTAGCCTTTCTAACATATAAGAGAGATCGTGTTGGTGATTCAACTGATAAAGGTTTAGTAAATTTAGGAACACCAATTAGGATATCCTACTATGAAATTCTACAAGGAACAAATGGATTCGATGAGACTAATTTTCTTGGTAGGGGAAGTTTTGGATCAGTATTCAAAGGAGTGCTTTCAAGTGGAAAGAGAGTTGCAATTAAAATTTTTAATTTAGACTTGGAAGAAGCAGCAAGGAGTTTTGATACTGAATGCGCAACTTTGTGCAATTTGCGTCATCGAAATCTCATTAAGATCATCAGTAGTTGCTCAAATCCTGATTTTAAATCTTTAATAATGGAATTTATGCCAAATGGGAGCCTTGATAGATGGTTGTATTCTCATAACTATTGCTTAGACCTCTTGCAAAGATTGAACATAATGATTGATGTGGCATCTGCTTTGGAGTATCTTCATCATAGTTCTTCAACACCCGTGGTTCATTGTGATGTGAAGCCGAGCAATGTTTTGTTGGATGAAGATATGGTGGCTCATCTTACTGACTTTGGTATTGCCAAACTATTGGGTGAAGGGCAATTTGAAATTCATACAAAGACCTTGGCAACTATTGGCTACATTTCGCCAGGTGAAGATTTCCTTATCCTATTATTTTTTATAAATTTTATTTTCCTTAAATATTCTTACATACATATAGCCAGTCTTGCATGTTATTATTAAATGTCTAAATGTATACAAAAACCTTAAATTATTCAATTGCTTTTCATCTTTTCACATTTGAAGAAATTTAATAGAGATTAGAAAGTTTTCATCATAAAAATTATACTCAAATTGACATAACAATTTTTTGACTTACACTTCAAATTGACATGTAGAATATGGATCTAAAGGAATTGTTTCCATGAAAGGAGATGTGTACAGCTATGGTATTTTGCTAATGGAAGTGTTTACAAGGAAAAAGCCAACAGATGACATGTTCGTTCAAGGTCTAAGTTTAAAAGATTGGGTTAGCAAGTCAATACCACATTCAATAACTCATATTATAGATTCCAATTTGTTTCAAGGATACAACCAAAATATTGGGGATATATTACCAAATATATCATCAATTTTCGAATTAGCCTTGAATTGTTGCACTGAATTACCAGAAACACGAATCAATATGATAGATATTGTGGTGTCATTGAACAAAATTAAGGCCATGTTTATGCAAGATGGTAGGGGCACCACGACTTTGAATAACTGTCAAATCAACTTTTAGTAATTGTTTTCTTTACTTCTCTTTTGTATTTTTTTAACACCAATTTGTTACAATATGCATAAATACATTCCCAAGAATTGAAAAAGGTAGCATAGTATTGTGGCATGAGAAGATTAGTTATATGATTATTGTAATAATTTATGATCTTTTCGGAATTTGAGAAATAAAGGTTTTATTGTTTAAGTCTTTGATATCTTGGATCTTATGTTTGAATTTATTGTTTAGTAAAATTATGTTTCATGAGCAGTTTTTATAAGACTTATTGCTTCATCACATTTCAAGTGCTACAATCAAATTTGAATAGGAAGTCGAATTTTTAAAGGAAAATGGTACTTTTAGAAATTGGATTTCCACTTTAGATGTTTGATGTTGTAAAATAATGTTAATGAAAGAAATTTTTTTAAACAACCAAAAATTTTCCCACATTATTCCTTTGCTCCAGGAGATTTTCTTTCTCATCTAGTTGACGGCATTTATTGCCTTCACTCTAAGCAAATGGACAATGTTAATTAAATAAAGAGGATTAGAAAAATCAAAATGGTAAAATACAATTTACTACCATGTGCGTTTAGGCCATATTTTGACATTTCTATGGTTCAAAAGTTGACATTTTGCTACCTTTAGGTCTATATCTATTTTCATAACACTACTTTGTGCTTTAATATGTTAAATCTCAAGTAGAAATTCTCAAATCCCATATGGTTTTCCAGATTTTCCTAAACTCTCTTAATTTAATCTCAAAATCCCCAACCAATCTCTTATCAAGTGAACCTTACACCCTACAAATTATTACCTAATTATTCAATTTGATTTTCTCAAAATTTTCAAATTACTTCCAATTTCATTTCAAAATTTCTTCTCAATGAGCGCCACACTCTCAATTTCTGTCCCATCTCAAATTTTTCGTAATTGTTCAAATCTAACATCTTAAATTTTTTAGAATTTATCCCAAATCAATCACAAAATTTTTAATTTCTTTCTTCCCAATTAAACCTCACACTCTAAATTCTTGCCCCCTCCTCAAATATTTATCTCAACCCCAGGTTCTTAATTATTTCTAGTGTTTGAAATGAAATTTAAGGGAATTAGATGGCATTTGACAATTTTTGTTTGAAATTTAACGAAACTAAAGCATAGGTATTATTGTGCTAACAAAGCAAATCTCAAAGTAGTATAATATCAACTTTTAAACCACAAGGTAGTAAAGAGAAAATAGCCTAAACTACAAGTAATAAACTTTATTTTACTGAAAACAAAAAATAGAGAAATGGAGGAGTATATTAATATATAGTTGTTCTTCATTTGTTTAGATAATATATTTAAATAAACTGAATTTACTCGATAATTTCTACTATGCTTTGACCCTGTCAAACTGCATACTATCTACTGCATCTACCAAATGGGCCACAATCCTATAAATATTAAACTCCCATTAATTCTTCTTGGATTGTTCACTCAAGTTGCTAAACCTTTTCCCTCAATTCCAATGTCATTCTCCTACTTTTTACATCAAGTATTCAACAAAAACATTAGCATGTCAATTCATCTGTTTGCAAAATTTTTGATGAGATAAAAGCCTTCTTCAAGTGACGACAAATCAGTTGAGATTTTCCATGATGGAATCAATACTTCGTCTACCTTATACTGTAATGTCTTTTCCAAGATAAAAAGTTTTGTTTAATTTTAGACTCATATAAACAATTTTGTGATTTATATTTTAATATTTAATTTGCGTAAAATTTCAATATGTAACAAATAACTCATGTTATTCACTTAGAAATAAACAAAAAACAGGTAGATAGAATGAAAAATTCAACAAGTTCATTTTTTCCTTTAGTTTTTCTAAGTTTGATAGTTTTAAATAATTTTTTTATTAAAAATATAATATCATACTATTTCAAACAAAAAATTATTTATCAAGTATTAAACTTTTACATAATTAATATTCTATAAAATATTTATAGAGTTAATGGGTATTCAATATTTGAACTAGAAAAAAAAAACTATAATTATCATCAAGAGGTAGCCAAAAACCAGAAAGAATCAATTAATTGTCAAAATGAGATGAGTTGGCTCAGTTTTAAAGAGCTTTCAAATTAGCGAGCTAAATCGAATTATGCTCACCCAACAGAAAAGCTATATAGGGACAAGACCTGGACTGGTTTTTAATAACATATCAAAGAACAATTTGTATCTCATTTTATTTCTTTGTTTCAAGGGTCATATAGACAATGACAATTGTTTTTAATTGCAAATCAAAAGCCTATGTTGATCATGCGCAACTATGTTAATACTCAGTTGGAAACAAATTGCTGCATATATATTATATAGCTAAGGCGTCAATCAATCTGTTACCAATTTCTTTTCTTCCCCTTCCAAGCAAAATTATATTCTTAAGTTTAAGTTCAAATATATACATATATATACACACATCACCTAGCCAAGTCACTAATATCATATTTTATACTATCTTTTCCAAATTTGCACCATTTTTTATATTCTCAACCAGAATCATCAAGCATTATGACAACTAAATAATTATTTATAGTTTTGAAAATTATAATATAAGATATTATGATAACAAGTAATATATAATTATTTAACATTATACAATCATATAGTTTTGAAAATTATAATATTAAATATTATGATATCAAATAATTATTTTAAAAATGTTTGGGCCTCACTTACAGGAAATCTATATAGATAATGGCCTTTAGTGCCGCATCATGTCCTCCTTCATACTGGACAACTCAATGCCATGAACACTCAAATGTGATCATTTGAGGACCATATCATGCCCTTCTTACTCGGTGTTACGGATTTTTCCCATGGATTACGTGATCTTACTTTGATGGGTCAACTTCCGCAGCAATCACAGCATGTTCATGTTTGGGATCATTGGCCTCTACCCAAGAATCTGCACCAAACAATTGGAACAGAAGAGTTTGACAACATGAGATCATTGTCCTCCATTCTGAAATGGACCCTCTAAAATGTGATGACAAAAGAGCTACATCAGAAGCTAGATCCTCCTCAAGTACAATCTTCTGTAGTTCATTAGCAAAAGGGGGATGAACAGGCTCCCTACCCCATAAAAACCCAGCATGTAGCCTTTGTTAACTCTGTTGGGGGAATATAGTTTAAGTAAATAACGCAACATTTTATTATTAAAATTATCATTTATGATTAAACATAAAATATGCTATCTTCTTTTTAAGCTTTAACGTACAATTTATTACACGATGAAATGAATTTATTTAATATGAAATGGTTCAAAATTTAATAGAATTTGAAATAATCTGAAAAATGATACATTAAGATATATTGAAAGATGTAACAAGTATATATACTTTTTTTTCACATTTTGTGGAATTAAAAAAAAAATCACAGTGCAGTGCCAGCAACTTGCATCACACCGACAACACTGACAATGGCAGTAATTGCAGTGCAACCACAACCACAATTTAAAACCTTGGCCACACCCTATTCTTCTTATTTGATGCTTAGAATTTTGTCTACGGACTTTGCGATCTTATTAGGACAAGTCAACTTCAGTGGTAATCACACCATGGTTATATTTGGGATCATTGTCCTCTATTCTAGAGTCTGTACTAAGCAATTACAGTGGAAGAGTTGGACAACATACTGTCACTACATGGTAGGGTCAAGGCGAAACACTTGATGTCCATAAAAATTTTGCTTTTGAAATGAACGCTCCAGCTTATTGAATTGTGTGCCATAATGCAAACCTAACGGTGGCTCGGTAAAAAGTGTAATTATTACTTACCAATATCTGTTTGTGGGGGCATTGATGTATAATAAGAACGCTCAATATCTCCTAAATGTGATCATAAAGGAACCAGATCAAAAGTTAGATCCTTCTCAAGTACAATCTTCTTCGGTTCATATGCACTGACATTTGCAAGTGAATATAATTTAGAGTTGAACAAGACTTGACTTCAGCATACAACTACATGTAGCTTAGGATGCTAAGAATGGCAAAAAAGCATCGTTTGATAATTATCATCGTCATCCAAATTTAGCAAAACTAAACGCCCAGGGATTCAAGGATATTGGATATTTGTATGTGAGTTGTGACAAGTGTTGATCCAGGGAAAGTTTTGATTTCACCCAAATGAAACCCTTCAATTCCTCTATACTATTGTTTTCATCAAACATCACCCCTTTAGGCGTTGAACACTCAAATATGATCATCTGAAGACCATTAAATATTCTTGGTATACATAAACAAGAAATTTCTTGTTCATTTTTTCTCTACAACATGATTTACGTCTCAAAAGTCAAAACATGTAAAAGATCATCAACAGCCCCTAAATGAATTTATTGTGTATCATATATTCGTCTACAACCTTGATTCTTCTACACAAATATTAATCCTTCAAATGATTATTTTCAACAATTAATATTTCTTTTACAAAAATATTTCCTTTGCAAAATAATTAAACTAATATTCAATTATAATGCTCTTTAATTTTAGGAACCTAAAAACTGTAACTAATAAATTTAGTAAATTCATTCGTTTATCTTTCTGGAATCATAAACATAAATTATTATATTTAAATTTGAAAAGCCAAACATGTAAAAAGCCTTATTTAATTTTAGACTTATATAAACAATTTTATGATTTATATTTAATATTTAACTTGTAAAAATTTTTAATACGTAACAAATAACTCATGTTATTCACTTGGAAGTAAACAAAAATAGGTAAATTATGTGTTTTTTTCCTTTATTTTTTCAAAGTTTGATAGTTAATAAATATAATATTGTACTATTTCAAAAAAAATTATTTTTCAAATATTAAACTTTTATATAATTAATATTCCATAAAAATTTTATAGAGTATATATCTATTCAATATTTGAGTAAGAAAAACAAATTATGGTTATCATTAAGGGGTAGACAAAAATAAGGTAAAATTAATTAGTATTCAAAATAAGTTGGGTCAACCCAGTCCTAAAAAACTTTGAAATTGGGTGGCTATTGAGTGGGGTTATGCCCAACCAAAAAAAAAAAAAGTTCTGTAAGGATAACACTTGAATCAATTGGGTTATCTCCAACCAACAAAAAAGCTCTGTAAGCATAAGATTTTGGACTGTTTTTTTTTTTATAATGTATCAAAGAACAATTTTTATTTTATTCTCAGAAATGAGATATACGGAATGTTTTCTTTTTAATTAAACTACATTCTTGAAAATCTCATTTTAAAAAATGAGACCCATTGTAAAATTGATAAAATATATTTAGTTGTTACTTCACTTTCTTGTGAATAATATGCTGCATTCTTAACAAATTTCACCCTCATTTTTGTTCATATAAAATATTTTCAGGGATATAATTAATTTTTTCAAAAATATCCTTATAAAAAAACTTTTAAAATAAAATAAATAATTTATATAAGTAAAAAATCTATCAGCATTATAACTAACTTCATACAGTCATAGACACATCAAAACATTGTTATTATACAATGGTACAAAACATGAACCAAAAAAAAAAATACAAACTATTACCATAATGTTGATTAAAAAGCAAAATAAGTTCATAGTCAACTTAACAGTAGAGCCGTTAATATCTGAAAATTCAAAGATCATGGTATCGAAAATGAATTCTCTTATGACTAAGAAAACAACGCAAAGATAGATTTTGGTGTGTGTATGTATATATATATATATATATATATATAAACCATTTCATGCATTAGATTATACCCCCAAATATTCAAAAACAATTTTTTTCTGCCACAGATTTCAAACCTTTTGAGCCAAAAACAATATATTCAAGATGCAGCCTCTTCAAAAGTCACGAATAGGAAAACAAGCGAAATCTCTTTTATGATGCAGAGTCAAGATAGAAACAGAGCAGTCCCAATAAGGCTTTATAATAGAGATACTCAAAGACCATATATATCTCCCGACGCAAATTTAGCAAGCTTTCGTAGGTCAGTAAATACTGAAAATATGATTTTGGTTTCAAAACATTCACATCTATATAGACACAGCTCTGTAACGAAAATCAATATCACTAAACAATTGTTCAACTCAACCCCCAACTCACTTTTGGAAAAAAAAAAAATCAGAAAACAGAGAATTAAAAAGGTGTTTGCAGCAAGAAAACAGAAATTCAAACTGATCCAGAAGTTATCTCTCACAAGCCACATCAAATTCTCACCATTCAGCATCAATACCAATTCGAAGAACAGAAAGAAAACCAAACACTGACAGTAGACAAACCCAGTCACATAGTCAGACTTGTAACGACTCAGACAAAGCAAACACGCGTAGAACAAGGTAATACAAGGTATCTAAACCAAAGATTGATAATCAAAATCTCTTTCGTTGAATCATATCCGAAAATCAAAAGGAAAATTCAGATTTCATTACCTAAATTTCTGAACTGAAGGACCTCTTGAATCTGAACGTTACACACGACCCCACGGCGTACTGGCAATGGTTAATGACGGTGGCAGCAGTGGCTACGTGTCGGGCAGAGGTGGTCTCGACAGCGCAAGGAAAGCTTTGCGAGAGGGTGCTCTATTTCGCCAGAATGGGTTGCACGTTTCGCGAAGGGGGAGGATGAACCAGCTCTCGTTTTTATTCTCTCCAAAACCGACCTGGATCTGCCCCTCTCTTTCCCTGCGTCTGGATCTCTCTGTATTTCTGTTGAAGATTCCCTTCCTTCTCTGTTTGGTGTGCGTTTTCTGCCGGTGAGAAAACTAAAAAGAAATCGGAGATATCTGAAGAATTTCACTTGACTAACCTCTCAAAAGCTTTTTCATTTCCACTGAATTTTTTTTTTCACCCTCACAAATTTTTTTTTTCGAGAATCTGAAATCAAGAACTCATATACATAATGCAATGACCATATATATATATATATATATATATATATATATATATATATATATATATATATTTTTCACAAGCAAAATATAGTTTTATTTTATGACCAATTTCTTTTCTTCCCCTTCCAAGCAAAATTATATTTTTTTTTTCACAAAATATAGTTTTATTTTATGAACATATCTAATTTTTGAATGTCCATCTTGATTAGAAAAAAAAATTGTTACTGTCTAAATTATCATGAGGTCATTTAGTTGCATATGAAAAATGAAAAAATAGGTGACAATATCAAGTTGATTATATATATTTAATATTTATATATAATATACTAAAGAAAAATGAATAGATTTAAAAAATTAGTGTGAATGATAGAATACAATTATTTATAACTTGATTATTTTTAATATAGATAAGTTCTAGAAGTGAAAAAATAAAAAAACCGACAAAGTTAAGTGGAATTGGGCTAAAAGGCCTTGCTACAAATTAATTATCAAAATATTAATCTAGCTCACTCCATTTATAAGGTAGAGCTAGATAGACCCTATATGAATCAATTATATTTTGATAATTTTAGAACAACTAATTACTTGGTTTGGTGTTTGCAACCGTCCAATTTTGAAATTTAAGTCTGAATATATGTAGCTTTTTTTTTAATCCATATATACCATCTAGCTAACTCTATAATATCATATTCTACATATTCCCAATTTGTACCATTTTTTGCATTCTCAACCTGAATCATCAAGCAATATGACAATTCATCTTGGAAGGTTGTTTTAAAACCAAATAATTATTTATAGTTTTAAATATTATAATATCAAGTAATATATAATTATTTAATATTATAAATTTATATAGACTTAACGTCAATCAATAATAATTTCACTACTTTTGGCTTAGCAAAAATATATGCATAAGCAAAAAAAATGTTTAATTTAAATTTGAACCATACTGACCGAAAAACAACATAGATAATGCCCTTTAGCGCCATATTATATCATTCTTACTTGGTGTTTAGGAAAAGAGCTAGATCAGAACTTAGATCCTCATCAAGAGTCTTCTATGGTTCATTAGCAAAAGAGAGATGAACAAGTTTCCTCCCCCATAAAAACCCAGCATGTAGCCTACCTTACCTCTTGCTGGGAGAATGTAGTCTAAGTAAATAACACAACAGTTTCCTGGGCCACTAACATTTCCATATGAACATGATTTAGAGCCAAGAATGTAGCTGGACTACATCCACTAACTACTACTTGAGCGTACTGAAAGAGAGACTTTCTACCTGACTAGTTACTTCAAATAGGAAAATAGAAGCAAGAATCCCTGATCGAAGAAGAATCACTCACAACTTCCTCAAGGAAAAGGAAATCGAACCTGCTAGCTAAAGGAATGCCCCCTTTATGGACTAGACCAATGAATGACAATGACAAGGACAAAAAAAGGCAAGAATACGGGCACGCTAGGGTGAACTTACATCATATTCAACCGCTGCACTGAGATCGAATTGAACGAGAGCTAACTTGAACATACAGCTACATTCAACTAAGATTGGGATTCTAAGAATTGCAAAAAAGAATCATTTCAACATCATCATTGTTATCCTGATAAACGCCATGAAATTCAAGGATATTGGAAATTTGTAAGTTGTAACACGTGTTGATTCAAGAAAAGTTTTAATTTAATTTGAATAAAGTCCTTAAATTCATCTAAGCTAATATTTTTATCAAACATAACCTCTTTAGCCTTTGAACACTCAAATGTGATCATTTGAGGACCATTAAATATTTTTTCATTATTTTTGTATACATAAAGAAAAAAGTTTCTCCCTCATTTTTTCTCCCCTTTTTTTTTCAGAAAATGATGAATATATTTTATTGAAATATTAATATAAGAAAAACTCCTTAGTAAAGGAGAAGAGAGATTCAATACATCATAAATGACCCAGCCAATATTATAACAATATTACAAAAAAAATGTTAAAAAGTGGTTGATTGGTTGTTTGACAAAGATGAAACTAAAAACTTAGAAGAAAAATACAGCTCCACTTCAAAAATTAATCATTGAGTAGATGACATACAAAAAGAGGACTACATATCTTAACATTGTCTGAAGGTTAAGTCTTTTATAAATATTTTTTTTCTTTTTTGATTCATTAGTATTGTTGAAAATCTATGGACAAAATTACATATCTTCAAATACTTTGTCAACAGAGATGAAAACTCATACTTTAAAAAGACAAAATATTTTCAAATGTAATAACAACACTTTTGTGAAAGCAGGCAACAAAGAAGAGCTTTGACAAAAAAAAATGAGAGAAAAAAAAAGAGAATGAAAGGACCTGGATCCTCAGCTGTGACTTTGAGCACAGCACGGCATGCTGTGCTCCAAGTGCAGCATTTTATTAAGATAAGACACTGCGTTTTGAATAAAATCATGATACGCTGCACATTCACATTCTATCAGGCGCTTGCTTAAAGTGAACAGTCGACTGAAATATAATGAGTTCACTGGTTCTGCAACTTCTTATTTCAACCCCTACCTTTAGCATCATGCAGAAAAGGATTGGCAAACCACTGTGCAACCAGTCAACTGGCTTAGTAAAAACTCAGTGGAAGAGCAGAAGAAAGAGAGAGAAAGCACGGAGAGAAAAAGGGAAAGCGATTGTGAGTGAGGAATTTTGGGAAAAAAGAAGTAAAAGTGAGAAAAACATGAAAAAAAAGGAGCAAAAAAACATGAAAAATGAGTTAAAAACTGAAGACTGCGTCGCCACTGGAATAAAGGCTGAGAGACTGAGAGACATGAAAAAAAGGCTTCTAAGTTGCTTGTATGGAATAACTGAAAAGAAACATTAAATCTCCTTTATCCTTCTTTCCAGTATTGCAAGTAATATGATGTACGAACACAAACTAGATTTAATAGATATATTATCAAAGATAAAATAAGCAAATAGAAAAAATTAGACCCCAATAGAAAAATGAGTTAAAACCAAACCACGCACAAAAAATGAAGGGAAGGGAGACAAGGAAAAAAATTGAACTTGTGCTCCTTCCTCAACTCCAGCTCCAACAAATATTTTGTAATTTCCTTACGCTATAGCTTTACATGATTAAATAGAACTTTTACCACATAGCCACATCAAGTCAGAAGAAAATGGACAATTTCCCTTATGGTGCAAAGGACTGAACTTCACATATCTGTTGTGCAGTCACTATAAACTTCACATATCTTTTGTCCAATAGGTAAAAGACAGTACCATGGGAAGTGACGCGGAAGGATATCCGTTAATAATTCAAATAGAAATTTTAATTAAATGAGTAAATAGCACCAAACTAGGTGTTTTGGGGGCTGATGGTCAACTTTTTCTGTAAAGATGAATAAATTGCATTTTTGGGGGCTGATTGCAAAAAGTGCAGCAATGCATTATGCTTCTAGAAAGAAGATAATTCATTCAAATAAATGAAATTATATTCTGAATAAAAAGTAGATTCCTAATGACAAGTACAATCTTTAAATACATTTCACAAAATAATGAATTTGAGAGAGACACACAGATATGCAAATTTCAGCACAATCACCAAATGTGACTAAGTGAAAGTAGGCTCGAGTCCCCGTGCGTGTATACAAACTAGTGTAAGACATTAAATAACTATGCCTCCTATATGTTTTATAGCAAAATGTTTATGACATAAATTTGTCTGTAACTCTCATATGGGACAGTTAAGAAATCATAAATCACAACTAAAACTATTTTTTATGGAAATTTGTAATGAAAATTTGGCATATATAGTCCAGAATATTAGGGAAAAATTATACAGGTCCTTCTGTGCAAGTATAATAATTAATGCAGTTAAAACCTTAAAAAAAATCTCCTCAGTAGTTTTGAAAACAAAAGTAAAGAACTTTCAGTTTTTTTTATGTTATTAGCAGCGGTTACAAAAAATAGTTGCTAATTGATACCGTTAGTGACAGTTTGTGCAAGTATTTTTAGCTCTATTAAATTTTTTTTATTCTTCTTTTTTAAGTTAAACACTCCTAAAAATTCCTAAGGGTATCTTTAGGTGTTGGGAGAGAAAAAAAGAAGAAATTTAAAAAGAAGAAAAGAGAAGAAAATGAAAGATAATTGTTAATTTTTTTTCTTGTTTAAATGTTTAAAACAAATAAGAGAAGATAATTGTTAATTAAGTCTTTTTATTCTTATTTTTTAAGTTATTGTTGGTTGTAATGCACTTTACAATGGAGGGGAAGGAAGGGAATGAGAGGTTAAATGAAGTCTTTTCTCTTGTCTGGGAGATCAAATTTATGAGAAGAAAAATTTTTTTTGGATCAACTCACTTGAATAGTCTTTCTTCTATTTTTTTTCAATTCTTCACAATAAACATTATATTCAAATTTTTTTTATATTAATACTTACTAAAATTATTATTGAAATTAAAATATTAATATACAAATTTATTAAAAAATTTATAAAAATATATTACAATTAATTTTTTTAATCCTGTTCTCTTATCGCTCGAAAAGCACCACCCTAACCGCCATATCTGTTTCCGTGCCCTTTTCTTCTTCATCAGTTTCCACTTCAGCTCTTTTATGTTGGATGATGTCTTCCTCCGTGGATAACAATGGTTTCTGTTTCTTCTTGGATATTTAGGGTGCGTTTGGTTTGCCTGTTTTCAGTTTTCATTTTCATTCAAAATTAAAAACAGACATGAAAATGCGTTTGTTTACTGTTTTCTGTTTTCATTTTCAGGAAATGTTTCCTGAATTTCTAAAATTTCAGAAAACACCAAAAAGACGTTTTCAGAATTTTTAATTTTGTAGTGCATTGCAATGATAGAATTTTCACAATTATTTTGAATTATATACACAATATTTTACTATTTATATAATTATAAAGTAGTAAAAATGAAAATACAACAATATAACTAAAAAATAGTGAAAATGAAAATACAAACCAAACGTATTTTCAGAAATATGAAAACTAGAAAATGAAAACTGTTTTCAGAAAATGAAAACTGTTTTCAGAAAATGAAAACTGAAAATGAAAACAGAAAACGTTTTCACAAACCAAACGCACCCTTAGGTTTTGAAGTTCCTGCAATAGGTAATCACTCACTTTCTCTCTGTTTCTCAATTTGCCATAGATTAGCCTCTGTTCATGGTTGATAGCTACTATTTTACACTTCTTATGAAACCTAGATATAGTCAATAGGTAAACATAGCCATTTGGTTCACATTGACTGATTATTGAAGCATCCAAATTGAACTTCATAAACTAGAAACTTGAGACCTTGAGCTCAATGCTGGAAAGATCGAAAGGTTAATCAACATATATGAAGAAAAAATTGGAGAGCGAGATAAAAGGCCTTTTGGAGAATGTGAACAAAATGGCTTTATCTTCTACGTCCTATATAAGTATTAGTGCAGTTAAGGATGAGATTAGTTTTAGTGATAATAGGCCATTTGCTTTGAATTTGCTTTACTCATTTCTATCCCTAACTTTGGAGGTAAAGTTATTTGTTATATTATTTTCATGCCTAGATATGCTACTTCTTCAGGGCGAATCCTCTGCATCACAGCATTTTGTTTGATAGTCATACTTTATACCCCTTATCTATTTTCTAATTCTTTAATTTTTTTAAAAGAAAATTTCACTATGAAAGGGCTTTCATCGGAATATTACTTCAATAATTAATTACCTCTGTGCATTATGTATTTCTCGCTATTTTATTAATTGATATGAATGATTAGGTTCTTGAATTTTGTCATAGATTTAATATCTTCCTTCCATTTTGATCTTCTTAACCTTACTTTCAACCCTTCTTTGAAGATGCTATGCTAAAGTTGTGAACCAATGCTTAGATTTTACACCTCCCCAGACTACTTATTTGCTTCAAAGAATGCAAGTTGAAACATATATGTTCGCAATTACAATTACATATTGGAATTATATTTATAATTTATAATATGCCAAGTCTTTTGAATACTATTTCTTGTATTTGCTACGTTGGATAAAATGTTTCCTCTCTATTTCAAATGCAGATGAAAAAAAGGGTGTTTCACCTGTGAGTTCGAAAGTTTGAGTTTGAAGTCAAAAGACACAAAATCTTCACTTTATTACAATGGCATACTTTCTCAATTACAAATATGGGAATCAACTTGGTGATGGAAAAGAAGAAGAATCACATAAATTTTTAAGGTTTGCTTTTACATATTTTGAAATTTTGTGAGTTGATATATCACAATTATTATTTCTTTTACATAAAGCTAGTGAGTTATTTTTTACAGGCATGCTATTGACACAATGCAATTTGTTTACCATATGAAAATTATTGTGGAAACAACTTCAGTGGGTCTATCATTTAGGGGCTACCTCGATCAAAGGTAATATGTGTTCTTTTAGAGTATAATTCTACTTGGAAATATAACTTTTATCCATCTATTATGGTTTTTTACTTCTCCAATAGTGCCATACAGTGTTGGCCTATCTTCAATATAGATATTTCTATTTTTCCATAATCCTAGCATTATTTGATATATGATGCAAGGACAATGACCATAAGTCTAGCAACATTAACTTTTTCTTTTAGATTAAATACTTGACTTTTTTCTCTGCTTGAAAGTAATCTAATTGATCATAAGTCTAGCAACATTAAATTTTTCTTTTAGATTAAATACTTGACTTTTTTCTTTGCTTGAAAGTAATCTAATTGATCATAAATAAATTGAAATATTTCACTAGTAATTAATTGCGTGAGATTTTATTTTATATATTTAGTTGAATGTTCTTTTAGTAAGTTTTGTAGGTTGAAAAGTTGGAAAGACATCCTTAACAAAAGGAAAATAAAAGGAAGAACATGGATGCAGGAACATTAGAGTGATTTGGTTAATGAATCCAACCAAAGCACAAAAAGTGAAAGAAATCTAGATGTGACACTACTAGCATTCTTTGATATATGCATCACTTTAGTGGAATTCTCATTCTCTTTCCACCACTGACACTGCCAAATAGGCCTCATATTTTGAGCCAAGCCGCCCATTGGGGCTTTCATGTATTCCTTTTCTTTTCTTTCATTAACTCCTCTTTCCCTTTGTGTCCCTTGCACTAACTCATCACTCATTTTAGTTGATGTTGAAACTTACCATCATGACAACAATAAAGTTCTCCTTCACCTGCTACTCTCCTACTGGTGCTCATGGTTGACTGAACAACCCATTTTTCAAGGAAGTAAGCTTGTTTCCCTTTCCTCCTCAACTTTTCCCTACAATGGGTGCTTTACTCTGAATTAGTAAATGCTTCTTCTTCTTATGCTGATACTTCAATGATGACACATATTTAAATGTATTTATTTGTTATTACCTTACCATGTTTGATTGTGGGCATTAATGAACTAGGCTTTGTTCCCGTCTTAAGTATAAACCCCATGTTCAATTTCTTTAATCTAGTTGGAAGGTTTAGGCTTGTTATAGTCTAGGCTTTGTTCCCATCTTAAGTATAAACCCCATGTTCAATTTCTTTAATCTAGGGGGAAGGTTTAGGCTTGTTATAGTCTGTAACTGCTATCCCAGTTTTTGTTTTTTGTGTTTTCATTTTTTTTCTTTGCTAATATAATATATCATTTGTCATTCTAAAAACTTGGATACTCAATAAAATTTAAAGTTCTCGAAACAACATCACTCTGTATAACTGTTACATAATATGTTCTTTGTTATGAAAACAAAAATGCTCTATTCTGAATTCTTAAGGGCAACAAATTGGATAATAACAACACATCTTCTCTCAAAGGCATTGAATAATAGGAGAGTTTTCAAAAATACTAAGGTGGAACTGAGTCATGTTCATCTTGTTTGGACTCTAATGGAGGGTTCCACCTATTTATTAGAATTTTTTTTCCAAAATCAAAGGCATGTTCGTCATGTTTTCATAGCCCAGGGGAATAATTTTGGTGGAGTTTGAAGGTAATTGATTTTTATTAGTGAAGCATTGGCCCATTGGTAGCCTTGGAAAGTATGGTCTTCAAGTTTTGCACCATATGAGTTACTTATATTATGAGTTGAAGTTAACACTTAATTATGTTATGTGGTTTTGAGGATTGCACTTGTCTTGTGATTTATCATCTTACATTGTAATTTACTGTCAGTCGTATTATGTGTCAATGAGATGTTGTTTGAGGAGTTAAAATTTTAGTACTACAATTCATCTCAGGATTTATATTTGGCAGACCAATGTCTTTTTTTTTCTTTTGGAGTTTTTCCTCTTTTATATTTCTCCTTTCTGGGTTTCATAATTGCAATATCTATACTAGTTGTCCGTGCATTATGCATATGTTTGTAGTTGTCAATGGTCCAAGTGAGTTTGTCTGCCTACAAAATTATGCTGAGATCATGAACAAGATATTATTAGAACATCAGCTTTTTCCATTAAAGCTTTCTAAATTCGACCCCTGAATTTTACATTTCTTTGTAGATTATTAATAAGAAAAAAAGATCATGTAACTTGTCTATATATATGTTCAACCACAAATTTAGCTAAATAGCCCATAGTTGGGAATTTTTTTTCCATTTAAAGGGCGAAAAGGATTACCAAAAAAGAAAATGGAAGGAGTGTAGCACTACAAGGGATGGACAAGACACCAAACAAGCATCTCATGAGAGTTAAGCAAATGGTTAAGGGAGCTCAGAGAACTTGGGAACTAAGATATATTCTGATGGGGAAACAAATCTGATTTGATCAATCAAGAGACATTGTGGAAGACGGAAAAGGCTTCGCAGAAACAGAGGAGTTATGTTTTATGAAACCTTTGCTTTACAGTACCTGAATGTTGAGGAAGCATTCTTACAGAAGATAATCAAGATTCAGCATATTGCAAACAAAAAAAATAGGAAAAACATTTAAGTATGCTCTATAATTTCATCTCTTTAATTTGGATGATAATCAGAAATTTAATCCTCTCAACAAAATTTGCAGAATGATTATTCAAATTAATTAAATTAGGCAATAATGATTGTTGGTATTGAATTTATTAAAATCACAGGTACTTGAACTTTCATTTTTAATCTCTTCACAAGAAGGGTTCTTCTGTTTTAAATAATTCTAACACAAGCATAATTCAAAACTAACACTTCAAAAAATATGAAGCATTTAACTGACACAATAGGCGTAGGTTGGGTCCTTGGTAATTGGAAATTATACAAGCTTTTGGACTTGCCTTCTACTAAAGATACAGGGGACCTTTCTTTATGGTATGATGTAGGTTTAAGTTATATTCACACACCTGTTTTAAACCAAATTTTGCAATATATATTCGTTCTAATAATTTTATGCAAAACATATACTTTAGAGAACAAAATATATGTATATACTCAACTTTAGAGGTTAGCATAATATTAAAAAGTCCATCAGTTCATGATATTTTTTAAGAATAGTGAAGCACAAAGAAGTAAAATGTGACTACACATAATGTCCACTTTTTAAATAAAAAAAATGTTTGAAAAATTTATGTATAAAACGTAATCAAACCATTTATTATAGAACAAGGCATATGAAAACAATGAAGATTTAAATTATCAAAGTGAAATATGACAAATTTTCAAGTTAACAATTAAAAACAAACAGCACCACAACAATATGGTCAATCGCCTGTGGATGAAATGGAAAAAGTACTTCTAAAGAAGGTCATCTTTAATCAATTGTGAGAGCAATTCAAATTATCATCACATGATAATCAATATTCAAAATAACTATGATGCATATGATGCAGTATCAATCAGTCGTTGACCATGATATAAGGTTCATAGTCATTTCGTTGTTCAAATTTTTCAAAATATGCACATTGGGATTGAGATAAACTTTATGCTAATTCATATAACTAGAAATCTCTCTTCGCATTTTACCAAATAGCTAATGTGCATCAATGATTCCGAGTTTTGAAATAATCAACCTTGAGTTCAAAAATCCTCCGATTTACACACTACAAGGGTTATAAGGTATCATAAGCATTCACAAATCCTTAACAAAGAAAAACCCCGAAATCAAATACCCAAGGCATTGTGAATAATAATGTATCAATACATTCTAATCAAAATCAAACTACCTGAACACCTGTTCTGTGAACTCCACATTCTAAAAACTAGATTCATTAGAATAACTTGGCCCAAGAATACCTTCTATTTGGATTCATTAACAGGAATTTATCCAGCCAGTCCACAGCTTCCAAGTTGTATGGAATAACTGAAAAGAAACATTAAATCTCCTTTATTCTTCTTTCCAGTATTGCAAGTAATATCATGTACGAACACAAACTAGATTTAATAGATATATTATCAAAGATAAAATAAGCAAATAGAAAAAGTTAGACTACAATAGAAAAATGAGTTAAAACCAAACCACGCACAAAAAAATGAAGGGAAGGGAGACAAGGAAAAAAAATTGAACTTACGCTCCTTCCTCAATTCCAGCTCCAACAAATGTTTTGTAATTTCCTTACGCTATAGCTTTACATGATTAAATAGAACTTTTACCACATAGTCACATCAAGTTAGAGGAAAATGGACAATTTCCATTATGGTGCAAAGGACTGAACTTCACATATCTTTTGTGAAGTCACTATAAACTTCACATATCTTTTGTCCAAAGGGTAAAAGAATAGTACCATGGGAGGTGACGTGGAAGGATATCCGTTAATAATTCAACTAGAAATTTTAATTAAATGAGTAAATAGTACCAAACTATGTGTTTTGGGTGCTGATGCATGGTCAACTTTTTATGTAAAAATGAATAAATTGCATTGTTGGGGGCTGATTGCAAAAAGTGCAGCAAAGCATTATGCTTCTAGAAAGAAGGTCATCCATTCAAATAAATGACATTATATTTTGAATAAAAATTAGATTCCTAATGACAATTACAATCTTTAAATATATTTCTCAAAATAGTAAATTGAGAGAAAGACACGTAGATATGCAAATTTTAGCAAAATCGCCAAATGAGACTCAGTGAGTAACTAAGTGAGAGTATGCTCGAGTCCCCATACGTATATACAACTTAATATAAGACATTAAATAGCTATGTCTCATATATGTTTTATACAATTATCTAGCAGAATCTTTGTGATATAAATTTGTCTCTAACTCAAGACAAATAGAAGATACATTTGAATTTTTTTGTGAAGTTAAGAAATTATAAATCACAACCAAAACTATTTTTAATGGAAATTTGTAATGAAAATTTGGCATAGTCCAGCATATTAGGAAAATATTTTGTAGGTTCTGTTGTGCAAGTATAATAAATAATGCAGTTAAAAACTAAAAAAAAATGCCCTCAGTAGTTTTGAACACAAAAGTAAAGAACTTCAAGTTTATTTTATGGCATTTTTAGTGGTAGTTACAAAAAAATAGTTGTTGATTGATACAGTTAGCCACAGTCATGCAAGTATTTTTAAGGAAGAAATTGAAGAAGAAGGAAAGAGATGAAAATGAAAGATAATTGTTACTTTTTTTTCTCTTGTTTAAATGTTTAAAACAAATAAGGGAAGAAAATAAAAAGTTATTGTTAGTTGTAATCCACTTTACAATAGAGGGAAAGGAAGGGAAGGAGGTCAAATGAAGTATTTTATTTTTTTATTTTTTTGGGAGATCAAATTTAAGAGAGAAAAATAAAATAATTTTTTTTTTGGATTAACTCACTTAAATAAGTTTTTTTCTATTTTTTTAATTCTCCTAAATTAAGAGCTTTTAAACGAGATATTTATCATAATAAACATTATATTAAAAACTGTTTTTATATTAATACTTACAAAATTTATGATTGAAATTAGAACATTAATATATAAATTTATTAAATTAAGAACTTTTAAACGAGATATTTATCATAATAAACATTATATTAAAAACTATTTTTATATTAATACTTACAAAATTTATTATTGAAATTAGAACATTAATATATAAATTTATTAAAAAATTTATAAAAATGTATTACAATTAATATATCTATATTTTAGTCCTATCCCCTTTTCACTTGAAAAAGCACCACCCCGACTGCCTTATCTGTTTTCGTGCCCTTTTCTTCTTCAAGATCTTCCACCTCATCTCTTTTGTGTTGGATAATGTCTTCCTCCGCGGATAACAATGGTCATTGTTTCTTGGATATTTAGGTTTTGAAGCTGCTGCAATAGGTAATCATTCACTTTCTCTTTGTTTCGCTCTGTTTCTCCATTTGCCATAGATTAGTCTTTGTTCATGTTTGATAGCTACTATTTTACACTTCTTATGAAACCTAGATACAGTCAATAGGTAAACATAGTCATTTGCTTCACATTGACCGATTATTGAAGCATCCAAATTAAACTTCATAAAGCATAAACTTGAGGCTCTGAGCTCAGTGCTGGAAACATCGAAAGGCTAGTCGCTAGACATGAAGAAAAAATTGAAGAGTGAGATAAAAGGGCTTTTGGAGGATGTGACCAAAATGGCTTAATCTTCTGCGTCCTATATAAGTATTAGTGCAGCTAAGGGCAGCTAAGGATGAGGGTAGTTTTAGTGATAATGGGCCATTTGCTTTCTGTGGACTGTTCTTTGTTTGAGGGGGGGCAATTTGATTTACTCATTTCTATCCCTGGCTTCAGAGGTAAAGCTATTCGTTACATCCTTTTCATGCCTAGCTATCTGTTTGATAGCCATATTTTATACCCTTTTACTAGATCTATTTTCTAATTCTTTCATTCTTGTTTGAAAAAGAAAATTTCACTATTGAAGGGCTTTCATCAGAATAGTACTTGATCTATTTTGTTAATTGATGTGAGTGATTAGGTTGTTAAATTTTGCCATATATTTAATATGTCTCTTCCATTTTGATCTTCTTAACCTTACTGTCAGCCCTTCTTTGAAGCTGTTATGCTAATGTTGTGAGTCAATGCTTAGTTTTTACACATCCCCTGACTACTTATTTTATTTGCTTCAAAGAGTGCTAGCTGAAACATATATGCTTGCAGTCACAATTTATATGTTGGAATTATATTTGTAATTTATAATATGCCAAAACTCTTGAATACTATTTCTGGTATCTGTTAGGTTGGGTAAAATTTCTCTCTATCAGCTGCAAATGAAAAAAGGTGTTTCACTTGCGAGTTCAAAGGTTTGAATTTGAAATCAAAAGACACAAAATCTCCACTTTGTTCCAACGACATACTTTCTCAATTATATATTTTGAAATTTTGTGAGTTGATATATCACAATTCTTATTTCTTAGTTCACGTTTAGCTCATGAGTTATGTTTGACAGGCATGCTATTGACACAATGCAATCTCTTTAACAAGTGGAAATTATGTTAATGCGGCAGGCTCATCAGTAGAGGAAATTACTTCAATGGGTCTAACTTTTAGGGGTTATCTTGATCAAAGGTAATCTATGTTCTTTCAAAGTATAATTCTACTTGGAAATATAAATTTTAACCATCTATTATAGTTTTTTACTTCCCCAATAGTGCAATGCAGTGTTGGCCTATTTTCAATATTAGATATTTCTATGTTCCCATAATCCTAGCATTCTTTGGTATAAGAGGAAAGGACAATGACCAAAAGTCTAGCGGCATTAACTTTTTCTTTTAGATTAAATTCTGCAATAATCATAACTTCTTTCTCTACTTGAAAGTAATCTTGTTGATCATGAATAAATTGAAATCTTTGACTGGTAATTAATTGCGTGAGATTTGATTTTATATATTTGGCTGAATGGTCTTTTCGTAAGTTTTATAGGTTGTAAAGTTGGAAAAACATCCTTGACAAAAGGAAAAAAAAAAGGAAGAACATGGATACAGGAACATTAGATTAATGCATCCAACCAAAGCACAAAAAGTGAAAGAAATCTATATGTGACACTACTAGAATTCTATGCTATATGCATCAGTTTAGGGGAATCCTCATTCTCTTTCCACCACTGACACTACCAAGTAGGCCTCATATTTTTAGCCAAGCCGTCCATTGGAGCTCTCATGGTATGCCTTTTTTTTATTTATTAACTACTCATTTCGATTTTTACATCATGTTACTCATTCCCTGTGCGTCCCTTGCACTAACCCATCACTCAATTCAGTTGGTTGAAACTCATCATTAGGACAGCAATAAAGTTCTCCCCACTTGCCACTTCCTACCAGTGTTCATGGTGGACTGAACCATCTATATCTCAAGCAAGTAAGTTTTTTATGCTTTCCTCCTCTGATTTTCCCTACAAAGACACCGGGTGGGTAGATGCTTCTTCCTCTTTTGGTGATACATCAATGATGACATATATTCAGATGTGTTTCTTTGTTATTACCTTCCCATGTTTGATTGTGGGCATTAATAAACCAGGCTTTGTTCCCCTCTTAACTCTTAACTCCATGTTCGAATTCTTTAATCTGGGTGGAAGGTCTAGGCTTGTTATGGTATGTAATTGTTATCCCTATTTTTTTCGTTTGTTTTTGTTTTGCTAATATAATATCTCATTTTTCACTCTAAAAGCTTGGATACTCAATAAAATATGCAATTCTTGAAACAATATCACTCTATATAACTGTTACATTTGAGAACATATTCTTTGTTATGGAAAAAAATGCTTTGTTCTAAATGCTTAAGGACAACAAAATGGGTAATAACAACACGTCTTCTCTCAAAGGTATTGGACAATAGGAGAGTTTTCAAGAATATTAAGGTGGAATTGAGCCGTGTTCATCTTGTCTAGCCCTTCATGGAGGGTTCCACTTATTTATTAGAGTTTTGTTTTCCAAACTCAAGGTATGCTCATCTTGTTTTTGTAGCCCAGGGCCATAATTTTTGGGAGGAGTTTAAAGGTCATTGATTTTGATTAGTGAGGCAGTGGCCCATTGGTGGCCCTAGAAAGTATGGACTTTAGATTTTGTGCCATGTGAGTTACTCATATTATGAGTTGGACTTAAAGCTTAATTATGCTATGTTGTTATTTGAGGATAGCCCTTGTCTTGTGATATATTATCTTATATTGTAATTTACTATCGGTCATATTATGTGTCACTGATATGTTGTTTGAGGAGTTAAAGCTTCGGCATTACAATTCATCTCACTTATATTGGACAATGGTTTTTTTTTTGGAGTTTTTACTCTTTCGTATTTCTCCTTTCTGGGCTTCATTATTGCAATAACCTATTCAAGTTGTGCATATGTTTTCTAGTTGGGTTACCAGGGGTTACATTTGTTTTAGTCACTAACAAGAAAATAATATTACTGTTACACAGGTTCACTAGGTGGATTGAAGAGAAGAGAAGATTAAAGCTAAAGGGGAGACAAACTTGCAGTGTACTATAATGGGTATGCGTGGTAAGAGATGAATTTGTCATTTACAGTAAAAAACAAACTGGTTAGTAGAATTACCAACATACAGTATACCTTCATTTGCAGCCGTTGGGAATGTTGAAACAAGTGGAATAAGCATGTTGTTTCAATATATAAATAATTCTTTCTCAGTTCTTACTATTTGGCTATCTTTTTTTTTCTGTTCAATCCGCAACCTTGCATCTAAGTTAGTCATGACAATCATTAGATTTTCATTTCGTTAACCTGTAATTATGACTTGAGCTGATAATTTTATTTATTAGAAAGGTTTAGATTTTTCAAGTGTGATTATTTGGTTTCAATTCATGATTTCGAATATTTTTTTAGAATCTCAAAAATATTGTTAAATCTTTTAAATGTTATTTTGAACATTTAGAAAATTTTAAACTACAATCAACGTTTTGAACATATCTTCTCACAAATAAATTAAATTCTTTAATGGTCCAACTGAGTTGGTTGGCCTGTGAAATACTGCTAAGACAATGAACAAGATATTGGAAACATCAGCTTGCCATTTAAACTTTCTAAATATATCAATATATTTTTAAAGTTTAGTAATTTGTCAAGGCATTCATGTTTGAGCACATTAAAGCCAATTGAAATTCAACCGCTGAATTTTACATTTATTTGTAGGTTATTAATAAGAAAAAAATCGTGCAACTTGTCCATATATATGTTCCACCACAAATTTAGCCAAATAACCTATAGTTCGGAATTTTTTTTTTATCTATAGGGGGGAAAAGGGCTACAGAAAAAGAAAATGGAAGGAGTGTAGCACTACAAAGGATGGACAAGACATCAAACAAGTATCTTACAATAGTGTAATCAAATGGTTAAGGGACCTCAGAGAATTCGCGAATGAAGACATGCATGGTGGTTATTCTGGTGGCAAACAAATCTGACTTGTTTAATCAAGAGAAATTGTGGAAGCAGAAGGAAAGTGCTTTGTAGAAACAACAGGGTTATGTTTTACAAAGCCTCTGCTCTGCCGATCTCGAACATTGAGGGAGTATTCTTAGAGAGGATAACCAAGATTCGGTGTTACAAACTAGATAAATTAGGGAAAACGTTTGACTTCTAATTTTATCTTTGTAATTTGAATGATAATCAAAAATTCAATTTTCTCAACAAGATTTGCAGAAAAATTATTTAAATTAATTAAATTAGACAGTAATGATTGTTGGTATCAGAGTTATTAAAACTATAGGTTCTTGAACTTTCATTTCTAATCTCTTCATAAGAAGGGTCTTTCCATTTTAAATAATTCTAATACAAGCATAATTCAAATCTTACGCTTAAAAGAAAAATCATAAAGAACTTAGACTCGAAATTAGTTTACTTAACATTCAGAAGTTCTAAGACTAAGGGCATTAAGTTGGACTATATTTCAAGAATTTGTTGTTAGGGGACGGTAAAAGCCCCTGCTACCCTGTCCAGTTGAACTCCTGGAACAGTAATGACCTCCCTCCTTGTGTGTGAATTTGAATTTTGAATTTTCTATTTTATATGTTATAAGTCATTTTCGTATTTGATGCCCTTGTAAATTATATTTTCATATTTGCTGGTGTTTTATAACTTTGATGAATCATTAATGAATTCAATATACTATATATTTTTTGGTAGTTTAAGGAGGTCTTGAGAACTTGGGAAGGAAAAAAAGAGAAAAGGAAATAAACCTCTTCAAAATGGGAAAGGGTCTTGGAGATACACTCTCAAGACTTGAAGACACGACCTAGCAATTTTCTACACACTTAAGGTCAAAGAAATTGCCTATTGAGCTAAAGATCCTTGACAAGTTCGATATATTAATTTCACTTTTGAGTTTGTGAATCGTTTTTTGCAAAATCAGCAGAATTCACGGTTGTTAGAGTTGGGCAAATAAGCTGTGCTCAAATTATATATATATAATTCAAAATTAAGACCACTATATCTGTGAAAAGCAATATAACCTCTCTTTTTTCTACCGACATTCTTTTGGAGGTCTCAAACTATTTCTTGTCAAAGTCTACGAAGACTATGCCTTATGAGAACATGTGACTTCCCTTCCTATATGTTTTAAAATGTCATATCATAATATTAAAATGCATACTTTTGCCTAGCTATCTTTATGTTTTTAAATATTTAATTTAATTGCCAACGATCCTTTTTTTGTGTGGTACATGTGAGAGAGTCAAACACGCCACTCTTGACCCACTATATCTGTGACAAGCAATATAACCTCTCTCTTTTTCTACCGACATTGTTTTGGAGATCTCAAACTATTTCTTGTCAAAGTCTACAAAGACTCTGCCTTATGCCTGAACATGTAACTATTTCTTGTCAAAGTCTACAAAGACTGCCTTATGCCTTATGAGAACATGTGACTTTCCTTCCTATATGTTTTAAAATGTCATATCATAATATTAAAATGCATAATTTTGCCTAGCTATCTTTATGTTTTTAAATATTTAATTTAATTGCCAACGATCCTTTTTTTGTGTGGTACATGTGAGAGAGTCAAATACGCCACTCTTGACCCACTATATCTGTGACAAGCAATATAACCTCTCTCTTTTTCTACCGACATTGTTTTGGAGGTCTCAAACTATTTCTTGTCAAAGTCTACAAAGACTCTGCCTTATGCCTTATGAGAACATGTAACTATTTCTTGTCAAAGTCTACAAAGACCCTGTCTTATGCCTTATGAGAACATATGACTTCCCTTCCTATATGTTTTAAAATATCATATCATAATATTAAAATGCATACTTTTGACTACCCTTCTTTAATTTATGTTTTTAAATATTTAATTTGATTGGTAACGATCCCTTTTAACATGTATGTAGTAGATGTATTACATGACATTAAAATTCCAATTTTATCGTTTTTCCTGTTAGACTCAATTTTCATGTTTACCATAATTATTTTTTATGTTATCTTGATGGTTCTATGGAAAACATAATTTAAAGTAATAAATATTAGTGCAAATTTGCTGGTATGTCTGTGGATGACAGCCAAGCTATCGAAGCTTTTCTAATTTTATATAATTAGTGGTAAAAAGCAACTTTTGACTACGAATTAAATCATCCTTCCCTTTAGACTCTATTACTACCATATTCTATGCATTGTATTGTTAGGTCTTGTGCGTGCCAACTGGTTTTGGTAAGTTAAAAATATATATATTGGTTTGGACTCTCACAGATATGGTCATTGATTAATATTTTTTTTCATATTTAATTAATCTATTTAACTTTGTCAAATTTTTATTTTAAATTTAAAGATTTACGAATTTTTATTACTATTGATCAAACATTAATGTTGTACGTCAAAATGTAATTCACAAAAGCTTTCATCACATTTTTACAAAATATCATTTTGTATGTCATACTGAAAGATTGAGAATTATGTTATAAGTGTCACAGGAATGTTAATTCAATATTAAGTGAATATAAATTTATATATCAAGTTAGATAATTATAATAGAAAATAGTAATTTCAAAGATAAATTAAATTTATTGTTAAAATTTAAATGATAGTTTAACTAAAAAGTAATATTATAAATTTTTTTTTATCTTTGAGGTAATAAATTAAAAAAATAAAATGTAAATAATTAAATTCAAAATTCACTTATTTGATTAAAATATGATTTTTCTTTTTATTAATTGACGAGACTTAAAAACAATACACATAGAAATTGATAGTAAAGATACATGAGACTTTACATGTACATGGGTAATATGTCTACCCAATTGTGCAAGACTATGAGCAACAGTATTCCATTTTTAGGAATCAAAGAAAAAGTAGCGTTCCCACTTTAAGGAAACAAACAAAAATAAAGCAACGGTCATATGGTGTGATCTGACATTTTTTTTTAAGTTGTGAAATATCATTTTGCAATCATTACAAGTGTCCTTGATGCAGACATCACCAGCAAAAAATCAAGACTTCCGTTGCTGTCAAAGCCTGCAACAAGTTTTACTCTGGACCGAAAAAAGCTTCCTGGATTTTCCCTTGCGATACAGCTCATAGCAATATCCCAAATACAAAACAAAGCGCCATCCACATTTGCTTTACACAAGGTGTAAATGGAGGGCATTTCCAGACTGCTTCGTTCTCAATCAAAGACTGTCTTTTTTGTCAAATTTGCATTCTTTTTTAATTATGCAGCTTGACACAGTCTGATCATATGTTTATATATTTATTAATAATTTTGTAATTAATTGTATCAATTTTTTTTTAAAAAAATCAAATATAACAAATTTTAATAAGATATTTTTGAAATTATTACTTACACTTTTTTAAATAATTATCATATTTTATTATTTAATTATATTTAATGTTCCATTCGTCCACTTAAATTTAATCATAATAATGTATTAGTTAATAAATAAATAAAAAGGCAAAAAAGATATAGACATTGCCTTTGGGTTGGGTGGCTAAATTAGTTGTTAAAGATTTGTGCCTTTTGGGTTGGGTGTAATCACTCCCGCCTCCGATGGCTTCAATCCTGATGACAGATAGAAAGGCTCGCCAAGATATTGTTGACTGTTGACTGATTGATTTGGGTTGGTCACAAATTTTGTTGTTTTCCTTACGTTGTCCTTACGTTTATCTATTATTGAAGGCGAGAATACCAAACATTTAAATAACAATAATATATTAAATAACAATAATATATCTGTATAATAAAAATTTCAATTAATATTTATAATATTAAATTTGAAACTTCAAAAGCCTAAGCATAAGTTTCTCAGACTTCATAAAGGTTAATATAATTTTAATTTTATTATTATATATTATAAAAAAAAAGAGCTTTTTTATTATATTTTTCATTTTTTTATATCTTAGTACGAGCTAGTGACCTCCTACTATTGTTAACAATGGCAAGCAATTTAATTTACATGTTATAAGTCATTCTTGTCTTTGATGTACTTGAAAATACCTTTACATATTTGCTGTTGTTTTGTAACTTCGACGAATCATTAATAAATTGATTATACTGCTTTTATTTGGCACTTACTTAAACATTTTGCAACACAGGTTGGGTGTGTGAATCATTTAGCTTTTACAAAATCTGTACAATTCATGGTTGTCAAAGTTGGGCAAATAAACTTTTGCAACCCATGTTTAGCTTTTAACTCATGATTATACTGATTAATTTTTCCTGGAATTGTTACGAGTCCCTTCGTATGTTCGTGGATGACAGCAAGACTACCTGAGCTTTTTTAAATTTTACATAAGTTGGTGTTGAAAAGCAATTTAGTTATGATTAAAAAAAATAAAAAAGAAGTTTTAAAATTAATAATTTTCTATAACTTGAGCTACACTTTAATACTGTAATAACTTCCCATAACGTGAGCTACACATTAATACTGTATAGTCATTTTCAAATTATACAAATAAATGTGCTTTGCTTGTCAGAAAAAAGTGCTTTCCAAGACTTTAGTGTACGCCACAAGTCAAGTTTACTACACTTGACTGACACACTTATTTTTTTTCATTATTTTCTTAATCTTATTATGATTTACCAAATATATAATATGCTATCCTCTTTTTTGTTGCTCCCCTTGCATCTTTGACAAGTCCGATAGGCCAAACATGGGGAAACTTCGCTTCTCTGCTTTCATGTTCTCACTGCATTGCTTCATGGCCTACTTAGCTTTGAGTAAGCCAAATATCACCACAGATAAGTCTGCACTTCTTGCTTTCAAATTTTCTATTTTGGATCCTTACAATCTCTTAGCTAATTGGTCTAACTCTTCTTCTCCGTGCAATTGGGTTGGTGTCACTTGCAATACCCGCCATGGAAGGGTTCAGGCCTTGAATCTTGGTGGCATGGGTCTCAAGGGCACCATATATCCACGATTAGGAAACCTCTCATTTCTTGCTGAACTCAATCTTCATAACAACAATTTCCATGGTCAATTACCGAAAGAGTTAGGCCAATTGCACAGATTGAAAGTACTTAACTTGAGCTACAATGAATTTGATGGAGAAGTTCCCACATGGATAGGGGATTTATCTACACTTCAGCACTTACATCTCCGCAATAATAGTTTGAGTGGAATCATTCCATTAACTATATCCAACCTATCAAGGTTGGAGACCTTGAATTGGATTTATAATTTTATTGAGGGGACCATTCCACTTGAGATTGGAAGACTTAAGCACTTGAAAGTTTTACGAATGGGAGCTAACAAACTTTCAGGAATCATACCTCAAACCATTTGCAACTTATCTTCACTTGAATTGTTGAGTTTGAGTTATAACACTTTATCAGGTATGTCTTAAATGATTTGTGTTATCTATATTTATTTTTGCTTTGCTTATTTATATTTGACTAATATAATATAATCAATTAGGGATATAAACTTAGCCAAACAAACACTAGCTTGCTTACATTTAACTCATTCAACAAATGATTTGTTTAAGTTTATTAGCAAAGCTCATTTAACGTTAACATACTTTTTATTTTAGAATTTAAACCCAAATAAGCCTCCATGAAATAATAAGTTTACGTTTAAATATTCTAACTTATAAGTTTATATTAATATATATTGTTAATTTATAATATATAACATATTATATTATGTCATTTATATAAATGTAAAGGCATTATAATATATGCACTGTTTTATTCTTATTCTACCTTTAGTGAGCTGAGTTGAGTAGAGTAATGAATTTTAAATCAAGGCCTTGGTTCGGAGTAAGGAGTGAGAGGCAGGGATATGAAATCATTGACATCAAGCGTACTTTAATTTTAAATATTGAGGACAAAAAAATAATTTAATTATTTAAATTAAATATTGTTTTAATCCAATTTAAATAAAATATTGTTTTAATTGTATAAATAATATTGAATTAATCATATAATTAATGTATTTTAATTTTTTGGTATATTAAAAAATATTTAACAAAAAAATAATTTGATGATTATAAATGTAAAAATGAAAATTAATTAAAAAAAATTATTGATGAAAAGTTAATATAAATTTATTTTTTTAATAAAATTGGAGTTATAGTAAATAAAAAGAAAAGCTAAAATATGAGTCGAGTAGAAAAATTATGGAGTTATATCAAAGATAATGTTTATATTAAAATATATTATTTTATAATATATAAAACTATTATATTACGTAGTTTATATAATTTATGTCACGGCCCCAAATGATGGAACACATGACCGGCACGGCATAAGGGTTTCCCCCTAGCCGTAAGCCTAACACATAGCATGCACAACCATTCAGCACACAATCCAGTACATAATAAATATAACTGGCCACATACGCCACATCCAATATAAGAAAATACTGTATATATATATAACTGATGAATTCAACATCCTTGGTTCAACTTGGCCCATGGCCTCATAATACAAACATCGTTATAAAACTTAAAATCATTTTCCAAACAACACAAGAAACGAGGATCCTGCCTGTAAGTTCATGGAGATACACTAGACATAAACATAAACTATACAACCAATACAACGGAGTCTTGCCCAAACTGGGGCTCACCAATGCTATATTTAACCTCCTATGGAGCTGTAGCTGGATCAGTGTTTCTTTGACTATCTGTGGGGAGAAAACAGAAGAGGGGTGAGATTACCACATCTCAGTGAATGGGTAAATCATACTATAACAGAAACAGGGCAAACTAAGCACGAGTGTTTCGCAATGAATTAAATAATTGAAATCAAGGTATAGAAAACATTAAACATTTAATCGTAATTTATTGAAAGAATTCGAAACTGTTCAAATGATAAAACATGATTAAATCAATAACTGTAAACAAATTAATTATGCATGGTAAGTAATAAATGAAGATACTTATGCAATAACAATGATGAATGAGGTATTTTTGAAATATTTAATCTTTAAGTAAAATGCATTAGTTTATTGGAGTTCTTTCCTGACAGATCTATCATTTTCCCCAAGCACACAGCAAGGGTACGGTAACCACTGTAGGCGTAGACATAAGTCCACCCTATATTCCCCAAGCACATAGCAATGGGTATGGCAATCACTGTAGGCGTAGACATAAGTCCACCCTAAATTTTCCCCAAGCACATAGCAATGGGTATGGCAATCACTGTAGGCGTAGACATAAGTCCACCCTAAATTTTGTGTCTTAGGCAGTCATATGCCCGTCACAATATCCTAGGCCGAAGCCTTAACATGATCATGGTGCACCAGGGCTAGCACTACCTGCGGCTAGCTAACAGTGATCTAAAAGGGTTCCTCCAATAGAAAACATTTGAAATATGTCATTCAAAGAGTTAAAAGTAAAACATTTCAATAAAATTATAATTCTCCATCTAACTCTTTTCATGCAATAAATTCCATTCTAAAATATATCTCATCCATGAATTCCCATGGAGACCTTATAATCATAAACTTTTCCTTTTAAACATAAATCGTCCGTAGACGTTACATAGATACTTATCATGCATCAACTCATTTCATGGCTAACTTAGTTCATTTCTATAACTAAGTTCGCATTTCTATAAATCTAGCTCAAATGGAGAATTATTAGTCTAGATGCTTGCCCTGCATACCTAGGGTTCAACTAGGATTGAAAGTTATAATTTCTAACATGGTTGGAACATATTGGTTTTCAAAGCGGTAAAAACAGTTTAGCATATATTCCAACTAGTTAAAATCATATGAAAGAGTAATAAACCAAACATGCGCTATAGTATGAAAAACCCACTCACCTTACTAGGAGTCCAACAACGAGAATTTCACCTCGTGATGGCTCAACAACCTAGAAAACATAGACATAGCATGAAAATTAGAAAATTCTAAAGTCACTATTCACGCCGGAAAACACTATTCACTCGCCGGAAATACTATTCACGCCGAAACCTAAAAACCCTATATTCTAGCATAGAAACTAATTCTAAGACTATCTATGGAAAGAAATTCGGTAAAAACGAAGCCTAAAACGCGATTAGACGGAATATTACCTTGGAGGTTACTGTTCACGTGATTTTCCGGCGACAATCCGGCGGTTTTCCGGCGAAACTAATCGGTGGGTTTTGAAGTACTCGTTGCCACGAGTCTAATGGTACCGTGGTAGCTCGAATTGGTTGGCTGGATGGTGAGATATTGTAGAGAGAAGGCAGAGAAAATTTTTAGAGAGAGAGAGGAATGGCTGAGGGTCAGAATGAGGGAGAAGGGAGGGGGAATGCGCAGATATACAAAAAAACCCGCCAGAAGCACGGCCTGGCCGTGTCCTGGAGCACGGCCGTGCTTCGTGGCTACAGTGCACCAAGTATTTGACCGAAGTTTATAAAACGTCCAACATGAAAGTTGTAGCCCTTTCTCTTATCTTTCCATAGCCACTTGAATCACCTAATTTGGAGTTCATATGAGAGAGTTATGCATAAAATAGTGAGCAAAGGTCCAAACCACACTGTGCTTCGGTTTTTGCCTTTTATCACTATAATATTCACGGAATTAGCAAAAGTGTCCAACATCAAAGTTGTAGATATATGTCTTATCTTTCAACAAAACTTGGGATCACTTAATTTGGATTTCATATGAGAGATGTATGTTTATATGAGTGAAGATAGGTCAGAAAAAGAGTCAAAAACGCTTTAAAAGTTTACATTGTTCTCAACTTTATTTGTTTCAAATGATTTGTACTTAACCTTCAAAGGTTTTATTAGTTGAGGGTTATTACATTTAGTTGAGGGTTATTACAATTTATATACTCTTACCTTTACTAGTAAATTTTTTTGAGATTGGATCAATAATTAATGAATTTTAAATTAAACTCAAATTTATTTATTTCTTTATTATTATATAAGTGCGTGCTCATTTGCAACTGTCTTCTTTGTCTTATTGAAATGAAAAGAGCAACAGATGTAAAAGGGGAATTTTTTTCGGTAATATGTTATTTTATAAAAAAAAAGCTCTTTAGTCATTAAGATCCAATAATATTGAATAGATCATAAAATTATTTTATTTTAATTTATTGCCCAGAATATTAAATAATTATTTACTAAAATAATTTTGTAATTCTCATGATTGAAAAAATTGAACATTGATTAAATCAAATTATTGATGAAAATATAATATAGATTAATTTTGTACAAAAATTGGAGATGGTAGTGAATGAAAAAAGAAGGAAAAGATCACGTTGGCTTGACCTAAACGATATCCGAATAATATAGAATTATTTTGTAAAGGTTAATACTACTGTAGTATACTTTTATTAAATAAATACCAAAATAAGTTCTAATATAAATATTATATTACAATAAATAATGAAAGAGGAAAATTTTGCAAAAGGATTGAACGTGAAATAGTGGATTAAGTTATAATGAAATCGTAAAATATTGAAAATAACTAATAACAATATATTATTTTAAGACTCCTTAGTTTTTAAATTTAAAGAAAATATTAGAATATACATAATATATAACTCAAATACCAAAATAAAATATATTATACTCAAGCTACTTTGTTTTTCTTTTTTATTTATTTATCTATTTTGCTTGAATAAGCTGGACATTAATTGAAGTGGGACCAAGTTAGATGAATAATGACTATTAAAAGACTTCCTGGGAAGGGTTTCTTTTTCTCCTGTTTTTTCTATCTTGCGATTTGTTTCCTTTTTTAGCCAATTTTGGTCAGCTTTTTTACATACTTGAAACAGCTAAAATATTTTTTTCCTTTATGATCAAATCTGCGTTTAATTAAATGATATCAAAACGGTACCTTGTCATTGGTGTTTTGTTAGTCTTAATGCAACTGCAACTTGAGGAATAAGAATAGTGGTATTGTTTTAAGCCTCATTATGCCTTGTTATATTTTATGATTTAACAACATAAAAACAAATATAAATTTGTCTCAAGAACTCATTGACTAATGACATGCTTTTGTTCCCAAGTCAAATTAAATGCATGTGAAAAGGTTACTTTTGACTTATGTTCGAAGGCCGTTAGTGAAAATAATGATACATGCAAATGCTACTGTAAATAATGATACATACAATGTTATCGCAAAAAAAAAAAAATTCCTCATTGTTTTTCTTTAATATTTGAAGGAGGGATTCCAAAAGAGATCGGTGATCTTCCACAACTGAGGATATTGTATCTTGGAGATAATAAGCTTTCTGGTTTTGTACCATCAACAATATTTAATAGCTCAATGTTACAAGGGATTGCTCTTAGTTACAATAATTTTTCCGGCAGTCTCCCATCAAATTTATGTCACGGGCTTCCGAAACTTGAATTACTTTATCTACATTTCAATGACTTCTCTGGAGAGATGCCGTCAATTTGGTATCAATGCAAAAAATTGAAAGATTTAGAACTATCCAATAATGGATTCAACAAAGGATACATACCAAGTGACATTGGAAATTTGACCAACCTCCAATCATTATATCTTTATAACAACAATTTGGAAGGTATGATTTTTAATGATACCTGCCATGTATATACATATGTGCTGATTGTTTATCTTACTTTGTATGTTTACAATTTCTTCTTGTCTTATATTTTAACTACAACTCATTAATTTGTAATATAAACTTAGTTATTCTCTTATATAAATAATGACATAACAATGAATAATTTGTTTGAGTGCCACTAATGAATTAATTGTTTGAATGCCACGGCACATTGCCGCTGCTATAGCAATGACTACCACTGTAGAGACATTACAAAAGAAACATTTTCTAACTTTCAAAGAACCTTGGAACCGAGTCTAACAATATTATGTTGTTTAGCATTCTAACAAGGCAACAACTGAAGGAAACCAGGGCTTCACAATCTGCATATATTATACCTCCAAGTGTCTTAGAAATATTCTGCTTAAGCATTCTTCTATCATTTTTCAAAATTATTTTTGATAAGTTTGACATAAGGACGGAAACAATTAATATGAACATATGAATATTTTCTCTTTTCATCTAGGATCTAGGATTTTATTTTCGTTTTTCTATTTCTACCAGCACTATTTCACCTTAATGTTAAGTATTAAGGTCAGTGCCATATGTGAGCTATTGCTTCTAAGTAAAAAAAATATCTTAGGTAGACTAATTCAGGTTGTACAAATAATATTGTTGGTTTTTATCATATAAGTTGAACAAAGTATAAAGCTAAGCTTCTCAGCTCACTTACAATTTTGGATTTTGCAATAATATCTTATTTGTCTAACTAAAATGAAAACGAGTGTCAAAAGGAATGAGTTCTTTTTGTTATATATTCTTTCATAAAAGAAAATTTAGAAAATTAATTTTAAGTTAGTGAGATCCAATATTTTATTCTAGTAGGAAAGAATGTTAAAATGAAAGACCTACTGTAGGTTATATATTTATGGGTAAGTACAGAGGATTGAAAACAGTGATCCTAATCCTATAAATTTAAAATTATATTAAATCTAATTTTTCATATAAACTATGAAATAGTTCTCTGTTTATTTTAATTTTACAAATAATATTGACTGGATCATATAATTAATTGTTTTTAATTTTTTGATATAGAATAAAATTATTTAAATAATACAATAATTTAATGACTATAATTGTAAAAATTGAACATTAATTGTTTATAATATCTTCTTGTCTTATATTTTAACTACAGCTTATTAATTTGTAATATAAACTTAGTTGTTCTCTTGCATAAATAATGACTTAACAATGAATTAATTGTTCAAGAAATGAAAAAATGATAATAAGACATATAAATTGTCTTTCCTTTAGATTGCCAGATTATTCCTACATGTGAAGTATGGAACTTGATTTTATGTTTAAAAAAAAAGTAACTAATATTACATACTGATATTGAAAATTCTTAAAAACAATTTTCTGCTTGTGTCGTACCAATGGAGGCATTTCAATAGAGATTGATGTTCTTCCACAATAAAGATTAATTTATATTTGAAGTAACTAATTAAGAATAATTTATTTCTTTGAGTGTGAAAATCAGTGTTGGTGGAGGAATAGGATTTTTATTTTCGTTTTTCTCTTTCTAAGAGCACCATTTTTACCATTTGTGAGCTATTACTTTTATGTAAACAAGTATATTAGCCAGAATAATTAAGGTTGTGCAATAATATTTTCGGGTTTTATACAAGAATGGATAATTAAAGCTAAACTATTGAGTGTTACACAGGTGAAATCCCATCATCTCTTTTCAACATTTCTTCTTTGAGAGAAGTGAGTCTGAAAAGTAACAATTTACACGGTAACCTTCCAAAATCAATTGGCAACTGCACATTGCTGGAAGAATTATATTTACGTGAGAACTCCTTAACAGGTATGCTTGCCGCACCTATTGACTCTTTCTCATTATTATTTTTGAAAAGAAACACTGCTATGTATTAATAAAATTTCATCAATAATTCACATGTGAATGTGTGTATGTAAAGAAATGGGAAAGTTGTGCTATGTGAAAAAGAGAGGCAGTGAGATGTATATAATTGGATACACCCTTAAATGATTAGTATACTTTAAAAAATTGAATCCTAACTTGAACTTTCCAATGTAATACACATACATGAAGTATTTTAAAATGCATGTTTGATAAGTTTGGAAATCCCATCTCAAGAGAGAGCTTTATTTAATAGCATGCCGGGATGGAGCAAATATTATATGTTGTATATATGGTACATAATAAACTGTTCCAAGGATGCCATCTTGTTACCCAAATGTTTCCCTTCCTCATAAGTATGGTTTTTTCTAAAAAAAAATTGCAAACCTCCTTTAGAAGATTGATAGATCCAAGATTTTTATCAAAATGGAGTCATTTTCCTATGTCCTTGATATATTGAATAAGCGTAAAAGATAAATGCATTCCAAAAAGTGAAAGAAAAATTCTCTAAAATTTTATTAGTGATTAAAATATTTTGAAAGAAATATAAAAATAAAGTATTTCTATGCTACTAATGAGAATCCTAATCGATCTAAGAAAGATGGTTAAAATAAGAAACTAAACTGAAAATTGAGAAAAATAAACAACAAAAAGTAGAAAATGTTACGCAAATGGGCCTCAAAACGGCCTTAATTGGGTTCCCTAGATTAAGATAACATTGGGCTCAAAGTTACTCGCTGTTGATATTTTAGGAGACTTGTAACTCCGTCCAAATTAAACTTTATGCATGTTTGAAGTTTGAACTCTGTGCGTTTGCTATTAAGGAGTGGTATGCAAGGATATGAAATCTTTGACATGAAGCATACTTTAATTTTAAATATTGAAGTTGGTGCTTACTGAGCTATTAATTCATTGACTTTATTTATTTATCATATAAGTCGAACAACGTTTAAAGCTAAGTTTCTTAGCTCACTCACAATTTTGAATTTTGCAATAATATCTTCTTTGTCTAACTAATATGAAAACGAGTGCCAAAAGGAATTAGTTCTTTTTGTTATATATTCTTTCATAAAATAAAATTTACAAAATTAATTTTAAGTTATTAAGATCCAATATTTTATTCTAGATGTTAAAACAAAAGTCCTACTAGATGTTATATATTTATGGGTAAGTACAGAGGATTCAAAACAATAATGCTAATTTTATAAATTTAAAATTATATTACACTTAATTTTTCATATACACTATGAAATAGTTCGCTATTTATTTTAATTTTACAAATAATATTGAATAGATAATATAATTAATTGATTTTAATCTTTTGATATAGTATAAAATTATTTAAATAATATAATAATTTAATGACTATAGTGGTAAAAATTGAACATTAATTGAAAAAAAAATATTGATGAAAAGTTAATACAAATTCAGTTTTTAATAAAATTGTAGTTTCAGTAAATAAAAAAATAGAGTAATTAAATTATATAATATATAAAACTTGGAGTTATATTAAAGATAATGTTTATATGAATACATATATATTCTTATTTTATAATGTATAAAAGTATTATATTACGTAGTTTATATAATGTGTGATATATTTATTGTTTTGTTCTTATTTTAACATTGGTTAGTTATGTAGAGTACTAAAATTTTCAAGGTTGGTTCAATAATTGACAAATTTTAAATTAAATTGAAATTTATTTATTTCCTCATTGATTATATAACTGGGATTTTATTTACAGCTTAACAGTAATTTACAACCTTACAGTAATGTCTTTTCCATCTAATTAAAATGAAAAGAGCGACGGAGAATGTAAAAATAAATAATTTTGTACTACTTGTTAGATATTTGTAGGTCAATACAACTGGAAACAGTGATGCTACTCAAAAAAATTGAAAGTTATATAAAAGATCATTTTTCAAATAGATTATGAAATTGTTTACTGTTGATAGAATTAATAATTTTATAAATAAATATTGAATAGTTCATAAAATTATTTTATTTTAATTTATGTCCCAGTATATTAAATAATGATTTACTAAAATAATATTGTAATTTTCGTAATTAAAAAAGTGAAGGTCGGTTAAATCAAATTATTGATGACAGTATAATAGAAATTCATTTTGTACAAAAATTGGACTCAATAGTGAATCAAAAAATTCCCTAAAAGATCGCATCGGATTGGTGACTATAATTATTTTATTAATTTTGATACTTCTGTTTATAAATTATAAATTGAAGTGTACTTTTATTAAATAAATATTAAACTAAGCTCTAATACAAAAATTATATTATAATAAATAATGAAAGAGGAAAAATTTGTAAAAGGATTGAACATGAGACAGTAAGTTACAATGAAATCGTCAGATATTGAAAATAACTAATCACAATATATAATTTTAAAACTACATAGTTTTTAAATATAATGAAAATATTAGAATATACATAATATATAACTCAAATACCAAAATAAAATATATTATACTAAAGTTACTTCATTTTTTTTCTTTTTTTTCTTTATTTATCTACTTTGCTCGAATAAGCTTGACATTGGAGTATGGCAAGTTAGGTGGAGAATGACCATTAAAGGACTTCCTAGGAAGGGTTTCTTTTCTTCCAGTTTTTCATTCCTTGCCATTTCTTTCCATTTTTTGCCAATTTTCGTCAGCTTTTTCTGAATGGGTTATCCAAATTTAAATGGTAGATACAAACTTGAGACAGATTAAATATTTTTTTTCCTTTAGAATCAAATCTGCATTTAATTAAATGATATCAAAACGGCACCTTGTCGTTGGTATACTATTAGTCCTAATGCAACTGTAACTTAAAGAATAAGAATAGTGGCATTATTTTAAGCCTCCTTGTGTCTCATGATATTTTATGATTTAATGACATACAAACAAATACAAATTGGTCTCAAAAATATATTGACTAATGACATGCTTTTGTTGAATAGTCAAATTAAATTCTTGTGAAAAAGCTAGTATTGACTTATGTTTGATGGCCCACAGTGAGAATAATAATACATATAAATGTTACTATGAATAACGATACTTACAATTTTATCGCAAAAAAAATTCACATTTTCCTTTTTTAATATTTGAAGGAGGTATTCCAAAAGAGATTGGTGATCTTCAACAACTGAGAGAAATGTATCTTTCAAATAATCAACTTTCTGGCTCTATACCATCAACAATATTTGAGAGCTCAATGCTACAAGAGATTGATCTTTCTTATAATAATCTGTCCGGCAGTCTCCCGTCAAATTTATGTCATGGGCTTCCAAAACTTGAATTACTTTATTTATTTTCTAACGACTTTTCTAGAGAGATGCCGTCAATTTGGCATCAATGCAAAAAATTGAAAGACTTAGAATTATCCAATAACGGATTCAACAAGGGATACATTCCAAGTGAGATTGGAAATCTGACCAACCTCCAATTCTTATATCTTGTCAACAACAACTTGGAAGGTACGATTTTTAATTATACCCTCCTTATAAATACATATATGCTGATTGTTTATCATAAGTTACATGTTTATAATTTATTCTTGTCTTATATTTTGGCTACAATTCATTAATTTGTAATACAAACTTAGTAGTTCTCTTGTATAAATAATCACTTAACAATCAATTAATTGTTCCAGCTATAGATGGCGACTGCCACCTAAAAGCATTACAAAAGCAACATTTTCAATTTTTAAAGAGAAACAGAGAATGTAAAAATAAATTATTAATTTTTTGGTAATATGTTATTTTATAAAGCAATCACCTTAGTCATTAAGATTTAATTATTCATTGTCTATACACACACACACACACACCCACACACACACACACACACACATATATATATCGAAATTTTTTTAATTATTATTTTTGTATTAGACTATGAAATAAATAAAAGTAATAATATTAATAGAAAGAAGAGGAAATATTTATAGAAACCAAATTTCTCTTTATTAAACTTGAAATATATTTAATGATCTCAAATCAAAATGTGTGCAAATATTAAAAAAATTAAAAAAAGATAAAAAAATAAATAAATAAACTATTTGTTCTTTACTTTACTCGAACCCGTTTCTAAATTGAAGTATACTTTTAGAGAAAGCTTCCAATACTTAAGAAATAATTGAACTCCAAATAATATATTTATATAGTTTGGATACTCCTTTTAAAAAAAGCATACCCACTTGATAATTAAATTTTAATAGTTCTTTCGGGTGTTCACCGTAATTGTAAAATGGAACTAGACTTTATGTACTGTTTTGCTCTGCTCATGTAGTATTGCTCTTGTACCGCCCTAATTTTTTCTATCACCAATAACTGTTTGTACCTAATTTATGTGCGTTTACAATATACGTGGATAAGTATAGAGGATTGAAAACAGTGATTCTAATCCTATAAATTTAAAATTATATTAAATTTAAATTTTCATATACACTATGAAATAGTTTGCGGTTAATTTTAATTTTACAAATAATATTGAATGGATCATATAATTAATTGATTTTAATTTTTTGATATAGTATAAAATTATTTAAATAATATAATAATTTAATGACTATAATTGTAAAAATTGAACATTAATTGAAAACAAAATATTGATGAAAAGTTAATACAAATTCAGTTTTTAATAAAACTGTAGTTTTAGTAAATAAAAAAACTAGAGTAATTAAATTATATAATATATTAAACTTGGAGTTATATTAAAGATAATGTTTCCATGAAAATATATTCCTATTTTATAATGTATAAATGTATTATATTACGTAGTTTATATAATGTATGACATACTTATTGTTTTATTCTTATTTTAGCTTTGGTTAGTTACGTAGAGTAATAAAATTTTCAAGATTGGTTCAATAATTGACGAATTTTAAATTTAACTGAAATTTATTTATTTTCTCATTTATTATACAACCGGGGGCTCATTTATAGACTTACGGTAATTTACAATCTTATAGTAATATCTTTTTTTGTCTTATTCAAATGAAAAGAGCAACGGAGAATGTAAAAGTGAATAATTTTTTTTCGTAATATGTTATTTTATAAAGTAATCATTTTAGTCATTAAAATTCAATTATTTATTGTTATATGAAAATATGTTAAAATCAAAAGTCTCCAAATTTTGTACTTAGATATTTGAAAGTCAATAGGACGGAAAGCAATGATGCTACTAAAAAAATTGAAAGATATATAAAAGATCATTTTACAAATACATTATGAAATTGTTTAGTGTTGATAGAATTAATAATTTTATAAATAATATTGAATAGTTCATAAAATTATTTAATTTTAATTTATTGCCCCACTAAATTAAATAATGATTTACTAAAATAATGTTGTAATTCTAGTAATTGAAAAAAGTGAAGGTTGGTTAAATCAAATTATTGATGACAGTATAATAGAAATTCATTTTGTACAAAAATTAAACTCAATAGTGAATGAAAAAAAGCCCTAAAAGATCAGGTCGGATTGGTGCTTGAACAAAATGATATTATATAGAATTAATTTGTTAATTTTAATACTACTGTTTGTAAATTATAAATGGGAGTGTATATTTACTAAATAAATATTGAAATAAGTTCTAATACAAATATTATATTATAAATAAATAATGAAAGAGGAAAAATTTGTAAAAGAATTAAACGTGACATAATAAGTTATAATGAAATCGGAAGATATTGAAAATAAATAATTACAATATATTATTTTTAAAATACTAGTTTTTAAATATAAAGAAAATATTAGAATATACATAATATATCACTCAAATACCAAAATAAAATATATTATACTAAAGCTACTTCATTTTTCTTTTTTCTTTTTTTGTCTATTTTGATTGAATAAACTGAACATTGTTGTGGGGCCAAGTTAGTTGGAGAATGACTATTAAAAGACTTTTTGGGAAGGGTTTCTTTTCTTCTGCTTTTTCATTCCTTGCAATTTTTTTTTTCATTTTTAGCCAATTTTTGTCAGCTTTTTTTGAATGGGTTATCCAAAACTAAATGGTAGATACAAACTTGAAACAATATTTTCGTTTTTCTATTTCTACGGGCACCATTTCACCTTAATGTTAAGTATTAAGGTCAGTGCCATGTGTGAGTTATTCTTCTAATTAAAAAAATATATTAGGTAGACCAATTCAGGTTGTACAAATAATATTGTCGGGTTTTATACGAGTATTGATTACTGATGCTAAAATATGAGTGCTACACAGGTGAAATCCCATCATCTCTTTTTAGCATTTCTTCTTTGAGAGAAGTGAGTCTGGCAAGAAACAATTTACATGGTGAACTTCCTAAATCAATTGACAATTGCACATTACTGGAAGAACTATATTTATCTGAGAACTCTTTGACAGGTATGTTCGCCACACCCATGGATTCTTTCTCATTATTATCATTACAAAGCAACACTGATATGTATTAATAAAAGTTCATCAATAATTCACATGTGAATGTGTGTATGTAACGCAATTAATGGGAAAGTTGTGTTATGTCAAAAAGAAAGGTGGTGAGTTGTATAAAATTGGATACACCCTTAAATGATTAGTATACTTTAAAAAATTGAATCATGACTTAAACGTTCGAATGTAATATATATAAATGAAGTATTTCAAAATATAATTTTGATGAGTTTGGAAACCCCATCTCAAGAGAGAGCATTACTGAATAGCACGCCGGAATCGATCATATTTTATATGTTGTTACATATTTAACTGTTCCAAAGATGCCATCCAGTTACTCAAATGTTTCCCTTCCTCATAAGTGTGGTTTTTTCTAAAACCCTGCGAACCCTCCTTTAAAAGGTTGATAGATCCAGGATTTTTATCAAAATGGAGTCATTTTCCCTGTATCCTTAATATATCGTATAAGCGTAAAAGATAAATATACTTAAAAGACAAAAAGAAATTTTTTTAAAATTTTTATTAATGATCAAAAATTTTAAAAGAAAATATAAACATAAAGTATTTCTATGCTAATAATGAGACTCCTAATCAATGTAAGATACATTATTAAAATAAGAAATTAAAAGCAGAAAATTCAAAAAAAATCAACCAAAAAGTAGAAAACGTTGCCAAATGGGCCTCAAAACAGCCTTAATTGGGTTCCGCAACTTAAGATAGCATTGGGCTAAAAAATGCTTGCCATTGATATCTTAGGGAACTTGTAACTCCATCCAAATTAATTTAATTTTACAAATAATATTGACTGGATCATATAATTAATTGATTTTAATTTTTTGATGTAGTAAAAAATTATTTAACTAATATAATAATTTAATGACTACAATTGTAAGAAATGAACATTAGTTGAAAACAAAATATTAATGAAAAGTTAAACATATTCAGTTTTTAATAAAATTGTAGTTACAGTAAATACAAAAAAATAACTAGAGTAATTAAATTATATAATATATTAAAATTGGAGTTACATTAAAGATAATGTTTACATGAAAACATATTCTTATTTTATAATGTATAAACATATTATAATACGTAATTTATATAATGTATGATACATTTATTGTTTTATTCTTATTTTAGTTAGTTATTTCTTCATTTATTATATAATTGGGGGCTCATTTATAGCCTTACAGTAATTTACAATATTACAGTAATGTCTTATCCGTTTAATTAAAATGAAAAAGACAACAGAGAATGTAAAAATAAATTATTATTTTTTTGGTAGTATGTTATTTTATAAAGCAATCATTTTCGTCATTAAGATTCAATTATTCATTGTGTGTGTGTGTATATATATATATATATATATATATATATATATATATATATAGAAAGGTTTTAAATTATTATTTTTGTATTAGACTATGAAATAAATAAAAGTAATAATATTAATAAAAAGAAGAAGAAATATTTATAAAAATGAAATTTATCTTTATTAAACTTGAAATATATTTAACATCTCAAATCAAAATATGTGAAAATATTAAAAAAATTCAAAAAATATATATAAACCGTTTGTTCTTTACTTTACTCGAATCTGTTCCTACAATTGAAGTATACTTTTAGAGAAAATTTTCAATACCTAGAAAATAATTAAACTCTTTGTTGTCATAGATAATATTTTTGTATATAGTTTGAATACTCCTTTAAAAAATGCATGCCCACTTGATAATTAAATTTTAATACTTCTTTAGGGTGTTAATCGTAATTGTAAAATGGAACTAGATTTTATGTACTGTTTCACTCTGCTTATGTACGTATTGTTCTTGTACTGCACTAATTTTTTCTATCACCACTAACTGTATGTACCTAATTCATGTGCCTTTACAATACACGTGGCGTAAAATAAAAATGCATAGCCAACAAAATAATCATCCATCACAAATTTAGATATGGCATTTTAATTTTCTGACGATTTTTTTTCCCCATAACTATCTATCAATCCTTGAATTTGATGACTTGAGCATGTTACAAAATATAACCTCGTCGTTTAAAACATTGTTCATATGATAATTATTTCAAAACGGTATAATGTTTGTCTACTTAGCCTATTAAATTAAAACAAATGTAACTATTATATTTCTGTTTTCCTACAACATTAATTTTTTTCCCATATATGTTGAATTAAAGGAGATATTCCAAGAGAGATTGTTGATTTTCCACAACTAAGGCTGATGTACATTGGATGGAATCAACTGACATGAACACGTGATTTTTTTCTCTTTTCTTCTAGGATTTTATTTTCGTTTTTTTCTTTCTAAAGGCATAATTTTCACCTTTAATGTTAAATATTAAGGTTAGTTCTATATGTGAGCTATTTCTTCTATGTCAACAAATATATTAGGTAGACTAATTCAGGTTGTACAAATAATATTTTTGAGTTTTATACTGATATTGACAACTAATGATAAAATATAAATGTTAAACAGGTGAAATTCCATCATCTCTTTTTAACTGCACATTGTTGGAAGAACTACATTTACAGAAGAACTCCTTAACAGGTATGTTTGCCGCACTCATTAACTCTTGCTTATTATTATTATTGTCACGACTCAAATTTTAGGGCACGTGAAACAAGTATATCATGAACATAATTTTTCATAAACATGAATATTCCAATCATTTATCATGGAAATAGATACATATAGATTCTTCCACACATATTCCATATACAAATTAAGTCCATAATCATCAGAGTAACAGCAAAAGCAAGGATCCTGCATGTGGCGTTCAGAGCAACTCTAGAGTACAAATATTTTACAAATATAAAACATTGAATGTAGGCTCACCACTGGAGTACGACCCCTAGTCGAGCACGTGGCTGTTGGACCAAACTCTATGTCTTTATCTGAAAAATAGATCAACATCGTGTAGTGAGTTTTACAACTCAGTGAGCAGATAATACCTCCTATGACCTCTTAGGTCAACATATGGATGTACTCATATAATAAAATTTATGTTATCAAAAATTACATTTCAGAAGTACATCCACATGGGACGCGCATTTTCAAATATTCTCTGTTCCAAAAATCATAATTAGGTCTTTCAAACCGTATGCGGTACTGTATAAACAATACTCATATCAAGTTTAAAATCATATTCAATACTGTAAAATCATTAATCAAATTATGCTATGCATCAAAACATTTATCATAAAATATTCGGAGGATCCCATATCAAAACCACCATACCAGAGTTTGACCCCTTCCGTGCTTTGGTGGTATAGGATTTGCCTAAACTCAGCATCCCACTGAGGTTTGCCCTACTACCATTCAAGAGGACACGCGAAGGGACTCTGTATGGGTCTTTCCCAAGCACACAGCAAGGGATGGAAAATAACATCTCATATAACTGGCATCTCGCCCATATATAGGAGGCATTCCGCTCTCCTTCACATATAATCTCCCGTGTGTTGGCCCTCACACGAGGCTAGCACCACCTCCTCTGCTAGCTGAGGCAATCAAGGTGCGCACCAAGGCTAACATCACCTGCTGTTAGCAGACAGTGTTTCCAATAGGATTCCTCCACAGAAAATACCATATGCACATATGCCATATAATCCAATATAAATTCTCAATATAATACAGACTTTTAGTCTCAAAATACTCATATGTCAAAACTTCCCATTCAGGAGAAACATGTATACATACCCATATCCGAGGCAAACATATCACTGTAAAATCAATGTCACATGCATAACATATTTTCTTTACCATGTAATGCGAAATACATGTAAAAATCATATGTTCAATGTATTTCAAAATTCATCTGTTATAAATTACCCTTACCCATTCAGGGTTTATCGCATATATATATGCCCTTTCTCTAGGCAATCATATATCTTTATAAATCAATGTCACGTGTATAAATATTCATTTTATCATTTAATGAGAAATACATGTGAAATCATATACACATTGAGTTCATAAATCCATTTTAAAAACTATACTCTTCTTGAACTGTATTTCAAAATGTAAGCATATCAGATCGTTTTAATGCATTTCAGAAACATATCACAGTGTGTATATCTCATAAATATAATCATATACATATTCAAGTATGAAGAAGAGTATAGACAAGTTATAGGAAGAATCATCTACTCACAAGATAAGGGCTCCGAATTGGACAGCCCTCAAATGCTCTTTTTTAGTCTGAATTTGACCAAATAAGCTTCAAAAATGTGTCTAGAGGGTCCAAAAACCTAGAAAATGACTTCCGGGGCTTGGTCAACGCTGGTCAACGCAGGGGTACTATTCACCGCCGGAGATACTATTCATTCACACTATTTATAGCCAAAATCACTATTTATCCTAATGTTTATCAAGCTTCTGAACCCATCTACGGTGTCAGATTTCTAATTTGAGGTCTCTAAGTAAGAGTTTCAGAAGTTACCTTTTACCGAGATTTTCTACTTCAGATCTACGGCGATTCAACGGTGGATTTGAAAAACTGATCGATCAGAACTGAAGTGTTCTTCGTCCTGAATCCAGAAATACCCTCAGTTTTTAGATCGGAAGCCTATAGGCACTCTAGATCGAAAGATAAAAATTGAAAATACTATTCACTCACTATGCACTATGCACCAAAACTTTCTTCCGTCTGCCTCCGTTTCTCTTCCCCGGTATGCCTCTTCACCTTTTAACATTTTTTTTAAATAATAATAATAATAATAATTAATAATTGAATAATAGGATTTTCTTTTATATAAATTCATATAAATTTCGTTTTTCATCATAAAATATCTCAAAAATTTCTAAAAATTTCTATTTTCATAAATCTTTAGTTAAACTCTTAAATCATACTTTTTCTTGATAAAAATCTCAATAAAACAAATTACAAAATAAATATCTTTATACATAATAAAAGGAAGAATATTTTTAAAAATATGACAAAAATTCATTAGTGGCTGGTATAATTATTTTAAGCAAAATGATAATTATTTTGCTTAAAAGTCTTCTACTTTTAGCAAAACATAATCATTTATAAGCAAATAAAAATATATTTACTTATAGCCAAATACTATCATTTAAAAATAGAGATTACGCGCCAAAATATAAATTATCATATTCCTTTTGTAATTCTTTAATCCCTGTAATAAATATACATATTTTCTATGGTTCTTATCTCTATTTTCAAAATTCTCTCTTTTATTCTAAACTTCCTTTAATTAGAATTCTTTTTCGTTAAATTTTACGGTTATTACAATTATTAAAAAGAAACATTGATGTGTTTTAATAAAATCTCATTGATAATTCACATGGGAATGTGTGGATGTAAAGCAATGGGAGAGCTGTGTTATGTGAATGTGTGTATACATCCTTAAATGAGTTTAAAATTTTGATGCACAAAACTAAGAGCTACACTCACAAGTCACAAGCTTTTCCATAAGTTCCTATTGATTAGTATACTTTAAAAAATTGTATCCTAACTTAAACTTTAGCCTGTAATATATATAAATGAAGTATTTTAAAATGCAGTTTTGATAAGTTTGGAAATCCCATCTCAAGAGAGAGCTTTATTGAAATGGTAGATCAAATTGAGGATTCAAATAAGTAATAGTATCTATAAATATGTGTCCACGCTTTTAAAACTACAGTCGTTTGACGGTTGATTATATATAAAAATTATAGTTTTGATTGTTATTTATATATGAATTTTTTTGAGAGAGAATAAGCTGAGTACATGCTAAGTTAGACTAATAAGTTAACTAAACATTGACAGCTAAGCTAACTACTCTAACTAATTACAGCTTTGACTAACAGCTTTACAACCATAACTTAACAATTATATCAGAATAATATGATGCAGCCAGCAAAGGTAAGCAAGATGGACTTGCTTTGCTTTAGTGTATTCCAACATCAGTACTTTCTCCTTCAATGCAATCAGCACATCATTGATCAGTAGTAAGAAAAATAGCCACGGGGAGGAAGCCAAAATCAGAGTGATCACCCAAGAACGCCATCTAGCTACCCACGCGTTTAACTTCCTGATAAGTGAGGTTTTATCTAACGACCTGCAAATCCTCCCTTAAAAGATTCATAGATTTAGGATTTTTGTGAAATGGATTTATTTTCTTTATGTCATATATACAATCAGTAATAATAAAATTTTAAAGTATGAGAGATAGGTAAGTTCACAGGCACAACCAAGATTTTTGCCAGTTGAAGTCACCTCATATTGTATAATAATGAAAACAAAATCATAAAATTAAAATATAATTGTATATAAGCATTTAGTTAGATAAAATAAACTAGATTATCCTCTGCCAGTCTTCATATTTTGTACTCAATGCATTGCGACCTCATTAGAAATAATATCATACACATCTTTTGCTATGTAACTGTTAGGAACCTGGATTCCTAACCAAGATTACAGAAGAAACTAAAAGAAAATAACAAAGGAACCTGGTTCCTAACAGAAATTACAAAAGGAACAGCAAGAGAATGATAAAGAAAATATAAAGTAAAAACAGCAATAAAATGATAAAGAAAACAAACAATATTTCCTAGCACTTCGAGGGTCTAGGTCCTCCCAAAAGCCTTGCCCAAATTCTGTCCCCTTTTATCTCTACTCACACCCTTTATTTATAATCAAAATCTTAACTAATTAACTCTATTACAAGTTGCCACGTGTCCCTTCTCAAAATTTCTAAAATAACCTTTTATTTTTTCTTTTAATTATGGGGTTCTATCATTACCCTGCTCTCGAAGTTTCACTTTGCCCTCAAAGTGAGTGGTGGAGGTGAAGATAGGAGATTTCTTTCCACTGTGAAGTTGTTTGTTCTTCACTTCTCTTTGATCTTCGTTCTTTTTTTTTAATTGATAAAGCTTCCAATCTCTTGTTACTTGTACTGCTTTGGCCCAATCCATAAATCCACAAGCTTTGAATAAGTTTTTGAACAAGTCCATAACTTAAATTAGGCCCAGTTGAATTAAAAAAATGTCCATATTATTTTTTGGTTTCAGCCCAATTTGTCTCTCGTTTTAAAGCCTTGAATCAAATTATGGGTAAGTATTTGGGCTCCAATCACCGTCCAGCCCTAACATCTTCTAAGTATGCTTTTCGCACATCCATCCCAATATGGACTACACAGTTTTGGCCCAGACTCTAACTCCAAAAGTCTTTAGCAAAATTTTTGACCAATCCATAATTTATGTTAGGTCCAATATCATTGGAAGAATATTGAAGCCATCCTCCCATTATTCTTGCATTAACCCAATTCCTTCCTTTCTCTTTATAGACCCAAGTCAGAAGATGGAGCCCGATCACAGCAACTTCAGCCCTATTAATCACACTGGAACACACCCCCTCTTGTCCTTTTGTGAGCAACAATGCAGGAAGCACAAGAAGCCGCAACACATCTGCACTTTTCTCTGACCCAGTCCCAGAAAATTTCTGCATCTCCATATCACCTCTTTTCCTCTCGCCACAACCTGCATCAGGCTCTGCTCCACCTTCCCCTTCGTGGAATGGCAGCCTCCAACACACCCACGTTGCTGCACGTTCCTCCAACTCTCTTTCTAGCAGTGTATGTTCCTCCAAATTTGATTCAGCCAATTTCACCTTCTTACCATCGCGAACGCCCCCTGCCTTCTATCTCAACATCATCGTCTCTCCCTTCTTCCCTTGCTTTTTCGACCATTAACCTTCCTTGTTGCTGCTCGTCACTGTATCGATGGATTGGGTTAATATTCTCGTCACTCCCAGAGCATAACCCAAGGTCCAGATTGCAAGCCACCTCAGCCTCCAATGGCCAACGGTATTGTCTGTCCAATTTTGGTGGTAGGAGATGCGACTTTAGTTGCTTCTTTTGGCTCCCCAAAGTTGTGTGTTTCTTGTGTTTTGCCTGGGTTAATGAAAGCGTTGCTCCTAGTTGACTCCACCAGGCTCGATTTGCATGAAAGAGCCAACCCACTCTGTCGTTGCCTTGTTGTTTCCCTATCAGCAGTTGGCCTGAAGTCATCTGCACACTCTGCATTCAACATCTTTTTCTTCATCTCTGCCAAGGTCTCCATCACGAACTTCATACTACTCTCCACTCTTCCTATTCTCTCCTTTATACTACCCATATCCCTCTCCAAATGATAAATTCTGGATTCCATTTTTGTATTAACCAAGGATCGGATACCAATGCTCCAATGCTCCTCATATTATTTCTTTAATGAAATAAGGTGGGTTGAGATACCACATTTTAAGTGAGTTACTACATATACCTCTAATGCATGGATACGCGCATATTGAAGACGCATCAATGTCAGATGTATATTTGAAACTGATACCTTGGAGATGTAACCCAAGCATATCAATTAATTTCTTTTCAAAATTTCTTAGAAACAGCTGGAACTTGGCTAATTTTTGTCCTTTTTGTGATGCATATGAAGGAACAGCTCATTAGCTATTGGATGCCGACCAAATTTCTTAACATATTGCACAAAATAAAATATAAATATTAGATATTAATAAATAAATATTTTATATGTATTGAAAATTCATATTATAGCTTCTTTGTCTATAGATGATACTGAGAATAAAGCCCCCAACGTGTTTTTCTTATCCAAGTCCCACAACAATCTGATACTTTTTTTTTTCGGCTTGCTTGGATCTTTCCTTAAAATTTGTGGGGGGGCCAGGGCACTCGTAGATCTTCCCATAACGATTCTCCTAGGTAGCCTGGGTTTTGTCCACTTTTGTGCGCATCAGACATTAAACCCTTCAAGTGATAGACGGCTTTAGCCTCAAAGTAGCACTATGGTGCATGTCAATTCATTTCTTAACTCATTTATATTTAATAATTAAAATAATTTAAAGAACATGATTTATTATGTGTAAGTGATAGATATCTTGTCACTCAAAAACTAAACCAATAGTTATTTTATCACTCAATAACTGAATTGTTTACTTTTTAGTCTAAAAATTGAGGTACAGAATTTTAAGAGATAAAAACATGATTTATTGGATGATTTTTTTTAAGTTACCAGATCAAGGTCACAAAATTATTGCAAACAAATGGATAATAATATATTGAAAGATTCAAAAAATAAAAAGAATGATAATAAGATATATAATTGTGTTTCGGTTATATTACTAGATTATTCCTATATGTGAAGTATATTTCTAGAGAAAGCTTCCAATACTTTAGAAATAACTGGAATCAATTTGTTGTCATCGATAATATTTTCATTACATTAAGTAAGAATTTGTACTTGGATTACAAAATATATGCTCATTTGGTAATTCAAATTTGACACTTCTGTAGCGTGTACACTGTATTGTTAATTTTAAAATTGGAACTTGATTTTATGTTACAAAAAAATGTAAAAATATTATATAATGATATTGAAAATATTTAAGACATTTTTTCACTTTTGTTGACTCATTGGAGGCATTTTAAAAGAGACTGATGGTCTTCCACAATTAAGAATAATTTATGTATGAAGTAATCATCTTTTTGAATTTATACTGTGAAAAATATTTTATGCTTTAACAAAAAATCATTTATACTTTGCATTTGAATGTGAGAGATAAAATTCAAATGATAAGTGAAAAAGAAAGAAGGCAAAACATTCATTGAGAGGGGCATTAATCTCCAAAACACCATTAGTCCTAAGTAATTAGGTGGGGCTACAAATTAAATCAAGTGGGGGTCAGTTGCTATCATGTAGTACAGGGTGGATCTGACGTTGGGTAGGCTGCAGGAGTTAATGGCGTTAGACAAAAGACCAGATGGAGTGTTTTCGGAAACAGAATTTGCCATTGGGATTTAGCATTTAAGGAAAGGTCTAAGTAAGCATGCTTATAAATGGATTGAAAATATGAAAAAAAATCATATATGAATTACTCCATGACTACAACTATGTCTTGAGTTGTTGTTGTGTCCTTGTTGATGTTTGAATTTATTTCTTTGAGTATCAAAAGCAGTGTTGGTGGAGGAAGAGTTTGTCATAATTGTAGAATAGTGTTTTCCGAAGTGGGAAAAACAGAGCTCTTGGAGGTATAAATCTATTCTCATATCAACATGATATGCTAAAACAAGGAAGGAGGTGTGCAAAAAAAAAAAAAACAATTGTTGAAATACAACAGAAAAGTGAGAGTAATTATTTGAAGGATTTTGGAACTAGAAATGACAATCAAACCAGATAAGAAATGTTGAGGAAATAATAAACTCTTTGAGAAACAAAGCTTTGATAGCGTCATGAAGAAATGAACATTAGCAGGAATACATACATATAGAGTCAAAATAGAGTGAAAGATAAACACACTCAAAAAGTTGCACATCGAACATTAAACCTTTCAAGCGATAGACAACATTAACTTCAAAGTTGCACTAAGGTGCATGTCAATTCATTTCTCAATTTATTTATATTTAATAATTAAAATAATTTAAAGAACATGATTTATTATGTGTAAGTGACAGCTTTCTTACTACTCAATATCTGAATTTTTGCCTTTTTAGTATAAAAATTGAGGTATAGAATTTTAAGGGATAAAAGAAAATGCTTTATTGGATGAGTTTTTTTATATTTTTTATTACCAGATTAAAGTCACTATATTGTCGCAAACAAATGCATAATAATATACTAAAAGATTCAAGAAATAAAAAAATGATAATAAGATATATAAATTGTTTTTTGTTTAGAATACTAGATTATTCTTACATGTGATGTACAGTTTTAGAGAAAGCTTCCTATACGTTGAAAATCATTGGATATTTGTCTTCATGACTTTTTGAAATCTTTTATAGTTTTAGAATACTTCTTGTCTATTGGAGATGCTTATAAATATTTCAAGTTGTAGTTATATCCATTTTGAGTGAATTTGGCCTTCTGCTGATTTTCAATTAATTAAAAAAAATTTAGTTAATTAAAAGCTGAAAACTTGCTTTATATAGTTTCATCCTCTCAGAATCTCATTTAGCCACTTAAACAATATTAGATATTAGCATTAACGATAACTATGTAATATTACCAAAATACCTTTCCATTCTATGATTCCCTTTATGAAAAATATATTTTGATAATTTCTTATAACTATCAATTAAGTTAGAGAAAAATATTCTTATATATTTTTATATTACTTTTATCATATGAAATTTTCTTAAATTTTTAAAATATACACATCTCCTCTAAAATTAAAAGACGTATTACAATTAAATTTATTTTTAATATTTTTTTAATTGACTGTTATCTCACTGGGTTTTTATATTTTTCGACCAAAATACCCTGTTCACAAGCGTCCTTTTCCTTTCTTTCGTGTTCGTTCGTCTGCTTCAGCGTTCACAAGCTGCTTCATCTTTTTGTGTTTCGTTCTTCAGTCGTTCTATTTCATACAACAAAATGCCCAAGAGTTCTTCCCTTCCCCGTTCTGTGTCTGTTCCTCTGTTTCTACCTCTGTTTTTGCATTGCTCTCCTCTGACTTTCTACTTGCAAGCCAATGCTCTGTTGTTTGCATTCTTCTGCTTCTGTTCGTCTGCTTTGTTCTCTACTTTGGCATCTCCAGCTTCAGATTCTGATTCCTTTGCTCGTCATCCCTCTCTCTGCTTCTACTATGCGTCACCTATATTTTTTGCCTTTATCCCCCTAGCTGCTTCTCATTCTTTTTGTCACTCTCCAACGGCAGCATTCTGTTTGTTCTCTGTTCCTAGCAATTTTGTTCTCCCTCTGCACAAGCTCTGATGCCACAGTTGCAGAATTAAGAATGCTCTACGTTTCATTGCTTTTCTCCTTATCTCTGCAACAGTCTGTGGGTCCGTGGGTGCAAAACGATTGTGCTAAGCCCAGTGGTCCAGCTGCGCATGGGTGCTGAGTGTTGCAGAGTTCAAAGGGGCACGCACACAGTTAAGGACATTGCGGAGATTTCAAAAAAGAAAACTAATTTTTTTAATAGTTAAGATAATTAAAATATCTGTTTTGGAATATTCTTATAAGAGTGAAATGGATTAAAGTGTATATTTTTTTAAAGTTAATGTTTAATTTAAATGATAATAGATAAGATGCATTAAAATCTAATTACAAAAATTAATTAGGGAAGAAATTACAAATTAAGCTTGAAGTAAATGTAATTTTTCTTTTTTCTGAAAAAAAATTAAATTAAATTTGTATTAGCAAGAGGCATGATTTCTAATTCTTTGATTGAGTTTTTCCATCGTTTCTTTCGTTAGCATCAGAGGCAATTGTGTGATTAACAAATTTTGTGAAGTACATATTGGGTTTGAAATTATCATACCTTCCACATTCAGATCTTGCATTCAAATTTGTCTTCCTTTTACCTGTATCGTAACCAATTGTTTATCGATCAGGTATTTCAATTAATTAGAAATTTCGAATTATAAAATAATTTTTATATAGTTTTATTATTATTGAAGTTAAAATAAAATAATTTAAACTATGGAAGCAGAGCTAACATTTTTTAATAATGTAAATAGGTTTTTAATGAATAAAAATTAAGGAAAAGCCATTTTTTGTGTTAAATATAAAGAATATTAATATATTCTATTTACTAAATATTTAAAATAAGTTAAAAGAGGATAATTTTAATATTATGTAAATATATCCAGGCAATTATATGGTATTCCACGCTAAAAATCAAAACTCTCTTTAACTATGCCTGTTTCTCTTTGTTTTGTGGAGAATTGCATTTAAGCATATCACATACCTTATATTTGTACTCAAATACCTTTATTGCTTCTTCTTTTTTCATAAATTTTCTATATATTGGAATAATTACATATTGACATCAGATAAGAAATATCCACTGCATTGATAATCATATATAATTACTTCTACAACACCTTTATGCAGAAATATTTTTTTGGCATTTGAAAATGTAATTACTACAAAAATACTAATTGAGAATATATATAGCCTTTTTCTGCAAATTAGAGATTTATAACTTAACCATAAGCAAACTTTGATAAGCAGGATATATGAGTGTTTATATAAGATTAAAAAAAATACAAACTAGTCCGGATTAATCAAGACAAGATAAGGTCAAGATTATATAGCCACTTAAACAGAAATGAAAAGCAAAAATTATAATTAAATTTTTATAATTAAATTATATTCAATTTTAGAGAGAGAGAGTTCTTTTAGAGAGGGAGAAAAATGCACATTCTTAGCTATCTTATATTTAATTTTTATTTTAAATTAATTATCCTATCTTATATTTAGTTTTATTTTGAATTATAATTTTTAATTTGGGGACTAGGTTTAGTTAGTTTATTTGTTTGAGTTTCAATTACCCATATTCATAAATTAACTATTATTTTATTTTTCTAAGTGTTTTAATTTATTTAGACTTCCACAGCTTGTATACCTATATATATATGGGTATCTTGTTTATTATTTTTTAAACTTTGATTATTGATTAATGAGACTCGATATTGAATTTATTTTAGAGAGGATTATTTGGTTCAGAGTGGATTCTCTGTAGGATTATTTTAGATCTAAACGTATGTCACTCAAAATAAAGCTTGCATGTCTTAGATATTTGTCTTCACGGTTTTTTGAAGTCTTTCTAAGTTTTAGAATACTTCTTGTCTATTGGAGATGTTCATAAATATTTCAACCAGTAGTTACATTCGTTTTGATTGAATTTTAGCCTTCTGGTAGTTTTCAATAAACTAGACAGTTTTAGTTAACTAAAAGCTGATAACTTTATATAGCTTTATTCTTTCAGAATCTCATATTGCTTCATTTAGTCCCTTTAAATGCTTAGAATCTCCATTTTGAGATCGTTAAATCCTCCTTGTTTGTCTTCTATTAAAAGATCATTGACTATCTACGAAAGGAAACCAAATCGAGTGAGCATATACCATTTAATTTGAAATAAATAAGCTTAATAATCATGTCTTTATATGTCATTTTAATCAATTATCTCCAATTTTAAATAAGGAATGTTAATCACATAATTAGAATTTTAATTAGGTGATTTTATATATAATTTGGTATTTGGTACACTGGCGGTGGATAATTTTTTGTCCACTAACAGTATTTAGATCCTGACACGTGGTAGAAATAATTTTTAAAAATACCATTCTTGCCACGTGTCGCGGCAAAGCATATATGAATAGGGTATTTTGAAAGATGATGTTTTCTTGTGAAAACATTATATTCAAGTCTGAATTAGTTGAGGATTAGATTGTATAATAAGAAAGGCGAATATGAATAAACTACAAATACAATTAAGAACCATAAAAGTAAAGCAAAAAAGAAATTATCAAGTGCAGAAGAAAGATAGCTCCTGGCTTTTAAAACTATCATGATATCATCCAAAACGTCCTGGAAGGTTGTAAAGCAGTCCGTAGTGTTTATTTGCTCATGCTGCCTTGGGATTCAATCAGATTTGCTCAAATGTTAGCTCATTTTGACAAAACTATTAGTGATAGAGGCTAATGTAATTTGTCCGGAAGATATTTAACCCCAAGGCTGTGTATTCTCCTCAAGCCTTCCTCAGTTCCTCCTACAATTCAAAACAGACAATTTCTAAGCTTTTAGAACTCCTACACCTAAGCCAAATTTTCTGTCACTACAAAGGGATTTTACACCTTACAAAAAAAACATTATTCTCACATAGTACAATGTTTTATTACAATTTTTGTTTTTTCTCAGAAGAAGTTTGCTCAGGTAGACACAAGTTTCCTAAAACAATGGCAATATAAAAGTGAACTCAAAGGAAAGAGATTTAAGAAGTTTGGTTTCGATATGAAATATATTAATTAATCTAAGGTTTTGACTAAGATATTATTGTTACACAGGTGAAATTCCATCATCTCTCTTCAGCATTTCTTCTTTGAGAGTAATTGATCTATCAATAAACCATTTACAAGGTAATCTCCAAAGATCAATTGGCAACTGGACATGGTTGGAAGAATTATATCTAGGTGAAAATTTCTTCACAGGTATGGTTGATTTACCGATCTATTATTAGTTTTTTTTTAATTAAAAGAAGCACTTTAATTTATGTTTTAACAACAAATCACTTCCTAGTCACGTGAATGAGTGGGTGTAAATAGAGCAATGTTATGTGAGAGACAAGTCTTGATTTAAGGGACAAAGAAAGGCAGTGAAGCAATCTTGTCTGTATATATATAGACACACACACACACACATATAAGCTGATTGACAATTATAGATTTATCCATAATTATTTTTTTAAAATGAATTCTATCTTCAATTTCTCCATGTAATATGTAGGTGAAGTATTTTTTTTAAAAAAAAATGCAATTTTGATAGTTTCTGCATATTGTCCCCACTATGGGCATGTCTCATCTACACTCATATAATGATTTGTAAGAGGATGATTCGCCCATAAGCCAATAGAAAAACTATATTCCTTTTAGCCCATGATTCCTTCAAATGTCATTCCAAAAATTAATGTTGAAAATTAATTAAACTAAAAAATAGACATTATAAGTAATGTTTATATTATTTTAAAATTACAGGTCAGCTCATATATTATCACACCACTTTTCTAAGAGTGTAACTACTTCATGACCACATATACTTAATTAACATGATACCAGACTCAAAAGTGTTCGTAATTTCAAAAGAAAGCTTGAAACTTTATTAAGAACGTATATATGTATTGGAACAAAAATTTGATAAAGTTTTCCGATAAAGAAGGTCCCCCTCTCAAATTTGTATAAGGAAACTACACTCAATTCATAAAGGAGCTTCACTCAACATAAAACAAAATAAATACAGTAGGTTCACAACACATATACATACACTACACTTACAAAAACTATCACATAGATCCACCACACAAACTCTGTTGTGACTACAAGCACATAGCCTCAAGCTTGTTTCTCCAGGAATACCCTGTCATGGCTTGATTGGCAAGTTCATGGTGTGAGAGGTAGATTCTAGCTATGCTTGGATCTGAAAGCATTAAGAGATGGATGAATTAATTACTTGGACTCAATGAACAGAAAATACATCAAAAGGATATTAGGAAAACATCCATTAAATAAGCCATATGTGTAGTTATATATATTTTACAAAAATGAAAAGAACAACAAAGAATATAAAAATATTTTCTTTTTATAATGTTATTTCATAAAACAATCATTTTAGTAATTAAGATTCAATTATTCATTGTTATACAAAAATATGTTAAAATCGAAAGTCTCCGAATTTTGTACTACTTGTTAGATATTTGAAGGTCAATAGGACGGAAAACAGTCACTACAAGAAAAGCGGGGAATGGCGACGGAAATTTAACGACGGTTACAAAAAACCGTCTCTAAAGCCAACTTTAACGACGGTTTCCTAGCCGTCGTTAAAGTTCTGTAATTAACGACGGTTTACAGAAAACCGTCGTTAAATACGGACGGTTAGAATTCAACCGTAGTAATCTGCGTCGATCTGAACATGAAAAAAAAATTTATGGACATTACGACGGTTTTATAAAAAACCGTCGTTAAATCACGACGGTTTTATATAAAACCGTCGTTAAATGACAACGGTTTCTAGGAAACCGTCGTTAAATCTCAACATTTGAAATTCTAACCGTTGCTCGATATTCGTGTGGTTTAACGACGGTTTTTCTGATAACCGTCGTGAAATAACGACGGTTTTATATAAAACCGTCGTTAAATCCGAACGTTCAGAATTTTAAACGTTGTTCGATATTCGTGTGGTTTAACGACGGTTTTCCTGATAACCGTCGTTAAACCCATTTAGCGACGGTTTTTTTTTGGTTTAACGACGGTTTACAACCGTCGTTAAACCACGCGTACGCCTATAAATTCAGCAGCTCTCCTCATTTGTATTACAAACATTTTTCAGTCTGGACCCAACTCAAGTTTTGGGTCGTGGATATAAATAAAATTTAAGCATTATTAGTATTATAGATGGCACAAAATTTTATATTTTAAATTACAAATAAAATTGATATAAAAAAATAAATTAATTTTATTAATCAAAAATTAAAAAAAAAATTATAAGTAACGACGGTTTTTAAACCGTCGTTACTTTTAACTGCGGTTAAAAACTGTCGTTAAAACTGGTTTAACGACGGTTTAAAAAACCGTCGTTAAGCCAGTCATAGCGACGGTTATTCCCACGGTTGCTGAAACCGTCGTTATGTCTGGAGTTCCACGACGGTTTTAAAACCGTCGTTAATGGGCATAACGACGGTCAAAACCGTCGTTATGCCCACTTAAAAACCGCCGTAATGCCGCGGTTTTGTTGTAGTGAGTGATGCTACTCAAAAAATTGAAAATTATATAAAAAGATCATTTTTCATATACATTATGAAATTGTTTACTGTTGATCGAATTAATAATTTTATGAATAATATTGAATAGTTCATAAAATTATTTTATTTTAATTTATTGTCCAGTATATTAAATAATGATTTACTAAAATAATATTGTAATTCTCGTAATTGAAAAAAGTGAAGGTTGGTTAAATCAAATTAGTTATGACAGTATAATAGAAATTCATTTATTTTGATACTACTGTATATGAATTTATTTTGTACAAAAAATTGGACTCAATAGTGAATTTATTTTAACAAAATGATTTTATATAGAATTAGTTTATTTAGTTTGATACTACTGTTTATGAATTATAAACCGGAGTGTACTTTTATTAAATAAATATTGAAATAAGTTCTAACACAAATATTATATTATAATAAATAATGAAAGAGGAAAAATTTGTAAAAGGATTGAACATGACATAGTAAGTTATAATGAAATCACAAGATATTGAAAATAACTAATTACAATATATTATTTTAAAAATACATAGTTTTTAAATATAAAGAAAATATTAGAATATACATAATATATAACTCAAATACCAAAATAAAATATATTATACTAAAGCTACTTCATTTTTATTTTTTTTTTATCTATGCTTGAATAAGCTGGACATTAGAGTGGGGTCCAGTTAGGTGGAGAATGGCCATTAAAGGACTTCCAGAGAAGGGTTTCTTTTCCTCTGGTTTTGCATTCCTTGCGATTTCTTTCCATTTTTAGCCAATTTTCGTCAGCTTTTTTTGAATGGTTTATCCAAAATTAAATGATAGATACAAACTTGAAACATATTAAATATTTTTTTTCCTTTAGGATTAAATCTGCATTTAATTAAATGATATCAAAACGGCATCTTGTCATTGATGTACTATTAGTCCTAATGCAACTGTAACTTGAAGAATAAGAATAGCGGCATTGTTTTAATCCTCTTCGTGTCTCGTCATATTTTATTATTCAACGACATACAAACAAATATAAATTTGTCTCAAGAGCATATTGACTAATGACATGCTTTTGTTACCTAGTCAAATTAAATCCATGTGAAAAAGCTACTATTAACTTATGTTTGATCGCAGTTTGTGGAAATAATAATACATATAAATGTTACTATGAATAATGATACATACAATTTTATCACAAAAAAATTCACATTTTTTAATATTTAAAATAGGTATTCTAAAATAGATTGGCGATCTTCAACAACTGAGGAAAATGTATCTTTCAAATATTAAGGACTTGTTTTAGAAACTGTTTTCAAAATACTTTTTTATATTTTTGTTCTACAAAAACAAAAAAAATTTTGTTTGTCATGTTATTTTTATAAATTATTTTTAAAAATTGTTTTATAAAAGTATAACTCAAAAAATAGTTTTTAAGAAACACTATTTTGTTATTTTTTTTTATTCAAAACTTATTTTAATTTTTTTCAAAAACAAAAAGAATTATACAAAGTTGTAAATAATTTGTTAAAAGTAATCTCTAGCCATCAGGCATATCACACCTTATGTTCTCAAATACAGTTTCCAAAATTTACATTCAAACAAGTTTTTTTGTTTTTTTTGTTTTTAACAAACAGTAAAATAAAAATTCTTAAAAACACTTCCAAACAAATCCTAAATTTTCTAGCTCTATACCATCAACAATATTTAAGCGTTCAGCACTACAAGAGATTGATCTTTCTTATAATAATTTGTCTGACAGTTGTTTCCAATTTATGTCATGGGTTTCCAAGAGACTAAAAATAGAAAATTCAGAAAAATTAAAGTAGAAAACGTTGCCAAGATAGGTCTCAAAACAGCCTTAATTGGGTTCCCTAGGTTAAGCTAGTATTGGGCTAAAAAATGCTTGCCGTTGATATCTTACAAGACTTGTAGCTCCATCCAAATTAAACTTTGTGATTGTTTGAAATTTGGACTGTGTATTTTCTAGTAAGGAGTGGGATGCAAGGATACGAAAACTGTCAAGGCCCCAAATGATGGAACACATGACCGGCACGGCATAAGGGTTTTCCCCCTAGCCGTAAGCCTAACACATAGCATGCACAACCATTCAGCACACAATCCAGTACATAATAAATATAACTGGCCACATACGCCACATCCAATATAAGAAAATACAGTATATATATAAATATATTATGAACCCAACATCCTTGGTTCAACTTGGCCCATGGCCTCATAATACAAACATCGTTATAAAACTTAAAATCATTTTCCAAACAACACAAGAAGCGAGGATCCTGCCTGTAAGTTCATGGAGATATACTAGACATAACTAAACTAAACAACCAGTACAACAAAATCTTGCCCAAACTGGGGCTCACCAATGCTAACTCAGCCTCCTATGGAGCTGTAGCTGGATCAGTGTTTCTTTGACTATCTGTGGGGAGAAAACAGAAGAGGGGTGAGATTACCACATCTCAGTGAATGGATAAATCATACTATAACAGAAACAGGGCAAACTAAGCACGAGTGTTTCGCAATGAATTAAATAATTGAAATCAAGGTATAGAAAACATTAAACATTTAACCATAATTTATTGAAAGAATGCTAAACAGTTCAAATGATAAAACAGGATTAAATCAATAACTGTAAACAAATCAATTATGCATGGTAAGTAATAAATGAAGATATTTATGCACTAACATGATGAATGAGCTATTTTAGAAATATTTAATTTTTAAGAAAAATGTATTAGTTTATTGGAGGTCTTTCCTAACAGATCTATCATCTACCCCAAGCACATAGCAAGGGTAAGGTAATCACTGTAGGTGTAGACATAAGTCCACCCTAAATTTTCCCAAGCACACAGCAATGGGTATGGCAATCACTGTAGGCATAGACATAAGTCTACCCTAAATATCCCAAGCACATAGCAATGGGTATGGCAATCACTGTAGGTATAGACATAAGTCTTCCCTAAATCCCTGTGTCTTAGGCAGTCATATGCCCGTCACAGTATCCTAGGCCGAAGCCTTAACATGATCATGGTGCACCAAGGCTAGCACTACCTGCGGCTAGCTAACAGTGATCTAAAAGGGTCCATCCAATAGAAAACATTTGAAATATGCTATTCAAAGAATTTAAAGTAAAACATTTCAATAAATCTATAATTCTCCATCTAGCTCTTTTCATGCATAAAATCCCGTTCTAAAATATATCTCATCCATGAATTCCCATGGAGACCTTTATAATCATAAAATTTCCCTTTTTAAACATAAATCGTCCGTAGACGTTACATAGATGCTTATCATGCATCAAATCATTTCATGGCTAACTTAGTTCATTTCTATGACTAAGTTCGCATTTCTATAAATCTAGCTCAAATGGAGAATTATTAGTCTAGATGCTTGCCCTGCATACCTAGGGTTCAACTAGGATTGAAATTTACAATTTCTAACATGGTTGGAATATATTGGTTTTCAAAGCGATAAAACAATTTAGCATACATTCCAACTAGTTAAAATCATATGAAAGAGTAATAAACCAAACAGGCGCTATAGTATGAAAAACCCACTCACCTTACTAGGAGTCCAACAACGAGAATTTCACCTCGTAATGGCTCAACAACCTAGAAAACATAGACATAGCATGAAAATTAGAAAATTCTAAAGTCACTATTCACGCCGGAAAAGACTATTCACTCGCCGGAAACACTATTCATGCCGAAACCTAAAAACCCTATATTCGAGCATAGAAACTAATTCTAAGACTATCTATGGGAAGAAATTCGGTAAAAATGAAGCCTAAAACGCGATTAGACGGGATTTTACCTTGGAGGTTACTGTTCACGCGATTTTCCGGCGACAATCCGGCGGTTTTCCGGCGAAACTAATCGGTGGGTTTTGAAGTACTCGTTGCCACGAGTCTAATGGTACCGTGGTAGCTCGAATTGGTTGGCTGGATTGTGAGATATTGTAGAGAGAAGGCAGAGAAAATTTTAGAGAGAGAGACTGTCAGACAGAGGGAGAAACTGAGGGAGAAGGGAGGGGGAATGCGGTAGAAGTACAAAAACCCGCCAGCAACACGGCCGTGCTTCGTGGCTACAGTGCACCATGATTTTGGCCGAATTTGACAAAACATCCAACATGAAAGTTGTAGCCCTTTCTCTTAGCTTTCCATAGCCACTTGAATCACCTAATTTAGAGTTCATATGAGAGAGTTATGAATAAAATAGTGAGCAAAGGTCTAAACCACACTGTGCTTCGGATTTTGCCTTTTATCACTATCATAACCACGGAATTAGCAAAAGTGTCAAACATCAAAGTTGTAGATATATGTCTTATCTTTCAACAGAACTTGGAATCACTTAATTTGGATTTCATATGAGTGATTTATGCTTATATGAGTGAAGATAGGTCAGAAAAAGAGTCAAAAACGCTTTAAAATTTTACCTTGTTCTTAACTTTCTTTGTTGCAAATGATTTGTACTTAACCTTCAAAGGTTTTATTAATTGAGGGTTATTACATTTAGTTGAGGGTTATTACATTCTACCCTCCTTATAAGAAATTCGGTCCCCGAATTTTACTAACAACATGAAAAACATAAGACTACTCTTGGAACAGCTGTGGATACTTCTTTCTCATGATGTCTTCTACTTCCCACGTAGCTTCCTCTTTGGAATGATTTTGCCAGATCACCTTCACTGTAGGGATATCCTTAGACCTCAACTTTTTCACTTGTCTATCAACAATGGCCACGGGTCTCTCTTCGTAGGCCAACTTTTCATCCAAAAGGATTTCTTGCGGTTGAATCACATGAGATGGGTCGGGTAGATACTTCCTCAACATCGAGACATGGAAGACTGGATGCACTTCACTCAATCCAGGTGGTAGGGCTAGGCGGTATGCCACTGCTCCTACCCTATCCAGAATTTCAAAAGGTCCGATATACCTCGGGCTTAACTTCCCTTTCTTACCAAACCGCATGATTCCCTTCATGGGTGAAACTCTGAGGAACACGTGATCGCCTAAAGAAAACTCCAACTCCCGACGCCTATGGTCCACATAAGACTTCTGATGACTTTGTGCAGTTAAAAGCCGTTCCCTTATTAGCTTAACCTTCTCTATGGCATCTTGCACCAATTCTGGCCCTAGCAGCTTGGCTTCTCCAACTTCAAACCATCCAATGGGAGATCGGCATCTTCTCCCATAAAGAGCTTCAAAAGGTGCCATCTGAATACTGGCTTGATAACTGTTATTGTATGCAAACTCAGCTAATGGCAGGTATCCTTCCCAACTGCCACCAAAATCCAATATACATGCTCTAAGCATATCCTCCAGAATTTGAATCGTGCGTTCTGATTGGCCATCTGTTTGGGGATGAAAAGCAGTGCTTAGATCCAACCTCGTCCCCAAAGCTTCTTGAAAAGCTTTCCAAAACCTTGCCGTAAACTGTGGAGCTCGGTCAGATATGATAGATACAGGGACTCCATGCAATCTAACGATCTCATTCAGATACAGGTTTGCATACTGAGCCGCATTATAGGTAGTCTTCACTGGTAAGAAGTGGGATGACTTGGTCATTCGATCCACTATCACCCATACTGAGTCATAACCCTTAGGGGTCCTTGGTAACCCTGTAACGAAGTCCATAGTGATTCTTTCCCACTTCCACTCCGGTATCTCAATCTGTTGGTGCAAACCGGCAGGCTTCTGGTGTTCAGCTTTCACCTGCTGACAAACCAAGCACTGAGCCACAAAATCTGCTACATGCTTCTTCATCCCATTCCACCAATACAATTCCTTGAGGTCACTGTACATTTTATTTGTTCCTGGGTGGATCGTATAGGCTGATTGATGTGCCTCTTCCAAAATCTGCTTCCTCAAGCTATCCACATCAGGTACACACAAGCGCTTCCCACATCTTAACACTCCTTCAGCATCCACGCTGAATTCAGAAGTCTGATTATTCCTAGCTTTATCCTTGAGCTTGCACAGCTCAGCATCCTTGTCCTGATCTGCCTTAATCTGCTCAACCAGTGGAGAGTGTAGTTGCATGTGGGCTAACAACACCCCTGGCTCCTTCACTTCAAAGCGCATCCCTTCACCTTCTAGCCGATGAATATCCCTTATCAACGGCCTCCTGAGTAGGGTGATATGGGCTAGACTCCCCATTGACTTTCTGCTCAAAGCATCTGCTACCACATTGGCCTTGCCTGGGTGGTACAGGATAGTGCAGTCATAGTCCTTCACCAACTCCATCCACCTCCTCTGTCTCAAGTTAAGATCTCTTTGTTGAAAGATGTACTTGAGACTCTTGTGGTCCGTGTAAATCTCACAGGATTCACCATAGAGATAGTGCCTCCAAATCTTCAAGGCAAAGACCACTGCCGCCATCTCCAGATCATGTGTAAGATAGTTCTGTTCGTGCTTCCTGAGCTGCCTAGATGCATAGGCTACAACATGCCCATTCTGCATTAACACACAACCCAAGCCCACCCTTGAGGCATTACAGTATACTGAGTATCCTCCAGCGCCCGTTGGGATAGTTAGGACTGGGGTTGTGGTTAGACACTTCTTCAAGGTCTGGAAACTTTCTTCACATGCATCCGACCATTCAAACTTAACTCCCTTCCTGGTTAATCTGGTCAAAGGAGCAGCAATCCTGGAGAAATCCTTGATGAACCTCCGGTAATACCCTGCTAGACCCAAGAAACTTCGGATCTCTGTCACACTAGCGGGTTGAGGCCACTGCTGTACTGCCTCTACCTTCTCGGGGTCTACTTGAATGCCGTCCTTCGTGACTACATGCCCCAGAAACATAACGCTGTCCAACCAGAACTCACACTTAGAGAGTTTGGCATACAGCTGCTGATCCCTCAAGATCTGCAGAATGACCCGTAGGTGCTGTTCATGCTCCTCATGGTCTTTAGAATAAACCAAGATATCATCAATGAACACAATGACAAACTGATCCAAGAATGGCTTGAACACCCTGTTCATCAAGTCCATAAAAGCAGCTGGTGCGTTAGTTAGTCCAAAAGACATAACTAAAAACTCATAATGACCATAACGGGTCCTAAAAGCTGTCTTGGGAATATCTTCCTTCCTGATCTTCAATTGATGATACCCTGACCTCAGATCAATCTTGGAGAAACATTTCGCTCCTTGAAGTTGATCGAACAGATCATCAATCCTGGGTAAAGGGTAGTTGTTACGCACTGTTAGCTTATTCAGTTGCCGATAGTCAATGCAAAGTCGCAAAGACCCGTCTTTCTTCTTCACAAAAAGGACCGGAGCACCCCATGGAGAAGTACTCGGCCTGATGAAGCCCTTATCTAACAAATCCTGCAACTGACTCTTTAGCTCCTTAAGCTCTGTGGGTGCCATCCTGTAAGGCGGTATAGAAATTGGTCGAGCCTCTGGAATAAGGTCGATACCAAACTCTATCTCCCGTTCAGGAGGTAATCCCGGCAACTCTTCTGGAAAGACATCCAGGAATTCTCTTACCACTGCCATCTGGTCTACATCCGGTATCTTCCCGTCCACATCTCTAACATATGCCAAGTATCCCTGGCATCCCTTCTTCAACATCTTCTGAGCACCCAAGACTGAAATCAGGTTACTTGGAGCTTTACTTCGGTCACACTGCAATCGGAAAGGAACTTCACTTGGAAAGTTGAACTTGATTGCCTTCTCATAGCAATCCAAGGTAGCATAACATGATGCCAACCAATCCATTCCTAGGATTACATCAAATTCGATCATGTCTAGGATGATCAAATCAGCAGATTTCTCCCTATCACCCACTGACACTTTACATGGCTTGCATATATGCTCTACTGGCAAACAATCCCCGACCGGGGTGGTTACAAAGAAAGGGGCATCCATCCTAATCGGATCTTTACCCAAACTCTTAGCAAAACTAGGAGACACATAAGAATATGTAGACCCGGGGTCAAACAAAACATATGCTTCATGCAGGCAAACCGGAAGAGTACCTGTTATGACCGCATTTGAAGCTTGTGCATCCTGCCTGGTAAGAGCAAAAATCCTCGGTTGACCTCGGCCTGCTTGGCTTTGACCTCGGCCCATCATCCCTCTACCAGTACCTCTGCTAGTTGCTTGGGCTGGTATAGTCCTTATAGGCTGAGCTGCCACTGGGGTTGGTAGTAAAGCCGGTCGAATTGGCCCTTGGATTGAGCCATACAACTGGGGACATTCCCTCTTCATGTGTCCAGGTTGGTTGCAATGATAGCAAACAACCATCTCCCTGCGGCACTGACCAAAATGATGGTTACCACAAATAGGGCACTGTGGCCTGTTCTGCTGAATGGGTCTTGGTCCTTGTTGACCTGGATACCTGGTGTTTCCCTGGCTAAGACCTAGCCTACCACTTGTATCTGGTCTCTGGTTGGGGTTCCCAACATTCTGTGGTGCTGGACGCTGCTGGCCCTGGAATCGGGGTCCTTGGGAATGAGAACTTTGCCCTCCTTTGGAGCTCCCGTCCCTATCCCTCTTTCTCAGCTTGGCACTCTCGACATCGGCCAAATGCCTAGTTTCCATCATTCTAGCACAGTCCACAGCCTCTGCATAGTTCGGGAATTGCTTCATCTGGGGTGCCACTGATTTAAACAATGATGGCATCAACCCCTGGATAAATTTCTTGATCATGTCCCTTTCAGTAGGGACCATGTGCGGTGCATACGGCAACAGCTGTGTGAAGCGGTAGTCATACTCCGTGACTGTCATACCAGGAGTCTGCTTCAACTCCACAAATTCCTGGCACTTAGCATCTCGGATACTCTGTGGCACAAACCTCTCCATAAAAACTTCCTTAACTCTGGCCATCCCAAAGGTGGCGCTGTAGCTCCACTTCCGCGCATCATGGTCTTGAACCATACCTGCGCTACACCAGACAACTGGAAAGACGCCAACTCTACGGAGCGGATCTCTGAACACTTAAGAATCTCACATATCTTCTCAGTGTCTTCTATAAATTCCTGGGGATCTTCACTAGCCAACAACCCCTTAAAGGTTGGTGGTTTCAGCTTCAGGAACTCAGATAGTTCTACTTCCCTCTCGGCGGGTCTCACATGCCGCTCCACGGACCTAACTGGTTCTGGAACGGAGGTAGCTGTTTCGGGCTGTTGCGGGTCCCTTCTATCTTGCCCATCCCTTCTTTCAGCTAGATTTTCTATTGCCCGCTGCATACCCTGCATGGTTACCAGCATCTGGGCTATCACATCATCCCGGGGGTGAGAAGACATTTCCCCCGTCCTGAGAGTCTCAGTTCGCTCACTGCTTAACTGAGCTTGTTCGGCTGCTTCAACAGCCCTTACACTGGCTCTAGGTCGGCCTCTACCACGACCTCTACCTCGGCCTCTGCCACGACCTCTACCTCGGCCTCTAGGCACGGGTACTGCGGACTGAGCAGACTCTTCAGCCATCTGCTCTTGAACCGCGGGTTGCCTAACCTTTGATCTCGTTCTTGGTGGCATTTCGTTATAAAACAGAAATAGCCCAACCATCACTTAACCATGCCAATACAGCATACTATAAACTGACTTACTTAAACAAAAAGACAACATCCTATCGAACCCCTTTAGCAGCACCGTGAGTATAAGCATGTCCGGATTCATACCTATACTCAAAGTCCTACCTAAAGGTCCGTTACTCCATGAACACAGGGAAACCTAAACCTCTGATACCAACTTTGTCAAGGCCCCAAATGATGGAACACATGACCGGCACGGCATAAGGGTTTTCCCCCTAGCCGTAAGCCTAACACATAGCATGCACAACCATTCAGCACACAATCCAGTACATAATAAATATAACTGGCCACATACGCCACATCCAATATAAGAAAATACAGTATATATATAAATATATTATGAACCCAACATCCTTGGTTCAACTTGGCCCATGGCCTCATAATACAAACATCGTTATAAAACTTAAAATCATTTTCCAAACAACACAAGAAGCGAGGATCCTGCCTGTAAGTTCATGGAGATATACTAGACATAACTAAACTAAACAACCAGTACAACAAAATCTTGCCCAAACTGGGGCTCACCAATGCTAACTCAGCCTCCTATGGAGCTGTAGCTGGATCAGTGTTTCTTTGACTATCTGTGGGGAGAAAACAGAAGAGGGGTGAGATTACCACATCTCAGTGAATGGATAAATCATACTATAACAGAAACAGGGCAAACTAAGCACGAGTGTTTCGCAATGAATTAAATAATTGAAATCAAGGTATAGAAAACATTAAACATTTAACCATAATTTATTGAAAGAATGCTAAACAGTTCAAATGATAAAACAGGATTAAATCAATAACTGTAAACAAATCAATTATGCATGGTAAGTAATAAATGAAGATATTTATGCACTAACATGATGAATGAGCTATTTTAGAAATATTTAATTTTTAAGAAAAATGCATTAGTTTATTGGAGGTCTTTCCTAACAGATCTATCATCTACCCCAAGCACATAGCAAGGGTAAGGTAATCACTGTAGGTGTAGATATAAGTCCACCCTAAATTTTCCCAAGCACACAGCAATGGGTATGGCAATCACTGTAGGCATAGGCATAAGTCTACCCTAAATATCCCAAGCACATAGCAATGGGTATGGCAATCACTGTAGGTATAGACATAAGTCTTCCCTAAATCCCTGTGTCTTAGGCAGTCATATGCCCGTCACAGTATCATAGGCCGAAGCCTTAACATGATCATGGTGCACCAAGGCTAGCACTACCTGCGGCTAGCTAACAGTGATCTAAAAGGGTCCATCCAATAGAAAACATTTGAAATATGCTATTCAAAGAATTTAAAGTAAAACATTTCAATAAATCTATAATTCTCCATCTAGCTCTTTTCATGCATAAAATCCCGTTCTAAAATATATCTCATCCATGAATTCCCATGGAGACCTTTATAATCATAAACTTTCCCTTTTTAAACATAAATCGTCCGTAGACGTTACATAGATGCTTATCATGCATCAAATCATTTCATGGCTAACTTAGTTCATTTCTATGACTAAGTTCGCATTTCTATAAATCTAGCTCAAATGGAGAATTATTAGTCTAGATGCTTGCCCTGCATACCTAGGGTTCAACTAGGATTGAAATTTACAATTTCTAACATGGTTGGAATATATTGGTTTTCAAAGCGATAAAACAATTTAGCATACATTCCAACTAGTTAAAATCATATGAAAGAGTAATAAACCAAACAGGCGCTATAGTATGAAAAACCCACTCACCTTACTAGGAGTCCAACAACGAGAATTTCACCTCGTAATGGCTCAACAACCTAGAAAACATAGACATAGCATGAAAATTAGAAAATTCTAAAGTCACTATTCACGCCGGAAAAGACTATTCACTCGCCGGAAACACTATTCATGCCGAAACCTAAAAACCCTATATTCGAGCATAGAAACTAATTCTAAGACTATCTATGGGAAGAAATTCGGTAAAAATGAAGCCTAAAACGCGATTAGACGGGATTTTACCTTGGAGGTTACTGTTCACGCGATTTTCCGGCGACAATCCGGCGGTTTTCCGGCGAAACTAATCGGTGGGTTTTGAAGTACTCGTTGCCACGAGTCTAATGGTACCGTGGTAGCTCGAATTGGTTGGCTGGATTGTGAGATATTGTAGAGAGAAGGCAGAGAAAATTTTAGAGAGAGAGACTGTCAGACAGAGGGAGAAACTGAGGGAGAAGGGAGGGGGAATGCGGTAGAAGTACAAAAACCCGCCAGCAACACGGCCGTGCTTCGTGGCTACAGTGCACCATGATTTTGGCCGAATTTGACAAAACATCCAACATGAAAGTTGTAGCCCTTTCTCTTAGCTTTCCATAGCCACTTGAATCACCTAATTTAGAGTTCATATGAGAGAGTTATGAATAAAATAGTGAGCAAAGGTCTAAACCACACTGTGCTTCGGATTTTGCCTTTTATCACTATCATAACCACGGAATTAGCAAAAGTGTCAAACATCACAGTTGTAGATATATGTCTTATCTTTCAACAGAACTTGGAATCACTTAATTTGGATTTCATATGAGTGATTTATGCTTATATGAGTGAAGATAGGTCAGAAAAAGAGTCAAAAACGCTTTAAAATTTTACCTTGTTCTTAACTTTCTTTGTTGCAAATGATTTGTACTTAACCTTCAAAGGTTTTATTAATTGAGGGTTATTACATTTAGTTGAGGGTTATTACATTCTACCCTCCTTATAAGAAATTCGGTCCCCGAATTTTACTAACAACATGAAAAACATAAGACTACTCTTGGAACAGCTGTGGATACTTCTTTCTCATGATGTCTTCTACTTCCCACGTAGCTTCCTCTTTGGAATGATTTTGCCAGATCACCTTCACTGTAGGGATATCCTTAGACCTCAACTTTTTCACTTGTCTATCAACAATGGCCACGGGTCTCTCTTCGTAGGCCAACTTTTCATCCAAAAGGATTTCTTGCGGTTGAATCACATGAGATGGGTCGGGTAGATACTTCCTCAACATCGAGACATGGAAGACTGGATGCACTTCACTCAATCCAGGTGGTAGGGCTAGGCGGTATGCCACTGCTCCTACCCTATCCAGAATTTCAAAAGGTCCGATATACCTCGGGCTTAACTTCCCTTTCTTACCAAACCGCATGATTCCCTTCATGGGTGAAACTCTGAGGAACACGTGATCGCCTAAAGAAAACTCCAACTCCCGACGCCTATGGTCCACATAAGACTTCTGATGACTTTGTGCAGTTAAAAGCCGTTCCCTTATTAGCTTAACCTTCTCTATGGCATCTTGCACCAATTCTGGCCCTAGCAGCTTGGCTTCTCCAACTTCAAACCATCCAATGGGAGATCGGCATCTTCTCCCATAAAGAGCTTCAAAAGGTGCCATCTGAATACTGGCTTGATAACTGTTATTGTATGCAAACTCAGCTAATGGCAGGTATCCTTCCCAACTGCCACCAAAATCCAATATACATGCTCTAAGCATATCCTCCAGAATTTGAATCGTGCGTTCTGATTGGCCATCTGTTTGGGGATGAAAAGCAGTGCTTAGATCCAACCTCGTCCCCAAAGCTTCTTGAAAAGCTTTCCAAAACCTTGCCGTAAACTGTGGAGCTCGGTCAGATATGATAGATACAGGGACTCCATGCAATCTAACGATCTCATTCAGATACAGGTTTGCATACTGAGCCGCATTATAGGTAGTCTTCACTGGTAAGAAGTGGGATGACTTGGTCATTCGATCCACTATCACCCATACTGAGTCATAACCCTTAGGGGTCCTTGGTAACCCTGTAACGAAGTCCATAGTGATTCTTTCCCACTTCCACTCCGGTATCTCAATCTGTTGGTGCAAACCGGCAGGCTTCTGGTGTTCAGCTTTCACCTGCTGACAAACCAAGCACTGAGCCACAAAATCTGCTACATGCTTCTTCATCCCATTCCACCAATACAATTCCTTGAGGTCACTGTACATTTTATTTGTTCCTGGGTGGATCGTATAGGCTGATTGATGTGCCTCTTCCAAAATCTGCTTCCTCAAGCTATCCACATCAGGTACACACAAGCGCTTCCCACATCTTAACACTCCTTCAGCATCCACGCTGAATTCAGAAGTCTGATTATTCCTAGCTTTATCCTTGAGCTTGCACAGCTCAGCATCCTTGTCCTGATCTGCCTTAATCTGCTCAACCAGTGGAGAGTGTAGTTGCATGTGGGCTAACAACACCCCTGGCTCCTTCACTTCAAAGCGCATCCCTTCACCTTCTAGCCGATGAATATCCCTTATCAACGGCCTCCTGAGTAGGGTGATATGGGCTAGACTCCCCATTGACTTTCTGCTCAAAGCATCTGCTACCACATTGGCCTTGCCTGGGTGGTACAGGATAGTGCAGTCATAGTCCTTCACCAACTCCATCCACCTCCTCTGTCTCAAGTTAAGATCTCTTTGTTGAAAGATGTACTTGAGACTCTTGTGGTCCGTGTAAATCTCACAGGATTCACCATAGAGATAGTGCCTCCAAATCTTCAAGGCAAAGACCACTGCCGCCATCTCCAGATCATGTGTAAGATAGTTCTGTTCGTGCTTCCTGAGCTGCCTAGATGCATAGGCTACAACATGCCCATTCTGCATTAACACACAACCCAAGCCCACCCTTGAGGCATTACAGTATACTGAGTATCCTCCAGCGCCCGTTGGGATAGTTAGGACTGGGGTTGTGGTTAGACACTTCTTCAAGGTCTGGAAACTTTCTTCACATGCATCCGACCATTCAAACTTAACTCCCTTCCTGGTTAATCTGGTCAAAGGAGCAGCAATCCTGGAGAAATCCTTGATGAACCTCCGGTAATACCCTGCTAGACCCAAGAAACTTCGGATCTCTGTCACACTAGCGGGTTGAGGCCACTGCTGTACTGCCTCTACCTTCTCGGGGTCTACTTGAATGCCGTCCTTCGTGACTACATGCCCCAGAAACATAACGCTGTCCAACCAGAACTCACACTTAGAGAGTTTGGCATACAGCTGCTGATCCCTCAAGATCTGCAGAATGACCCGTAGGTGCTGTTCATGCTCCTCATGGTCTTTAGAATAAACCAAGATATCATCAATGAACACAATGACAAACTGATCCAAGAATGGCTTGAACACCCTGTTCATCAAGTCCATAAAAGCAGCTGGTGCGTTAGTTAGTCCAAAAGACATAACTAAAAACTCATAATGACCATAACGGGTCCTAAAAGCTGTCTTGGGAATATCTTCCTTCCTGATCTTCAATTGATGATACCCTGACCTCAGATCAATCTTGGAGAAACATTTCGCTCCTTGAAGTTGATCGAACAGATCATCAATCCTGGGTAAAGGGTAGTTGTTACGCACTGTTAGCTTATTCAGTTGCCGATAGTCAATGCAAAGTCGCAAAGACCCGTCTTTCTTCTTCACAAAAAGGACCGGAGCACCCCATGGAGAAGTACTCGGCCTGATGAAGCCCTTATCTAACAAATCCTGCAACTGACTCTTTAGCTCCTTAAGCTCTGTGGGTGCCATCCTGTAAGGCGGTATAGAAATTGGTCGAGCCTCTGGAATAAGGTCGATACCAAACTCTATCTCCCGTTCAGGAGGTAATCCCGGCAACTCTTCTGGAAAGACATCCAGGAATTCTCTTACCACTGCCATCTGGTCTACATCCGGTATCTTCCCGTCCACATCTCTAACATATGCCAAGTATCCCTGGCATCCCTTCTTCAACATCTTCTGAGCACCCAAGACTGAAATCAGGTTACTTGGAGCTTTACTTCGGTCACACTGCAATCGGAAAGGAACTTCACTTGGAAAGTTGAACTTGATTGCCTTCTCATAGCAATCCAAGGTAGCATAACATGATGCCAACCAATCCATTCCTAGGATTACATCAAATTCGATCATGTCTAGGATGATCAAATCAGCAGATTTCTCCCTATCACCCACTGACACTTTACATGGCTTGCATATATGCTCTACTGGCAAACAATCCCCGACCGGGGTGGTTACAAAGAAAGGGGCATCCATCCTAATCGGATCTTTACCCAAACTCTTAGCAAAACTAGGAGACACATAAGAATATGTAGACCCGGGGTCAAACAAAACATATGCTTCATGCAGGCAAACCGGAAGAGTACCTGTTATGACCGCATTTGAAGCTTGTGCATCCTGCCTGGTAAGAGCAAAAATCCTCGGTTGACCTCGGCCTGCTTGGCTTTGACCTCGGCCCATCATCCCTCTACCAGTACCTCTGCTAGTTGCTTGGGCTGGTATAGTCCTTATAGGCTGAGCTGCCACTGGGGTTGGTAGTAAAGCCGGTCGAATTGGCCCTTGGATTGAGCCATACAACTGGGGACATTCCCTCTTCATGTGTCCAGGTTGGTTGCAATGATAGCAAACAACCATCTCCCTGCGGCACTGACCAAAATGATGGTTACCACAAATAGGGCACTGTGGCCTGTTCTGCTGAATGGGTCTTGGTCCTTGTTGACCTGGATACCTGGTGTTTCCCTGGCTAAGACCTAGCCTACCACTTGTATCTGGTCTCTGGTTGGGGTTCCCAACATTCTGTGGTGCTGGACGCTGCTGGCCCTGGAATCGGGGTCCTTGGGAATGAGAACTTTGCCCTCCTTTGGAGCTCCCGTCCCTATCCCTCTTTCTCAGCTTGGCACTCTCGACATCGGCCAAATGCCTAGTTTCCATCATTCTAGCACAGTCCACAGCCTCTGCATAGTTCGGGAATTGCTTCATCTGGGGTGCCACTGATTTAAACAATGATGGCATCAACCCCTGGATAAATTTCTTGATCATGTCCCTTTCAGTAGGGACCATGTGCGGTGCATACGGCAACAGCTGTGTGAAGCGGTAGTCATACTCCGTGACTGTCATACCAGGAGTCTGCTTCAACTCCACAAATTCCTGGCACTTAGCATCTCGGATACTCTGTGGCACAAACCTCTCCATAAAAACTTCCTTAACTCTGGCCATCCCAAAGGTGGCGCTGTAGCTCCACTTCCGCGCATCATGGTCTTGAACCATACCTGCGCTACACCAGACAACTGGAAAGACGCCAACTCTACGGAGCGGATCTCTGAACACTTAAGAATCTCACATATCTTCTCAGTGTCTTCTATAAATTCCTGGGGATCTTCACTAGCCAACAACCCCTTAAAGGTTGGTGGTTTCAGCTTCAGGAACTCAGATAGTTCTACTTCCCTCTCGGCGGGTCTCACATGCCGCTCCACGGACCTAACTGGTTCTGGAACGGAGGTAGCTGTTTCGGGCTGTTGCGGGTCCCTTCTATCTTGCCCATCCCTTCTTTCAGCTAGATTTTCTATTGCCCGCTGCATACCCTGCATGGTTACCAGCATCTGGGCTATCACATCATCCCGGGGGTGAGAAGACATTTCCCCCGTCCTGAGAGTCTCAGTTCGCTCACTGCTTAACTGAGCTTGTTCGGCTGCTTCAACAGCCCTTACACTGGCTCTAGGTCGGCCTCTACCACGACCTCTACCTCGGCCTCTGCCACGACCTCTACCTCGGCCTCTAGGCACGGGTACTGCGGACTGAGCAGACTCTTCAGCCATCTGCTCTTGAACCGCGGGTTGCCTAACCTTTGATCTCGTTCTTGGTGGCATTTCGTTATAAAACAGAAATAGCCCAACCATCACTTAACCATGCCAATACAGCATACTATAAACTGACTTACTTAAACAAAAAGACAACATCCTATCGAACCCCTTTAGCAGCACCGTGAGTATAAGCATGTCCGGATTCATACCTATACTCAAAGTCCTACCTAAAGGTCCGTTACTCCATGAACACAGGGAAACCTAAACCTCTGATACCAACTTTGTCAAGGCCCCAAATGATGGAACACATGACCGGCACGGCATAAGGGTTTTCCCCCTAGCCGTAAGCCTAACACATAGCATGCACAACCATTCAGCACACAATCCAGTACATAATAAATATAACTGGCCACATACGCCACATCCAATATAAGAAAATACAGTATATATATAAATATATTATGAACCCAACATCCTTGGTTCAACTTGGCCCATGGCCTCATAATACAAACATCGTTATAAAACTTAAAATCATTTTCCAAACAACACAAGAAGCGAGGATCCTGCCTGTAAGTTCATGGAGATATACTAGACATAACTAAACTAAACAACCAGTACAACAAAATCTTGCCCAAACTGGGGCTCACCAATGCTAACTCAGCCTCCTATGGAGCTGTAGCTGGATCAGTGTTTCTTTGACTATCTGTGGGGAGAAAACAGAAGAGGGGTGAGATTACCACATCTCAGTGAATGGATAAATCATACTATAACAGAAACAGGGCAAACTAAGCACGAGTGTTTCGCAATGAATTAAATAATTGAAATCAAGGTATAGAAAACATTAAACATTTAACCATAATTTATTGAAAGAATGCTAAACAGTTCAAATGATAAAACAGGATTAAATCAATAACTGTAAACAAATCAATTATGCATGGTAAGTAATAAATGAAGATATTTATGCACTAACATGATGAATGAGCTATTTTAGAAATATTTAATTTTTAAGAAAAATGCATTAGTTTATTGGAGGTCTTTCCTAACAGATCTATCATCTACCCCAAGCACATAGCAAGGGTAAGGTAATCACTGTAGGTGTAGATATAAGTCCACCCTAAATTTTCCCAAGCACACAGCAATGGGTATGGCAATCACTGTAGGCATAGGCATAAGTCTACCCTAAATATCCCAAGCACATAGCAATGGGTATGGCAATCACTGTAGGTATAGACATAAGTCTTCCCTAAATCCCTGTGTCTTAGGCAGTCATATGCCCGTCACAGTATCATAGGCCGAAGCCTTAACATGATCATGGTGCACCAAGGCTAGCACTACCTGCGGCTAGCTAACAGTGATCTAAAAGGGTCCATCCAATAGAAAACATTTGAAATATGCTATTCAAAGAATTTAAAGTAAAACATTTCAATAAATCTATAATTCTCCATCTAGCTCTTTTCATGCATAAAATCCCGTTCTAAAATATATCTCATCCATGAATTCCCATGGAGACCTTTATAATCATAAACTTTCCCTTTTTAAACATAAATCGTCCGTAGACGTTACATAGATGCTTATCATGCATCAAATCATTTCATGGCTAACTTAGTTCATTTCTATGACTAAGTTCGCATTTCTATAAATCTAGCTCAAATGGAGAATTATTAGTCTAGATGCTTGCCCTGCATACCTAGGGTTCAACTAGGATTGAAATTTACAATTTCTAACATGGTTGGAATATATTGGTTTTCAAAGCGATAAAACAATTTAGCATACATTCTAACTAGTTAAAATCATATGAAAGAGTAATAAACCAAACAGGCGCTATAGTATGAAAAACCCACTCACCTTACTAGGAGTCCAACAACGAGAATTTCACCTCGTAATGGCTCAACAACCTAGAAAACATAGACATAGCATGAAAATTAGAAAATTCTAAAGTCACTATTCACGCCGGAAAAGACTATTCACTCGCCGGAAACACTATTCATGCCGAAACCTAAAAACCCTATATTCGAGCATAGAAACTAATTCTAAGACTATCTATGGGAAGAAATTCGGTAAAAATGAAGCCTAAAACGCGATTAGACGGGATTTTACCTTGGAGGTTACTGTTCACGCGATTTTCCGGCGACAATCCGGCGGTTTTCCGGCGAAACTAATCGGTGGGTTTTGAAGTACTCGTTGCCACGAGTCTAATGGTACCGTGGTAGCTCGAATTGGTTGGCTGGATTGTGAGATATTGTAGAGAGAAGGCAGAGAAAATTTTAGAGAGAGAGACTGTCAGACAGAGGGAGAAACTGAGGGAGAAGGGAGGGGGAATGCGGTAGAAGTACAAAAACCCGCCAGCAACACGGCCTGGCCGTGTCCGGGAACACAGCCGTGCTTCGTGGCTACAGTGCACCATGATTTTGGCCGAATTTGACAAAACATCCAACATGAAAGTTGTAGCCCTTTCTCTTAGCTTTCCATAGCCACTTGAATCACCTAATTTGAAGTTCATATGAGAGAGTTATGAATAAAATAGTGAGCAAAGGTCTAAACCACACTGTGCTTCGGATTTTGACTTTTATCACTATCATAACCACGGAATTAGCAAAAGTGTCAAACATCAAAGTTGTAGATATATGTCTTATCTTTCAACAGAACTTGGAATCACTTAATTTGGATTTCATATGAGTGATTTATGCTTATATGAGTGAAGATAGGTCAGAAAAAGAGTCAAAAACGCTTTAAAATTTTACCTTGTTCTTAACTTTCTTTGTTGCAAATGATTTGTACTTAACCTTCAAAGGTTTTATTAATTGAGGGTTATTACATTTAGTTGAGGGTTATTACAAAAACTGACATTAAGCATACTTTAATTTTAAATATTGAAGTTGGTGATTACGTGAGCATTTAATTCATTGACTTTATTTATTTATCATATAAGTTGAACGAAGTTTAAAGCTAAGGTGTTCTCAACTCACATATAATTTTGGATTTTACAATAATATCTTCTTTGTCTAACTAAAATGAAAATGAGTGTCAAAAGGAATGCGTTCTTTTTGTTATATATTCTTTCATAAAATAAAATTTACAAAATTAATTTTAGGTCAGTGAGATCCAATATTTCATTCTAGTAGGAAATGATGTTAAAACGAAAGTACTACTACATGTTATATATTTATGGGTAAGTACAGAGGATTGAAAACAGTTATGTTAATCCTATAACTTTAAAATTATATTAAATTTAATTTTTCATATACACTATGAAATAGTTCGCTGTTTATTTTAATGTTACAAATAATATTGAATGGATCATATAATTAATTGATTTTAATTGTTTGATATAGTAAAAAATTATTTAACTAATATAATAATTTAATGACTATAATTGTAAAAAATGAACATTAATTGTTTATAATATCTTCTTGTCTTATATTTTAACTACAGCTCATTAATTTGTAATATAAATTTAGCTGTTCTCTTGCATAAATAATGACTTAACAATGAATTAATTATTCAAGAAATGAAAAAATGATAATAAGATATATAAATTGTCTTTCTTTTAGATTACCAGATTATTCCTACATGTAAAGTATACTTCTATAGAGTGTACACTGTATTATTAATCGTAAAATTGGAACTTGATTTTATGTTTGAAAAAAAAAAGTAACTAATATTACATACTGATATTGAAAATTCTTAAAAAAAAAAAAAAATTCTGCTTGTGTTGTACCAATGGAGGCATTTCGATGTTCTTCCACAATTAAGAGTAATTTATGTTTGAAGTAACTAATTAAGAATAATTTATTTCTTTGAGTGTGAAAAGCAGTGTTGGTGGAGGAATGGGATTTTTATTTTCGTTTTTCTCTTTCTAAAGGCACCATTTGTGAGCTATTACTTTTATGTAAACAAGTATATTAGCCAGACTAATTAAGGTTGTGCAATAATATTTTCAAGTTTTATACTAGAATGAATCATTAAAGCTAAACTATTGAGTGTTTCACAGGTGAAATCCCATCATCTCTTTTCAACATTTCTTCTTTGAGAATAGTGAGTCTGGGACAAAACAATTTACATGGCATGCTTACTATACCCATTGACTCTTACTCATTATTATTACTAAAAAGAAACATTGTTATGTTTTATTATAATTTTAACAATAATTCACACACACAGATACATATACATACATACATACATATATATATATATATATATATATATATATATATATATATATATACACACACACACACACAACCTTATCAAGAGAGAGCATTATTGAATGACATGGAGGGATCGAGCAGGTTTTGATTGTTATATTACATATTTGTGAATCGTCAAAGAGTGCATGTTATGATATACTACTGAAGGAAACTATTTGAAGATTCTGATAAGTTATAGTGTGTGTGTGTGTGTGTGTCATATATATATATATATATATATATATATATATAAGTTATAGTCTTGATTATTGCATATAAAGTGTTTTAGCAGACCAACTATACGAGGTCCCAAATCCCAACCAGTCAGCATATATCATCCATTAGTATTAGTAATGAAAACAGCCATTATAGGGAACCCAAAATTAAACCATTCCAAGGATGCCATCCAGTTACCCAAAAACTGTTTTCCTTCCTCCTGAGTGCGGTTTTTTTCTAAAAACTTCGAAACCTTGTTTAAAAGATTGGTAGATCCAGGATTTTTGCCATTATTGAGTCATTTTTCCTAAGACATTGATATGGTAAGTAAGTGTAAAAAAATAAACACATTCAAAAGAGTGAAAGAGAAATCCTCTAAAATACAATTAATGATCAAAAAATTCTGAATGAAATACAAAAATAATGTATTTATATGATACTAACGAGACTCCTAATCAAATAAGGAAACATAATTAAAGTAGGAAACTAAAAACAAAAAAATTTAAAATTAACAAAAAAAATACACAAAACAGTGTCAAAACAATGGATTTTGGGCCTTGAAATGGCCTTGGATGTGTTCCGTACGTTAAGACAGTATTGGGTTCAAAAAAACTTGTGGTTCATATCTTAGGCACTTGTTTGTTCAAAAAAAAAAATCTTAAAAACCTGTAACTTTACTCACATCAAAAGTTATGACTATTTAAAATTTGGTTTCTGCATTTGAGAATAAAGAGCAGCATGGAGGGGTATGAAATCTTTGACATCAAACATACTTCAATTTTAAATATTGAAATTGGTAAAGGTTTAGTGGTTGTTGTTGTTAGTAAAATGTGAACTATTAACTTATTTATTTATTATACAAGTTGAACAAAGGTTAAAGCTAAGCGGTCAGCTCATTTACAATTTTGAATTTTTCGATAATATCTTATTTGTCTAACTATAATATATATTATTTAATAAAATAAAATTCACAAATTTTAAATTTAAATTATTTTTATTGGCAAATACATACAATTGAAAAAGTGATGCTAATACTATAAATTTAAATTATATTAATGATTATTTTTTCATATACATTATGAAATAGTTCACTGTTTATTTTAATTTTACAAATAATATTGAATTGATCATATAATTAATTTATTTTAATTTTTTGGTATGCTAAAAAATTATTTAAATAAAATAATAATTTAATGATTATAATTGTAAAAAAATGAACATTAATTAAAAAAAATTTATTGATGACAGTTAATAAAAATTCGTTTTTTTAATAAAATTTTAAGTTATAGTAAATAAAAAATATATAAGTAGAATGCTAAAATTATAATATATTAAAATTGAATCTATACTAAAGATAACGCTTATATTATATTATGTTCTTGTTTTTTGTAATTTGAGTTGGCTCAAGTGGTAAGACCCACCCCTTCGAAAGGAAGGTGGCGTGGGTTCAAGTTCTGAATCTGTTAGAAAAAATTCTAACATCAAATTATATGTTTGAATAAAATTGTTATGTTTTAATAAAATTTCATCGATAATTATCACATGTCAACTTGTGAATGTAAAGCAACGCAAGAACTGTGTTATGTGAATGTGTGTACACATCTTTAAATGAGTTTAAACTTTTGATGCACAAAATTAAGAGCTACACTCACAAGTCACAAGCTTTTCCATAAGTTCCAATTGATTAATATAATTTAAAAAACTGAATCCTGACTTAAACTTTAGGAAGTAATATATATATATATATATATATATATATATATATATATATATATATATATATATATATATATATATAAATGAAGTATTTTAAAATGCAATTTTGATAAGTTTGAAAATTCCAAGAGAGAGTATTATTGAATAACAATACTTTTAAAATTACAATCGTTTGATGGTAGATTATATATAAAAATTATAGTTTTTATTGTTAATTATAAAGCATTTTGGCAGGCCAAACTATAGGAGATATTAATTTCTTCTTAAAATTTCTTAAGAACAGCTGGAACACGGTTAGTTGTTGTCCTTTTTGTGATGCATGTGAAAGAACAACTAATTAACTGTTGAATTCCAACCCAATTCCTTAACTTATTGCACAAAATAAAATATAAATATTAGATATTAATAAATAAATATTTTATATGAACACATTTGAAATAATAAAACATATGTGTTGAAAATTCATATTATAAAATTCTTTATCTATAGACGATAGTAAGAATAAAGCTTCAAAGTGTTTTGCTTATCTAAGTCCCACAACAATTTGAGACTTTCTTTCTGGCTTGCTTGGATCTTTCCTTAAAATTTGGGGGGGCCCTAGTGCACTTGTAAATCTTCTCATAAGGATTCCCATCCTAGATTTTGTTCTCTTCTGTACGCATTGGACGTCAAATCCTTCAGGCGATAGACAACATTAACTTCAAATTAAGTTTGTACTATGATGGATGTCAATTCATCTCTTAATTTATTTATATTTAATAATTAAAATATTTTAAATTAAGAACATGATTTATAACTATCGTCATTATAAAAAGCTGAAATAATAATTATTTTATTACTCAATAAATAAATTATTTGTTTTTTAATTTAAAAATTGAGGTACAAAATTTTAAGGGATAAAAACATGCTTTATTGAATATATTTTTTTGTTATTAAATCAAAGTCATCAAATTATTACAAATAAATGTATAATAATATATTAAAAGATTCAAAAAATAAAAAAAATGATAATAAGATATATAAATTATTTTTCATTTAGATTATCAGATTATTCATATAAACTCCGAAACACCATTAGTCCTAAAGAAAGTAGATGGGGCTACAACATAGTACAGGGTCAGTTGATGATGTAACAAATTAAATCAAGTGAGGGTCAGTTGCTATCACTTAGTACAGGGTGAATCTGACATTAGGTAGGCTGCAAGAATTAATGGCGTTAGACAAAAGACCAAATGGAGCGTTTTTGGGAACAGAATCGCCATTGGGATTTAGCATTTAAGAAAAGGTCTAAGTAAGCATGCTTATGAATGGATTGAAAATATGAAAGAAATCAGATATGAATTAGCCATGACTACAACTATGTCTTAAGTTGTTGTTTTGTCCTTCTTGATGCTTGAATTTATTTCTTTGAGGATCAAAAGCAGTGTTGGTAGAGGAAGAGTTTGCCATAATTGTAGAAGAGTGTTTTTTGAGGTGGGAAAGACAGAGCTCTTGGAGGTATAAATCTATTCTCATATCAACATGATATGCTACAACTACAAAGAAAGCGCGCAAAAAAAATTAGTTGTTGAAATACAACAAAAAAGTGAGAGTAATTATTTGAAGGATTTTAGAACTAGAAATGACAATCAAACCAGATAAGAAAGGTTGAGAAAAACATAAACTTTTGAGAAACAAAGCTTTGATAGCGTTATGAAAAAATGAATAGTGGAAATACATACATATAGAGTCAAAATAGAGTGAAAGATAAACACACTCAAAAGAATAAAAAATAAATTTCTGAATAAAATACAAAAATAAGCTATTTCTATTATACTAACAAGACTCCTAATCAAATTAGGAAACATAATTAACTTAGAAAATTGAAAACAAAAAATTCAGAAAAGTAACTAAAAAAATAAAAAATAAAAGCACAAAACAATGCCAAAATGATGGATTTTAGGTCTTGAAATTGCATTAACTGGTTCCTTAAGTTAAGACAATATTGGGCTCAAAAACTTTTGCCATCGATATCTCATGGAGCTTGTAACTTCATTCAAACTAAAAGTTTCTACTATTTGAAATTGAAGTTGTACAGAGTAGCAGGCAGGGGATATGAAATCTTTGATATCAAGCATACTTCAATTTTAAACATTTTTTTTTTGGTAAACAAGAGGGAAAAACCAAGAGACCTAGCTCTGCACCCATCTCCGCAGAGATGATCTTGTCTTGTATCCCATAAGCAGGCCCATGATGCCTTCTGGGGGACTTGTAAACACACTTAATTCTTCTTCAGAGTTTTGGCCAATCTTAGCAAGCCGATCAGCTACTTTATTTGATTCTCTCAATGTATGCCTGACTGTCAGATTCCAGTCATCCAGCATGCTCCTCCTGATTTTTTTCACCACATCTAAGACAATATGTGATCTACTGCAGCCGGATCTACAAAGTTCAGCAGCCTCCCTAGAATCTGTCTCAATGATAACTTTCCTGAAGCCCTTCTCCCATGCAATTTGGATTGCAGACCAGACACTCTCCACTTCAGCTGAGAGGCTATTGCATGGCAAAAGCTTCTTAGTGAAACCCAAGATCCATTCGCCCAGGGCGTTCCTTAGCACTCCTCCACAAGCTGATTGTTGCATGTAGTGTGCCCCATCTACGTTAAACTTCACCTCATCCCCTTCCAGCGGCTGCCAACCTATCTCCTTCCATTGTAAATTTCTCCCCTGTAACTTGGCATTCCAAAAGATGCTCTCTTTGCATTCCTTCGCTCTAGCAATGCAGCTGAAAAGGATGTGTCACGGCCCCAAATGATGGAACACATGACCGGCACGGCATAAGGGTTTTCCCCTAGCCGTAAGCCTAACACATAGCATGCACAACCATTCAGCACACAATCCAGTACATAATAAATATAACTGGCCACATACGCCACATCCAATATCAGAAAATACTGTATATATATATATATATATATATATCATGAATCCAATATCCTTGATTCAACTTGGCCCATGGCCTCATAGTACAAACATTATTGTAAAACTTAAAACCATTTTTCAAACAACACAAGAAGCGAGGATCCTGCCTGTAAATTCATGGAGATATACTAGACATAACTAAACTAAACAACCAGTACAACAAAGCCATGCTCAAACTGGGGCTCACCAATGCTAACTCAGCCTCCTATGGAGCTGTAGCTGGATCAGTGTTTCTTTGACTATCTGTGGGGAGAAAACAGAAGAGGGGTGAGATTACCACATCTCAGTGAATGGATAAATCATACTATAGCAGAAACAGGGCAAACCAAGCACGAGTGTTTCACAATGAGTTTAATAATTGAAATCCAAATATAAAGATAATAATCGAAACATTTAAGCATTTAACCATAATTTATTGAAAGAAAAGCTAAACAGTTCAAATGTATATTCAAAAGATAAAACAGGATTTAAATCAATAATCGCAAAACAAATCAATTATGCATGGTAAGTAATAAATGGAGTTATTTATGCAATAACAATGATGAATGAGATATTTTAGAAATATTTAATCTTTAAGAAAAATGCACTAGTTTATTGGAGTTCTTTCCTGACAGATCTATCATCTCCCCCAAGCACACAGCAAGGGTAGGGTAATCACTGTAGGCGTAGACATAAGTCCACCCTAAATCCCTGTGTCTTAGGCAGTCATATGCCCGTCACAGTATCCCAGGCCGAAGCCTTAACATGATCATGGTGCACCAGGGCTAGCACTACCTGCGGCTAGCTAACAGTGATCTAAAAGGGTCCCTCCAATAAAAAACATTTGAAATATGCTATTCAAAGAATTTAAAGTAAAACATTTCAATAACATTATAATAAAGCGATAATTCTCCATCTAGCTCTTTTCATGCATAAAATTTCGTTCTAAAAATATGTTTCATCCATGTATTCCCATGGAGACCTTTATCATCATAAACTTTCCCTTTAAACATATCGTCCGTAGACGTCGCATAAATACTCATCATGCATCAAATCATTTTAAACACAAATCGTCCGTAGACGTCGCATAGATGCTCATCATGCATCAAATCATTTCATGGCTAACTTAGTTCATTTCTATGACTAAGTTCGCATTTCTATAAATCTAGCTCAAATGGAGAATTATCAGTCTAGATGCTTGCCCTGCATACCTAGGGTTCAACTAGGATTGAAATTTACAATTTCTAACATGGTTGGAACATATTGGTTTTCAAAGCGGTAAAACAATTTAACATACATTCCAACTAGTTAAAATCATACGAGAGAGTTATAAATCAAATTCCTAAAACATGCGCTATAGTATGAAAAACCCACTCACCTTACTAGGAGTCCAACAACGAGAATTTCAACTCGTGATGGCTCAACAACCTAGAAAACATAAACAGAACATGAAAATTAGAAAACTCTAAAAATCACTATTCACGCCGGAAAACACTATTCACTCACCGGAAATACTATTCATTCCGAAACCTAAAAACCCTATATTCTAGTAGAGAAACTAATTCTAAGACTATCTATGGAAAAAAATTCGGTAAAATGAAGCCTAAAACGCGATTAAACGGAGTTTTACCTTTGGAGGTACTATTCACGCAATTTTCCGGCGACCTTCCGGCGACTTTCCGGCGAAATTGATCGGTGGGATTTGTAGCTCTTCTTCCCACGAGTCCAACGATACCTTACTTGCTCAAAACGATACCTTACTTGACAAAATGGCCAACATGAAAGTTGTAGCCCTTTCCCTTATCTTTCCATAGCCACTTGAATTACCTAATTTGGAGTTCATATGAAGGAGTTATGCATAAAATAGTGAGCAAAGGTCCAGACCACACTACGCTTCGGTTTTTGCCTCTTATCACTATAATATTCACAGAATTAGCAAAAGTGCCCAACATCAAAGTTGTAGATATATATCTTATCGTGCAACAAAAATTGGAATCACTTAATTTCGATTTCATATGAGAGAGTTATGCTTATATTAGTGACGAAAGGTCAGAAAAAGAGTCAAAAACACTCTAAAATTTTACATTGTTCTTAACTTTCTTTGTTGCAAATGATTTGTACTTAACCTTTAAAGGTTTTATTAGTTGAGGGCTATTACATTTAGTTGAGGGTTATTACATTCTACCCTCCTTATAAGAAATTCGGTCCCCGAATTTTACAAAAACTAACAACATGAAAAACATAAGACTACTCTTGGAACAGCTGTGGATACTTCTTTCTCATGATGTCCTCTACTTCCCACGTAGCTTCCTCTTTGGAATGATTTTGCCAGATCACCTTGACTGTAGGGATATCCTTAGACCTCAACTTTTTCACTTGTCTATCACCAATGGCCACGGGTCTCTCTTCGTAGGCCAACTTTTCATCCAAAAGGATTTCTTGTGGTTGAATCACATGAGATGGGTCGGGTAGATACTTCCTCAACATCGAGACATGGAAGACTGGATGCACTTCACTCAATCCAGGTGGTAGGGCTAGGCGGTATGCCACTGCTTCTACCCTATCCAGAATTTCAAAGGGTCCAATATACCTCGGGCTTAACTTCCCTTTCTTACCAAACCGCATGATTCCCTTCATGGGTGAAACTTTAAGGAACACATGATCGCCTAGAGAAAACTCCAACTCCCGTCGCCTATGGTCCACATAAGACTTCTGACGACTCTGTGCAGTTAAAAGCCGTTCTCTTATCAGCTTGACCTTCTCTATGGCATCTTGCACCAAGTCTGGCCCTAGCAGCTTGGCTTCTCCAACTTCAAACCATCCAATGGGAGATCGGCATCTTCTCCCATAAAGAGCTTCAAAAGGTGCCATCTGAATACTGGCTTGATAACTGTTGTTGTATGCAAACTCAGCTAATGGCAGGTATCCTTCCCAACTGCCACCAAAATCCAATATACATGCTCTAAGCATATCCTCCAGAATCTGAATCGTGCGTTCTGACTGGCCATCTGTTTGGGGATGAAAAGCGCTGCTTAGATCCAACCTCGTTCCCAAAGCTTCTTGAAAAGCTTTCCAAAACCTTGCCGTAAACTGTGGACCTCGATCAGATATGATGGATACAGGGACTCCATGCAATCTGACAATTTCACTCAGATACAGGCTTGCATACTGAGCTGCATTATAGGTAGTTTTCACTGGTAAGAAGTGGGATGACTTGGTCATTCGATCCACTATCACCCATACTGAGTCATAACCCTTAGGGGTCCTTGGTAACCCTGTAACGAAGTCCATAGTGATTCTTTCCCACTTCCATTCCGGTATCTCAATCTGTTGGTGCAAACCGGCAGGCTTCTGGTGTTCAGCTTTCACCTGCTGACAAATCAAGCACTGAGCCACAAAATCTGCTACATCCTTCTTCATCCCATTCCACCAATACAATTCCTTGAGGTCACTGTACATCTTATTTGTTCCTGGGTGGATCGTATAGGCTGATTGATGTGCCTCTTCCAAAATCTGCTTCCTCAAGCTATCCACATCAGGTACACACCAGCGCTTCCCATATCTTAACACTCCTTCAGCATCCACGCTGAATTCAGAAGTCTGATTATTCCTAGCTTCATCCTTGAGCTTGCACAACTCAGCATCCTTGTCTTGATCTGTCTTAATCTGCTCAACCAGTGGAGAGTGTAATTGCATGTGAGCTAACAACACCCCTGGCTCCTTCACTTCAAAACGCATTCCCTCACATTCTAGCCGATGAATATCCCTTATCAACGGCCTCCGGAGTAGGGTGATATGTGCTAGACTCCCCATTGACTTTCTGCTCAAAGCATCAGCTACCACATTGGCCTTGCCTGGGTGGTACAAGATAGTGCAGTCATAGTCCTTCACCAACTTCATCCACCTTCTCTGTCTCAAGTTAAGATCCCTTTGTTGAAAGATGTACTTGAGACTCTTGTGGTCCGTGTAAATCTCACAGGATTCACCATAGAGATAGTGCCTCCAAATCTTCAAGGCAAAGACCACTGCCGCCATCTCCAGATCATGTGTAGGATAGTTCTGTTCGTGCTTCCTGAGCTGCCTAGATGCATAGGCTACAACATGCCCATTCTGCATTAACACACAACCCAAGCCCACCCTTGAGGCGTCACAGTATACTGAGTATCCTCCAGTGCCCGTTGGGATAGTTAGGACTGGGGTTGTGGTTAGACACTTCTTCAAGGTCTGAAAACTTTCATCGCATGCATCTGACCATTCAAACTTAACTCCCTTCCTGGTTAATCTGGTCAAAGGAGCAGCAATCTTGGAGAAATCCTTGATGAATCTCCGATAATACCCTGCTAGACCCAAGAAACTTCGGATCTCCGTCACACTAACGGGGCGAGGCCACTGCTGTACTGCCTCTACCTTCTCGGGGTCTACTTGAATGCCGTCCTTCGTGACTACATGCCCCAGAAACATAACGCTCTCCAACCAGAACTCACACTTAGAGAGCTTGGCATACAACTGCTTGTCCCTCAAGATCTGCAGAATGACCCGTAGGTGCTGTTCATGCTCCTCATGGTCCTTAGAATAAACCAAGATGTCATCAATGAACACAATGACAAACTGATCCAAGAATGGCTTGAACACTCTGTTCATCAAGTCCATAAAAGCAGCTGGTGCGTTAGTTAGTCCAAAAGACATAACTAAAAACTCATAATGACCATAACGGGTCCTAAAAGCTGTCTTGGGAATATCTTCCTTCCTAATCTTCAACTGATGATACCCTGACCTCAGATCAATCTTGGAGAAACATTTCGCTCCTTGAAGTTGATCGAACAGATCATCAATCCTGGGCAAAGGATAATTATTGCGCACCGTTAGCTTATTCAGTTGCCGATAGTCAATGCAAAGTCGCAAAGACCCGTCTTTCTTCTTCACAAAAAGGACCGGAGCACCCCATGGAGAAGTACTCGGCCTGATGAAGCCCTTGTCTAACAAATCCTGCAACTGACTCTTTAACTCCTTAAGCTCTGTGGGTGCCATCCTGTAAGGCGGTATAGAAATTGGTCGAGCCTCTGGAATAAGGTCGATACCAAACTCTATCTCCCGTTCAGGAGGTAATCCTGGCAACTCTTCTGGGAAGACATCCAGGAATTCTCTTACCACTGCCATCTGGTCTACATCCGGTATCTTCCCATCCACATATCTAACATATGCCAAGTATCCCTGGCATCCCTTCTTCAACATCTTCTGAGCACCCAAGACTGAAATCAGGTTACTTGGAGCTTTACTTCGGTCACACTGGAACCGGAAAGGAACTTCACTTGGAAAGTTGAAATTGATTGCCTTCTCATAGCAATCCAAGGTAGCATAGCATGCTGCCAACCAATCCATTCCTAGGATTACATCAAAGTCGACCATGTCTAGGATGATCAAATCAACAGATGTCTCCCTATCAACCACTGACACTTTACATGACTTGTATATATGCTCTACTGGCAAACAATCACCGACCGGGGTGGTTACAAAGAAAGGAGCATCCATCCTAATCGGATCTTTACCCAAACTCTTAGCAAAACCAGGAGACACATAAGAATATGTAGACCCGGGGTCAAACAAAATATATGCTTCATGTAGGCAAACCGAAAGAGTACCTGTCATGACAGCATTTGAAGCTTGTGCATCCTGTCTGGTAAGAGCAAAAATTCTCGGTTGACCTCGGCCTGCTTGGCTTTGACCTCGGCCCATCATCCCTCTACCAGTACCTCTGCTACTTGCTTGGCCCGGTATCATCCTTATAGGCTGAGCTGCCACTGGGGTTGGTAGTAAAGCCGGTCGAATTGGCCCTTGGCTTGAGCCATACAACTGGGGACATTCCCTCTTCATGTGTCCAGGTTGGTTACAATGATAGCAAACAACCATCTCCCTGCGACATTGACCAAAGTGATGGTTGCCATATAGAGGGCATAGTGGCCTGTTCTGCTGAATGGCCCTTGGTCCTGGTTGACCTGTATATCTGGTGTTCCATTGGCTAGGACCTAGCCTACCACTCGCATCTGGTCTCTGGTTGGGGTTCCCAACATTCTGTGGTGCTGGGCGCTGTTGGCCCTGGAATCGGGGTCCTTGGGAATGAGAACTTTGCCCTCCTTTGGAGCTCCCGTCCCTATCCCTCTTTCTCAGCTTGGCACTCTCGACATCGGCCAAATGCCTAGTCTCCATCATTCTTGCACAATCCACAGCCTCTGCATAGTTGGGGAATTGCTTCATCTGGGGTGCCACTGATTTAAACAATGCTGGCATCAACCCCTGGATAAATTTTTTGATCATGTCCCTTTCAGTAGGGACCATGTGCAGTGCATACGGCAACAGCTGTGTGAAGCAGTAGTCATACTCCGTGACTGTCATACCGGGAGTCTGCTTCAACTCTACAAATTCTTGACACTTAGCATCTCGGATACTCTGAGGCACAAACCTCTCCATGAAAACTTCCTTGAACTCTGGCCATCCCAAAGGTGACGCTGTAGCTCCCCTTCCGCGCATCATGGTCTTGAACCATACCTGCGCTACACCAGACAATTGGAAGGACGCCAACTCTACTGAGCGGATCTCTGGACATTTAAGAATCTCACAGATCTTTTCAGTATCCTCTATAAACTCCTGGGGATCTTCACTAGCCAACAACCCCTTAAAGGTTGGCGGTTTCAGCTTCAAGAACTCAGATAGTTCCACTTCCCTCTCGGCGGGTCTCACATGCCGCTCCACGGACCTAACTAGTTCTGGAACGGAGGTAGCAGTTTCGGCCTGTTGTGGGTCCCTTCTATCTGGCCCATCCCTTCTCTCGGCTAAATTTTCTATTGCCCGCTGCATACCCTGCATGGTTACCAGCATCTGGGCTATCACATCATTCCGGGGGTGAGAAGACATTTCCCCCATCCTAGGAGTCTCAGTTTGCTGACTGCTCAGCTCAGCTTGTTCGGCTGCTTCAGCAGCTCTTACACCCCTGCCACTGCCTCTTGCACTGGCTCTAGGTCGGCCTCTGCCACGACCTCTACCTCGGCCTCTGCCACGACCTCTACCTCGGCCTCTAGGCACAGGTACTGCGGACTGAGCAGACTCTTCAGCCATCTGCTCTTGAGCCGCGGGTTGCCTAACCTTTGATCTTGTTCTTGGTGGCATCTCGCTACAAAACAGAGATAGCCCAACCATCACTTAACCATGCCAACATAGCATACTATAAACTGACTTACTTAAACAAAAAGACAACATCCTATCGAACCCCTTTAGCAGCACCGTGAGTATAAGCATGTCCGGATTCATACCCATACTCAAAGTCCTACCTAAAGGTCCGTTACTCCATGAACACAGGGAAACCTATTCCTCTGATACCATATCTGTCACGGCCCCAAATGATGGAACACATGACCGGCACGGCATAAGGGTTTCCCCCTAGCCGTAAGCCTAACACATAGCATGCACAACCATTCAGCACACAATCCAGTACATAATAAATATAACTGGCCACATACGCCACATCCAATATCAGAAAATACTGTATATATATATATATATATATATATATATATCATGAATCCAATATCCTTGATTCAACTTGGCCCATGGCCTCATAGTACAAACATTATTGTAAAACTTAAAACCATTTTTCAAACAACACAAGAAGCGAGGATCCTGCCTGTAAATTCATGGAGATATACTAGACATAACTAAACTAAACAACCAGTACAACAAAGCCATGCCCAAACTGGGGCTCACCAATGCTAACTCAGCCTCCTATGGAGCTGTAGCTGGATCAGTGTTTCTTTGACTATCTGTGGGGAGAAAACAGAAGAGGGTTGAGATTACCACATCTCAGTGAATGGATAAATCATACTATAGCAGAAACAGGGCAAACCAAGCACGAGTGTTTCACAATGAGTTTAATAATTGAAATCCAAATATAAAGATAATAATCGAAACATTTAAGCATTTAACCATAATTTATTGAAAGAAAAGCTAAACAGTTCAAATGTATATTCAAAAGATAAAACAGGATTTAAATCAATAATCGCAAAACAAATCAATTATGCATGGTAAGTAATAAATGGAGTTATTTATGCAATAACAATGATGAATGAGATATTTTAGAAATATTTAATCTTTAAGAAAAATGCACTAGTTTATTGGAGTTCTTTCCTGACAGATCTATCATCTCCCCCAAGCACACAGCAAGGGTAGGGTAATCACTGTAGGCGTAGACATAAGTCCACCCTAAATCCCCCAAGCACACAGCAAGGGTATGGTAATCACTGTAGGCGTAGACATAAGTCCACCCTAAATCCCTGTGTCTTAGGCAGTCATATGCCCGTCACAGTATCCCAGGCCGAAGCCTTAACATGATCATGGTGCACCAGGGCTAGCACTACCTGCGGCTAGCTAACAGTGATCTAAAAGGGTCCCTCCAATAAAAAAACATTTGAAATATGCTATTCAAAGAATTTAAAGTAAAACATTTCAATAACATTATAATAAAGCGATAATTCTCCATCTAGCTCTTTTCATGCATAAAATTTCGTTCTAAAAATATGTTTCATCCATGTATTCCCATGGAGACCTTTATCATCATAAACTTTCCCTTTAAACATATCGTCCGTAGACGTCGCATAAATGCTCATCATGCATCAAATCATTTTAAACACAAATCGTCCGTAGACGTCGCATAGATGCTCATCATGCATCAAATCATTTCATGGCTAACTTAGTTCATTTCTATGACTAAGTTCGCATTTCTATAAATCTAGCTCAAATGGAGAATTATCAGTCTAGATACTTGCCCTGCATACCTAGGGTTCAACTAGGATTGAAATTTACAATTTCTAACATGGTTGGAACATATTGGTTTTCAAAGCGGTAAAACAATTTAACATACATTCCAACTAGTTAAAATCATACGAGAGAGTTATAAATCAAATTCCTAAAACATGCGCTATAGTATGAAAAACCCACTCACCTTACTAGGAGTCCAACAACGAGAATTTCAACTCGTGATGGCTCAACAACCTAGAAAACATAAACAGAACATGAAAATTAGAAAACTCTAAAAATCACTATTCACGCCGGAAAACACTATTCACTCGCCGGAAATACTATTCATGCCGAAACCTAAAAACCCTATATTCTAGTAAAGAAACTAATTCTAAGACTATCTATGGAAAAAAATTCGGTAAAATGAAGCCTAAAACGCGATTAAACGGAGTTTTACCTTTGGAGGTACTATTCACACAATTTTCCGGCAACCTTCCGGCGACTTTCTGGCGAAATTGATCGGTGGGATTTGTAGCTCTTCTTCCCACGAGTCCAACGATACCTTACTTGCTCAAATCGGACGTCCGGATCATGAGATATCTTAGAGAGAAGTTGGAGAAAAATTTTAGAGAGAGAGAATTAGGGTTCAGATGAAAGAGAAAATGAAGAAAAAGGGAAGGGGGCCCGCTAAAATGCCTATCAGACGAATCTCGCCGCCGGCGAGCTCATTCTCGCCGCGGCGAGCCGCGATTTTCGCCGCCGGCGAACTTATTTTCGCCGCGGCCAGATTCGAAACCAGAAATTCATGCTCTCGGGAAAAATACCGCATCATTCTCGCCGCCGGCGAAATATTCTCGCCGCGGCGAACTCATTTGGCCGAATTTGACAAAATGTCCAACATTAAAGTTGTAGCCCTTTCTCTTATCTTTCCATAGCCACTTGAATTACCTAATTTGGAGTTCATATGAAGGAGTTATGCATAAAATAGTGAGCAAAGGTCCAGACCACACTACGCTTCGTTCAACAAAAATTGGAATCACTTAATTTCGATTTCATATGAGAGAGTTATGCTTATATTAGTGACGAAAGGTCAGAAAAAGAGTCAAAAACACTCTAAAATTTTACATTGTTCTTAACTTTCTTTGTTGCAAATGATTTGTACTTAACCTTTAAAGGTTTTATTAGTTGAGGGCTATTACATTTAGTTGAGGGTTAGTACAGGATGTCTCCATTTGGTGGATTTTTCGGGTTAAAGACCGAATCACACCTTCTTAGCCATGCATTCCAACACACGACCCCAAATAAGGTGTCCCATGGTATCAGTTCTACTTTCAGGTTCCCCAGGTTCCTTGAGAGGTTAAACTTTAACCATTCCTCAAGATTCCACGTGAAAAAGCCATTCCAGTGTCTTTGTTTTACTAGTCTCAGCCACAAGTTTTTCACATGACTACAATCTCTCATACAATACAAGACTGTTTCTTGTTCCCTCCCACATAGAGAACATAACCCAGAATCAACTAAGTGTCGGGTGTACCTGAAATGGTTTGTTAGGATGCTATTGTGACTTATCAGCCAGAGGAAGGTTCTGATCTTTTGTGGTCCTCTCCATTTCCATATCTTCCTCCAAAAGCTCGGGTGGTTCAGGTTGTTGTCCTCTCTGGCTTCATATGCAGATTTGATAGAGAAACTTCCATCGGTACTATGTCTCCAAATAAGCTGGTCTTCCCCCTTCTCATCATTTGGGCAGCGAGTGTTAAGGATGATGTTTACAATTCTCACTGGCAGAAGGCCCATGAACTTCTCCTTATCCCATTGGTCATCTGCAGTCATCATATCTCTCATGGTTGCCTTCCTCTCCTCTTCCCCGATGTTTGTAGTGGTCAACTGCTCTAGGATTCCTGTCCCTTTGAGCCAAAGGTCTGTCCAGAAGCATGTCAATCTCCCATTACCTACCCTCCACTCCATACCTCCTTCTACTCTTTTCCATGTCTTTTTGACACCTCTCCATAATTTGGACACATCAGTAGTTTTCTCCTGGATTTTCGGGATAGGGTAACTCCCGCACTTATATTTTGCCCTGAGGACCCTTGACACCAGACTCTCCGGTTTAGTAATCAAACCCCATCCCACTTTAGACAGAAAGGCTTCGTTCATTGTCCTCAAGTTTCTCAGCCCTAGACCGCCCTCTTTTTTTGGTACACATACCTTGTTCCATCTTACAAGGTGCATTCTCTTTACTTCATCAGAATTCCCCCATAAGAATCCTCTACTAGATTTCTCCAGATGTTCACGTAGGCTGAGGGGCAGCAAAGATGTTTGCAATGCATAATAGGGGATGTTATTGAGCACACTTGCAGTTAGTGTGATTCTTCCTGCCAGGCTTAGGGTCTTTGCTTTCCATCCACTCAGGCGGCTTTTCACTTTTTCCAGGATGAACTTGTAAGTTCCTTTACTTACCCTTTTGTGCAGAAGAGGCATTCTCAGGTAGCTTCCCAAGTCCCCGGTGAGCTGGAATCCCAGGTCCTGGCAGAATTGGGTGGCTCTGGTATGATTTACATTTCTTGAGATGAAACACTTTGATTTACTCTCACTCACCAGTTGCCCGGAACTCTTGCAGAACAAAGAGAGTACCTCCTTGATAATTCTGCATTGGTCCCGGTCAGCCTAAGCGAAGAGGAGTAGGTCGTCCGCAAAGAAAAGGTGAGAAATAAGGGGGCCTTCCTTTCATAATCGAATAGGCTTCCACATCTTGTTATTGACCACCCAATCGATGCCCTGGGCTAGCCTTTCCATGCACATAACAAAGATGTAAGGTGAGATTGGATCTCCCTGCCTTATACCTCTAGAGTGGTCAAATTGTTCCGTGATATCTGCATTCCACAGGATGCTGGTCTTGCCACTCGTAATGCAGCTCATGATGACTTTCACTAAGTGTTCCTTGAACCCGATGTCCTTCAAAGTCTCCTCTATGAATTCCCATCTCAGTCTATCATACGCTTTTTTCAAGTCCAATTTAATTGCCAAAAACCCTTTTCCCTTCTTTCTTCTCATCGTATGCATCACCTCCTGGGCAATGATTATGTTATCCGCTATGTGCCTCCCTGGAATGAAGCTGTTCTGGCTCGGTCCCACCCATTTGTTCATGAGAACTTTGATTTTGTTTGCTATTACTTTGGTAAGAACTTTGAAGATGACATTACAGAGGGCTATTGGCCTGAGTTCCCTGAATGTCTCTGGGTTGTCTACCTTTGGTATGAGAACCAGTAGGGCTTGGCTTATGCTTCCAATCTTTTTAGGGCTCGCATAAGCCTCCTGGATAGTTTTGCACACCTCCTTCCCAATCGTTTCCCATTGACTTTGAAAGAAGACAGCATGAAGTCCATCCGGTCCTGGAGCTTTGAAAGCCCCCATGCTAAATACCACTTCTTTTATATCATCATCAGTTGGTTCTTTGTGTAGCTCTCTTATCTCTGCCTCATCCATTTCTGGAAACATACCTCTGAGAGGGAGGGGGTTGTAAGCAGAATTGTCCTGCTTGAACAGGTTGCTGAGGAAATCCCTTGCCAACTCTTTGACTTTCGAGGAGTCATGCTCCCAACTCCCGTCTTCCCTTTTGATTGAGAGGATTTTGTTTTTCCTCCTTCTAGCCATAGTCATTGTGTGGAAAAACTTTTTATTCCTATCCCCTAGGCTCAACCACTTACATCTGGATTTTTGGAACCAAACTGCTTCTTCCTTGATCAGCATCAATTCATATTCCTTCCAAAGGTTTTCCCTCAACTCTTCCAGGGAAGGATTCTCTCTACTCGAAATGGCCTTATCAATTCCTGAAATTCTCTTGTGTAGCTCTCTTTTCTTCTTGAAAATGTTCCCAAAAACATCTTTGTTCCATCTACCCACCTCCTCTCTAAAAAACCCTGCAGCTTCATTCCAAGTTCTCCCTTCCCCCCAAGCCTTCTTGACCACCTCATGAAATGAGTTGTCCAGAAGCCATGCACTTTGAAATCTAAAGGCTCTCTCCTTCTTTTGTCTGTCCTCCTCTGTCCACAACTTCACATAGATGGGCCTGTGATCGGATTTCAGCGCAGGTAAGTGTAAGACAAAAGTATTCGGGAAGGCCCCTTGCCATGCCACATTGCAAAGGGCATGATCAATCCTCTCCTTCACCCCACCTCTTTCCCAAGTGAACCTTGGACCTTTGAAGCCTAGGTCTAACAGAGAGGAGTCCGAAATGAAACTGTTGAAATCTCTCATAGAACTCCAGTTATAGTGCATGCTCCCCTCCTTCTCTTGCATGTTTTTGTATGCGTTAAAATCCCCCATTATGCACCACGATAAACTTTGGTCAGAGTTAGAGTTTGTACACCTCAATCTATCCCATAGTTCCCTTCTGGCCACTGGATTGTGCGATCCATAAACGACTGTCACCATGCAGGTGCGTCTTGTTTCCTTCAGCCAGACCTTGGTGTGAATGAATTGTTTGTGCTTCTCTAGGATAGTTACTTCAACGTTCTTGTCGTCCTAGAGAATCCATATACCTCAAGCGAACCCATTGGCGTCCACCTTGTCGTGTCCTTGCCAACCAAGTTTGCTTATCACTCTATCCGCCTTGACCCCACTAATTTTAGCTTCAAAAAGTGCAACCAGACTAATCCTGTGTATTTGTCTTAAGTCACTTAGAAGTGAGGGGAAGAAATGCACTTCGGCCCCCCTACAGTTCCATGCCATAAAATTCATAAAAAAAACTCAGAGCAAAAAGAAACCACAACCATGGTCTTATAGCTTAATGCTATCTGTTTCAGTCTCCTTCCCATCCTTATTGCCTCCTGCTTCCCCGGACGAGTTAAAACTCTCATTTTCCAGGTTGGTCATAGGAGCTAATGGGTCTGGTGGTTTCCTTCTAGCTGGATCTACGAATAGGCCCATCTTGGAAGAGTTTAGGGGCTCCTTTATATCCATCTGGGGTCCAGGTCTCTCTCCTTTTTTTGGGCTGAGGCCTATGATTTTATCCTTGCCTTTGGGGGTCTTACTCTTTGGGCAGCTGATTCTATTAGCATCCTTTAGGGCTGTTCTGATGTTTTGGTCTTTTATTCTACTTTAGGTCATCGGTCCCTTTGTCGACGGGTTGCTTGTCCTGAGTTTGGTCTTTTCCCCTGATGGGCTAGCCTCCAGCTTCTCACCTGGGCCTTCCTTCTTTTTTCCTTTTGTGTTCTGTGAGCCCGAGCCCATTCTCCTATTGTCAGCGTTTGGCTTCTCCTGTATTGATCCTTCTTTCCCCGCTTGACTCCCGCTCTTTTCCATTTCGGGAATTGGAGCTTCTACTTCTCCTTCTGATATCATTAAATGCCCTGAGTGACCTTCCTGACATATCTCCTCCACATGTTCGTCTAGGATGACGAATCGATTTGACAATTTGCTTTTCCCATGCTTCTCCGCCATCTCTGTCAGCTTCCTTGCCTCCTTCGATCTGTTTGTCGGTTCTTCACTGTCCGATGACCGGATTTTAGCCGGTTTCCTCCTTTCAGGTCTTCTCACAATCATCCATGGACCAAAACGATCCTCATCTTGCTTCTTGTCCGAGCTTCCTCTCGGTTCGGGAACATTCATGTCCTTTCTGTTAATGGCTGACCACATCCCTTCTTGTCTCGGCCTTTCTCCTTCTAGCGGCTGGCAATTATCCCGCATGTGTCCATATTTTACACACTTGAAACAGATTGCATGAAGGCCTTCGTATTCTATGGCATAGAGATGCTTCCTTAATCGGAACTTCGGTACCAACTTCTTCCTTAGATCCACCTCTACACATAACCTTGCGAACTTCCCCCTCTCTACTTTCATAACGTCCCCCGTGTCTGAGTTGAGGTTCCTTAGTGTATGTGAGTCTATCTTCAGAGTTTTTCCAACTCTGTTTCCCAATCTCCAGAGAAAATGTGCATTGTAGTACTCTATCGGAAGCCAAGGAATTCTGATCCAAACTGCCACTTTCCTGAAGCTATCCTCCATCTGGTTAAAGCTTAGTCTCCACTGTTGTACCACCAGGTAATGGTCCGCAATCATCCAGGGACCTTCATGCAGCGCAAATTGATAATCTCCCGTGTTTGAGAAGTTTGCTATGTAGTAGTCGTTACCTATGTCTATAAGGTTGAAAGTTCCCTGTAATAACCGTAAAATTTAACAAAAATTCCAATTAAAGGAAATTTAGAATAAAAGAGAGAATTTTGAAAATGGAGATAAGAACCAGAAAATATGTATATTTATTACATAGATTAAAGAATTATAAAAGAAATAGGAGAATTTATGTTTTGGCGCGTACTTTTTATTTTTAAATGATAGTATTTTGTATAGCAAATATATTTTTATTTATGTAGAAATGATTATGATTTGTTAAAAGTAAGTGGACTTTTAAGTAAAAGAAGTATTGTGTTGCTTAAAATAATTATACCGGCCTCTATTGAATTTTTATGGTATTTTTAGAAATACTCTTTCTTTTAATATGAATAAAGATATTTGTTTAGAAATTTGTTTTTTTAAGATTTTTATAAAGAAAAATCATAATTTAAGAGTTTAACTAAAGATTTATGAGAATGGAAATTTTTAGAAATTTTTGGAATATTTTATGATGAAAAACAGAATTTATATGAATTTTTATAAAAAAATCCTATTATTAATTATTTAATAATTATTATTATATTTAAAAAAAAACGAAACCGTAAAACGAAAACCAGGGGCGACGAAATATCAGAAAGAAGAAAAAAAAACGGAGAGGAATAGTGCATGCATAGTGAGTGAATAGTAATCTCAAATTTTATCTTTCGATTTGAAGTGCTTAAGGGCTTCCAATCTCAAAACTGAAAGTGTTATTGAATTCAGGACGAAGAGTACTTCAGTTTTGACCGATCAATTTTTCAAATCAACCGTTGAATCGCCGTAGATCTGAAGTAGAAAATCTCGGTAAAAGGTAAGTTCTGAAAAACCTTACTTAGGGACTTCTAATTAGAAATCTGACTCCGTAGATGGATTCAGAAACTAGATAAATATTAGGATATGAAATTGTTTTGTTGATTCGATAAAATTTTTGTGACAGTGAATAGTGTTTTCCGCGCGATGAATAGTGGCGGTGAATAGTATTTTCCGGCGTGAATAGTGTTTTTCGGCGGTGAACAGTGACCAAGCTCATTTAAGGTTTTTGGACCTTCCGGACTCGATTTTGGGGTCTGTTTTACCGAATTCAGATCAGGAACTAAGATTTTAGGGCTGTCCAATCTGGAGCCCTTACCTGTGAGTGGGTTTTTCATACTATAGCGCATGCTTTATGAATTCAGTTTATAACTCTCTCGTATGATTTTAACTAGTTGGAATGTATGCTAAATTGTTTTACCGCTTTGAAAACCAATATGTTCTAACCATGTTAGAAATTATAAATTTCAATCCTAGTTGAACCCTAGGTATGCAGGGCAAACATCTAGACTGATAATTCTCCATTTGAGCTAGATTTATAGAAATGCGAACTTAGTCGTAGAAATGAACTAAGTTAGCCATGAAATGATTTGATGCATGATGAGCATCTATGCGACGTCTACGGACGATCTATGTTTAAAATGATTTGATGCATGATGAGCATCTATGCGACGTCTACGGACAATCTATGTTTAAAAGGAAAGTTTATGATGATAAAGGTCTCCATGGGAATACATGGATGAAACATATTTTAGAACGGAATTTTATGCATGAGAAGAGCTAGATGGAGAATTATAGCTTTATTATAATGTTATTGAAATGTTTTACTTTAAACGCTTTGAATAGCATATTTTCAAATGTTTTTCTATTGGAGGAACCCTTTTAGATCACTGTTAGCTAGCCGCAGGTAGTGCTAGCCCTGGTTCACCATGGTCATGGGAAGGCTTCGACCTAGGATACTGTGACGGGCCTATGACTGCCTAAGACACAGGGATTTAGGGTGGACTTATGTCTACGCCTACAGTGATTGCCATACCCTTGCTATGTGCTTGGGGAATTTAGGGTGGACTTATGTCTAGGCCTACAGTGATTACCCTACCCTTGCTGTGTGCTTGGGGAAATTTAGGGTGGACTTATGTCTACGCCTACAGTGATTACCCTACCCTTGCTGTGTGCTTGGGGAAGATGATTGATCTGTTAGGAAATACCTCCAATAAACTAGTGCATTTTTCTTAAAGATTAAATATTTCTAAACAATCTCATTCATCATTGTTATTGCATAAATAACTTCATTTATTACTTACCATGCATAATTGATTTGCTCTACTATTACTGATTTAATCATGTTTTATCTTTTGAACATACATTTGAACTGTTGGATTCATGAATATTATGAGGCCATGGGCCAAGTTGAATCACGGATGTTGGATTCATGAGATATATATATATATATACAGTATTTTCTGATATTGGATGTGGCATATGTGGCCAGTTATATTTATTATGTACTCTGGATTGTGTGCTGGATGTTTGTGCATGCTATGTGTTAGGCTTGCGGCTAGAGGGAAACCCTTATGCCGTGCCGGTCATGTGTTCCATCATTTGGGGCCGTGACATTCCCCTTGGGTGCCAAATTCTTGAAAGCCTTTCTCTAAGGTACTTGAAGCCAATCTTCCTTCCCATCAACTTCACGATCAGGGATTTTTTCCAGGGTTTGTAATAGCTTCTTCTTTCCTCTTCCGGGATATCTATGTTAGGGACACTTTCTTCTTCTGGTAATCCTTCCATGTCCTTGTCCTCAGATTCTTCATCGGTGAGATCCTCCTCTGACTCGATGTCCATAACCGGGTTATTAGCAACTCCATTAAACCCTATCAGACTATCTTTGTAAGATGGGCCTTTCAAGCTCAGATTCTCCCTCATCGAAGTGTCTTTCTTGTTGTTTTCCTGGTTCCCCGGGTTCCTTCCCGACATCCCAGTGGCGCTTTCCATAGCCTCCTCAGTTCCTTTAGGTCCCGTTTGGTATATGGAAATAAAAGCATGGGAATGGAATGGAATGGAATGGGCATTCCATTCCTTGGTTTGGTAGATGGAAATGGTAAAAGTTGTGGGTTCCACGGAATGCTGATTACCTCCTCCAAAGTAATCAGCATTACCTCCGAAAACAGGTGGAAAGTGAACAGTGCGATGGAATGGAAAGCAAAAAGACTAAAATACCCTTCATTATTTTATTTATTTATAAAATTTTCTATAATTAAAAATATATATATTTAAATTAAAATGTTCAATATTGTTTAACAAAATTTAATTCAAAATTTTATATTAATAATAATTTATTTTATTTTTAATTTATAATATTTAAAATAATTTTTTAAGTTAAAATAATATTACTATAATAATTTTATTTTTCAAGGGTATTTTTGTCTTTTTGACAATTTTTATTCCATTCCATTCCATTGACCTGCCAAACGTAATTTTAATCACTACATTCCATTCCATTTCATTTGAATCCATTCCTTTTCATTCCATTCTCAATTCTCATTCTCATTCCCTCCGTTGCCATCTACCAAACGGGACCTACGGTTATCTCCCAGCACCTTTTCCATCAAATTTTGGTTCCCCTCACTTCCCTCTCCCGGCTCTTCATCACCTCTTTCCTCGATACGGTCATCCATGATGGTCGATACCGGTTCATTAGCTTTGATCTTCTTACTATTCCTCCTCAAAATGTCCTCTTCTTCCTCCATTCTTTCTTTCCGATCGCTCTCCATTCCTCCAAATCACTCAATAAACCACTCAATTTTAAACATTGAAGTTGGTGAGATATGAACTATTAATTCATTAACTTATTTATTTATTATATAAGTTGAACAAATCTTATATAATATCTTCTTTGTTTAACTGTAATATATATTATTTAATAAAAGAACATTTTCAAAATTAATGTTGAGTTATTAAGATCCAATATCTTATTATGATAAGAAAGGATGTTAAAACCCAAAGATATTTATGGGGAAATACAGAGGATTAAAAATAGTGATGCTAATACTATAAATTTAAAATTATATTAATGATAATTTTTCATATAATTATGAAATAGATCACTGTTTATTTTAATTTTACAAATAATATTGAATTGATCATGTAACTAATTAATTTTAATTCTTTGGTATACTAAAAAATTATTTGACTAAAATAATAATTTAATGATTATAATTGTAAAAAATGAACATTAATTAAAAACAAGATATTGATGAAAGTTGATAAAAATTCATTTTTTAATAAATTTGAGTTATAGTAAATAAAAAACTAAAATATAAGTAGAATAATAAAATTATAATATATTAGAATTGGATTTATATTAAAGATAATGTTTATATTATAATAATTTTCTATTTTATATTATGTGAGTTGGCTGCTTCCAAAGGAAGGGGGCGGGTTCTCTGAATCCGTTAGAATAATTCTAATGTCAAATTATATATAATATAAATACATTATGCTTTATTTAATGTTTTATTCTTATTGTTACTTTTAGTTAGTTATGTAGAGTAATCAAATTTTCAAGATTGGTTTAATAATTAATGAATTTTAAATTAAACTGAAATGTATTTATTTCTTTATTTATTATATAAGTGGTGCTCATTTACAACCTTACAGTAATATTTTCTCTGTCTAATTAAAATGAAAAGAGCAACAGAGAATGTAAAAATAAATTTTTTATAGTAATATATATATATAAAGTAAAATCAGACTGATCCCAGGACACCATCTAATTACCCAAACGTTTTACATCGTCATAAGTGTGATTTTGTCTAACGACCTGCAAATTCTCCCTTAAAAGATTCATAGATTCATAGCCTATAATAATAAAAATTTAAAGTATAAAAGATAGACAAGTTCACCGAAACAACTAAGATTTTTGTTGGAGTCACCTTATATGGCATAATAATGAAAAGAGTGGCCTCGCGGTGGATGACGATGGACTCAAGGGTGGACAATGGGTTAGCAGAAAAACTCTCGCGCTATGACCCTTCAGAACAAAGGAGCTCATGATTTGGCTTCCTTTTGGTCAAGCCTTGCGTTTTCTCTCATGACAGTTAAAAAAATGTCTAAATAATTCCAGATGTTACTAGTTTTTATTTTAATATATTAAATTTGTAGCAAAATTTATTTTAGCCTCTAAATTATTTTTTACTTTAAATACATACGTCTCATAAATTTTATTTTTTAATCTTTAGGTTTAACTCTATTAAACAAATTAATAGAAAATGTTAACCTAAACACATGTAAAATTTAATATATTAAATTATTTATTTAAATAGATGTATAGATGCTTCAATTTTTGTGATTCTATATGTATGTGGATAATTGATATTGTAAATGTGTTATTTATAGGTGAAATTCCACAAGAGATGTGCCATCAGTTTTCTTCACTTAAAATTTTCGATGTTGTTGACAATAAATTTAAGGGAAGCATTCCAAAATCAATTGGTAACTGCACTTCTTTGAAAGAGTTATATTTAGATATCAACTCATTTACAGGTACATATATCTTATTTCATCTATATGTCTAGCTTTGAAATGGATTTTTTTTCATTTTTCTTAATTTCATTAAAATAAAATGCACTTCTATGTGTTTTTAGAAAAAATGTGGCTTATTCTATAATTTATCATCACATGCCGTATACTAATCCCTGATTCTATAAAGTTGAGGTATATAACCTTAATTTGAATATTTTGAATGGCACAACTCAAACATGCAAATGTGGAAAGAAAATAATAGTAACCATCGGAGTTTATCTTTTAAATGCTTACACTTGAGTGATAATGTTGTATTTATGATATTAGAATTTGTGACATGCATTGCTTCCGTATCCCGTATCAATATCTATTCTTGTTCTCAAATATATGCATGCATGTGCCACTTTTATATCCACTTAATGTTAAGTACTTAGGATGTTAGCAAAAAAATAATGTTTACATTTTAATACATTTGAAACACATACTGAACTAATTACATAAAAAAATATCATATTTTAGAATTCGTAATTAAGGATTCAATTTAAAAAATCGTCTAATATATTTCTTAAAAGCCAAAAAAAGTCCATCAACTGAAGTAATTCAACATTCAAATGAATGAGTCCTTGTAAAAATTGTTATTAAATTATGGTCATTGATACATTATACATGTAATTATAGTTTGGGATGTTATGTGCAAAGTATTTGAATTTAATAATTTTTAATTTTAGAAAATTAGATCTTATAACTATTTGAAATATTTTACTGTATACAGTAAACTTTAGAGTTTAGCCTAGTGTTAAAAAAATGATTAATTCATTTTTTTAAGCATATTACACGTGACAAAATTGAATTCTGCATCCAACTCCCATTCCTCTCTCTCCCCCTCTCCCACTCTCCCATCTACTAATGTTTGCAACTAAACATCTAATCTATCTACTCATTGTATTTATACATCTTTATTGTCAAATTAAATATTAACATTATCGATAATTAGATAATATTATTAAAATATCTTTCTATTTTATGACATGTCATTTTATCACTCTTTATAAAAATATATATTTTGATAATTTTTCATAGCTTTAAGTTAAAGAAAAATACACTCATCTCCTTCAATATTATTTTTATTATATGACTTAAACCCTTCTCTAAATTAAAAGATGTCGTTTTTTTATATTTTTTTAACACCTCGTATTTACAAGTGTCCTTTTCCTTTCTTTCGCATTTGTTCATCTCCTTCAGCGTTCACGAGCTGCTTCATCTTTTTGTGCTCCGTTCTTCAATCGTTCAATTTCATACAACAAAATTCCCAGGAGTTCTTCCCTTCCCTGTTCTGCGTCTGCTTTTGCTTCTGCGTTATGCTTTTGTTCTTCTGTTTCTACCTCTGTTTTTGCATTGCTCTCCTCTGCCTTTCTACTCGCAAGCCAATGCTGTTATGCTTCTGTTCCTCTGTTTCTACCTCTGTTTTTGCATTGCTCTCCTCTGCCTTTCTACTCGCAAGCCAATGCTCTTCCATCTGCATTCTTCTGCTTCTATTCATCTGCTTTGTTCTCTACTTTAGCATCTCCAGCTTCACGTTCTGATTCCTCTACTTGTCTTCCCTCTCTCTGCTTCTACTTTGTGTCACCTCTATTTTTTGCTTTTATCCCCCTAGCTGCTTCTCATTTTTTCTGTCACTCTCCAACTGCTGTGTTCTATTTCTTCTCTGTTCCTAGCAGTTTTGTTATCCCTCTGCACAGGCTGACAAGCTCTGATGCCACTGTTGTGGAATTAAGCATGCTTTACATTTCATTGCTTTTCTCCTTAACCCTGCAACAGTCCATGGGTCCGTGCGTGCAAAACGATGGTGCTAAGCCCGGTAGTCCAGCTGAGTTGTGCAGAGTTGAAAGGGGCATGCGCATAGTTGAGGGCATTGTGGAGATTTCAAAAAAGAAAAATATATTTTTTAATAATTAGGATAATTAAAGTATCTTTTTTGGAATATTGTTATCATAGTAAAATTAAATGAACTAAAGTGTATATTTTGAAAATAAAACAGAAGAAAGAGATGTGTAATAAGATCAAGAGAGAGAAGAGTATTTTTCTTTAAACCTAATTTATATTATAGTAGATGAATGCAATAGATAAGTTGGATTAAAGATTAATTACAAAAATTAATTATGGAAGAAATTGTAAATTGGGCTCAATGATTCAGGTGAAAAAAATGTAATTTTTTTTCTTTAAAAAAATAAATTAAATTTGTATTAGATAGAGTCATTATTTTTAAATATTTGATTGAGTTTTTCCATAGCTTCTTTGGTCAGCCTCATATGCAACTGTGTGGCTAACAAGTTTTGTGAAATACAAATTGGGCTTGAAATTAGCATACCTTTAATATTTAGTTCTTGCTTTCAAATTGATGTCTTCCTTTAACCTGTATTGTAAACAATTGTTTATTAGGTATCTCAATAAATTAGAAACTTCCAATCATGAAATACTTTTGTAGTTTTATTATCATTTTCAAAATAAAACAATTTAAACTGTGGAGGCAGAGCTAACATTCTTGAGTAATGTAAATAAGTTTTTAATAAATAAAAATTAAGGAAAAGCCATTTTTTGTGTTAAATATAAAGAATGTTAATGTATTCTATTTACTGAATATTTAAAATAAATTAAAAGAAGATAATTTTAATATTATGTAAATATATCAAGGCAAATTATATGGTATTCCATGCTAAAAATTAATCAAATCTCTCTTCAACTAAGTCTATTTCTCCTTGTTTTGTGGAGAATGACATCTAAGCATATCCAATCATATCACATACCTTATATTTGTACTCAAATAACAATTTGCTATATATTGAAATAATTACATATTGACATCAGATAAGAAAAATCTACTGCATTGATAATATATATATATATATATATATATATATATATATATATATATATATATATATATATATATATATATATATATATGTGTGTGTGTGTGTGTGTGTGTGTGTGTGTGTGTGTGTGTGTGTGTGTGTATGTATATAGCCTTTTTCTGCAAATTAGAGATTTATAACTTAACCATAAACAAACTTTGATAAGCAACGGATATATGAGTGTTTATATAAGATAAAAAAAAATATAAACTAGTCAGGATTAACGTAGACAAGATAAGGTAGCAGCATACACAACAAGATTATATAGCCACTTAAACTGAAATAAAAAAGCAAAAATTATAATTTAATTTTTATAATTAAATTATATTCAATTTTAGAGAGAGAGAGAAATCCTTTTAGAGAGGGAGAAAAATGCAGATCCTAAGCTGTCTTATATTTAATTTGTATTTAAAATTAGTTATATCTTACTTTATTTTTAGCTTTTAGTTTGAATTATAATTTTTAATTTGGGGACTAGGTTTAGTTAGTTTATTTGTTTGAGTCTCAATTATCCATATTCATAAATAAACTATTATTTTTTTTTTAAGTGTTTTAATTGATTTAGACTTCTACAGCTTGTATACCTATATATTTGCTTGTTTATTGTTTTTTAAACTTTGATTATTGATTATGAGACTAGATATTGAGTTTAGTTTAGAGAGAATTATCTGATTCAGAGTGAATTCTCTCTAGTATTTTTGTAGTTCTAAACCATAAAGACTTAATATATACTCAAAATCAAGTTTGCATGTCTTTGATATTTGTCTTCACGGATTTTTGAAGTATTTCGCAGTTTTAAAATACTTCTTGACTATTGGAGATGCTCATAAATGTTTCAACTAGCAGTTATGTTCATTTTGAGTGAATTTTAGTCTTTTGGTAGTTTTTCAATAAACTAAACAGTTTTACTTAACTAAAAGCTGGTAACTTGCCTTATATAGCTTTATTCTCTCAGAATCTCATATTACTTCATCTAATTCCTTTAAATGCTCAGAATCTCCATTTCAAGATCGTGAAATGCTCCTTGATTGTCTTCTATTAAAACATTATTGACTAGCTACAAAAGAAAACCAAATGGAGTGAGCAGATACCATTTAATTTGAAATAAACAAGCTTTATAATTATGTGTCTTTATATGTCATTTTAATCAATGAACTCGACAATTTAAATAAACAATATTAATTAAATAATTAGAATTGTAATTAGGAAATTTTATTTATTTTGTACTTTAATGTTTGTAATTAATCGACATCAACAAAAGCATAATGAAACCTTTGGGGCTAACAATATATGCAATAACGAAGTAATTGATGGTCAAGCCAAAAAGCATAATGAATAGGGTATTTTGGAAGACTTGATTGTTTCTTGTGAAAACATTATATTCAAGCCTCAATTAGCTGAGGATTAGATTGTATAATAAGAAAGGTGAATATGAATAAACTATATATTCATGTTGACAAAACTATTAGTGATAGTGGCTAATGTAATTTGTTCGGAGCTATTCCACCCCAGGCCTATGTATTCTCCTCAAAGCTTCCTCAATTCCTCCTTTGTGTTTTCCACAAAAAGCACACTTCAAAACAAACAATTTCTAAACTTTTAGAGCTCCTACACCTCCAAGCCAAATTTTTCGTCACTACAACAGGATTTTACACCTTTAAAAAAAATTACTCTCACATAGGATGATGTTTTATTACAATTTTTGTTTTTTTTTCTCAGAGATTTAGGAAGTTTGGTTCTGAGGATAAGAAATATATTAATTCTAATACATTTGAAACACAATGGGTTAATTACATGAGAAATACCAGATTTCCAGAATTGGTAATTATCAATCAAATTGAAAATTTCATTTAATATATTTCTTGAAAGCCAAAACAGTACATCAATTGAAACAAGTCAAGGTTCAAATTAATGAGTACTTGTAAAAATTGTTGTTAAATTCTAGTAATTGATACATTATACATGTAAATTATAGTGTGGGGATGTTATTTGCAAAGTATTTTAGTTTAATTTTTTAATTTATCCTATTAGCAAGCAAAGTACTTATACACTCAACTTTAGAATTTAGCATAACGTTGAAAAGATGATTTGTTCATTATTTTATTTTAATAAATTACTCTTGTTAACATTGATTTCTGAATCCGATTGTTATTCCTCTCCCTCTCCCATCTACTAATTTTTTCGGATAACTACCTAATCTATCTACCTATTGCATTTATAACTCCCTATACTTCAAATTAGACAGTAATTTTAACTATAACATAGGTTAAAGGATCAATTTTGATACTCTATCTTGTCCTCCTCTTCATGAAAAATATATTTTGATAATTTCACATAATTTTCATTAAAGTTAACATTCAATTTAGATGGTAGTAAATAAATGCAATGGATAACATAGGTTAAAGGATCAATTGCAAAAATTAATTGATTACAAGAGAAATTGAGAATTGGGATCAAAGATCCAGGTGAAAAAATATAAATTTTTTCTTTTATTTATTTATTTAAAGAATAAGGCAACGAAAACAATTAAAATGTGATAGGACATTTTTTATAAAAAAAAATGACTTCTGTAAGATTACATATTCACATAATTGATTATAAGACAAGCCATATGAAAACAATAAAGGATTTAAATTATCACATTGAAATATATGAGAAAGCTACAAGTTAATCATGATCCTCTCTAAAGAAGAGTAGGCTAATTCTAGCTTAAAATGAAGAAATATAAAACTACCAATAAAAATCATGCATGATCGTACTATGATTCTCCCTTTCTAATTGTTTTTTCTTTCAATTTTTTGTATTTTCATTAATCCTGTTTATAATTATTTGAACTATTTTTTGGTCGAATCAACCAAGAGTTCTTGATAGCCTTTATGTAATTTTAGTTGTGTGTCACATTTTTGAGTTACATAGTCAACTAGGAAAGGAACTAGTGACCACTCGAAATCATTACAAATAAAATTGGCTGTCCAAGTCTTGTATGGCTCAAAATCATGTTCTAACGTACACTTCTAAGAAACTAAATTAAATTTGTATTGCTTAGAACTCTATTTCTGAGTTTTCATTTGTTAGTCCAAGATTTTGTAATTAGATCCATCCACTTTTAATCTGCTAGAAATTGTACGTGACGGACTTGACGTTTGATTAATTCTGAAGTTCCTTTAGCTAAAATAATGAATTCTAAATCTTTGAGGCAATTGTGTGGCTAACTAGTTTTGTAAAATAAATACTTGGCTTGAAATTATGATACATTCAGCACTTCAGCACTTGCTTATGTGATTTTATTATCATAAAGTAACTTAGTAACTTCAAATCATAAAATACTTGTTTATGTGATTTTATTATCATTGAAGTTAAAATAAAACAATTTATACTGTGAAGACAGAACTAACATTCTTGAGTAATGTAAATTAGTTTTTGATAAATAAAAATTAAGAAATAGTCACTTTTGTGTTAAATATGAAGAATATTAATATATTTTATTTAATGAATATTTAAAATAAATAAATAGAAAATGATTTTGATATTATGTAAATATATCAAAGCAATTATATGGTATTCTACGATAAAATCAAATCTCTCTTCAACTAAATCTGTTTGTCCTTGTTTTGCAGAGAATGGCATCTAAACTTAACAATCGTAGCACATACCACATGTTTGAGCTCAAATATCTTTACTGCTTTTGTTTTTTCTTTTTCTAAATTTGATATACATTAGAATAATTACATACTGACATCATATATAAGAAATATTCACTGCACTGATAATCATATATAATTACTTCTAGAAGACTTTTATACAGCATTTTTTTTCCGTTTGAAAATGTAATTACTAAAAAAAAATACTAATTTTGAAGATGGATATATTTTTTCCCCCTTTTAATGTTTATGTATGGATAAATTGATATAAGAAAAATATGAATATGCACATACTGTATAGTTTCTTCTAAATGAAATATAAGCTTCCATGTATTATAAGCAAATATATACCAAGGTTGTTATCATTTTACTCTTTCTTTTAACTTTTCCAAACCCTTATAGATTTCTTTTCCATCGGTTTGTGCTTTCAGGCTTTATACCGAAGGAGATAGGCAGTCTTGATAAACTTCAAGTGCTAGAACTAAGTTATAACTATTTGAGTGGACCTATTCCTTCAAATATTTTCAATATTTCAACATTGACATATTTGGCTCTTGAAGATAATTCGTTGTGTGGCCTTCTTTCTCCAAATTTAGGATGTGGCCTTCCCAATCTACAACAACTTTTGCTGTCAAGAAATGAACTTGTTGGAAAAATTCCAAAGAGTATATCAAATGCTTCTATGCTTGTTAACCTACAGCTAAATTCGAATAAATTTAGCGGGGTTATACCCAATACAATTGGGAATTTGGCCAACTTGTACGAATTAAATTTAGAAAGGAATGATTTGAATGGATCCATTCCTATTACAATTAGAAATTTAGAAGGTCTTCAATATTTGAACCTTGGTAACAACAAATTGCAAGGATCCATCACAGATGCAATTTGCCAAATAAAAAATTTGACTGTGTTGTATCTAGCCAATAATGAGCTTTCTGGATTGGTGCCAGTATGCCTTGGCAGTTTCACTTTTCTACAAAAGCTTGACTTGAGCTCTAATAGGTTGATTTCACAAATACCCTATTCTCTTTGGAGCCTTAAAGATATTTTAGTGGTAAACTTATCTTCAAACGCATTGAGTGGATTTCTTCCACTTGAGATTCCAAACTTAAGAGCAATTGCACTATTGGACTTGTCAAGAAATCATATTTTAGGGAACATTCCTACAAACATTGGTAGCTTGCAAACTTTGCAAAATCTATCTTTAGCGCATAACAAATTACACGGGCCTATTCCCAATTCACTTGGCAGCATGGTAAATGTAGAGTCCTTAGACTTTTCCCAAAATTATTTGTCTGGTGTGATTCCAAAATCCTTAGAGTCACTTGTCCATCTTAAATACCTTAATCTTTCTTACAATTTCTTACAAGGAGAGATTCCAAATGGTGGGCCCTTTACAAATTTTACAGCCGAATCTTTTATGATGAATAAAGATCTTTGTGGGAAACCACAACTACAAGTCAAAACATGTAGAAAGGAAAACAAGCATAGATCAACTAAAGAGATGCTTTTGATCAAATGCTTACTGCCCATCTTGTTGGCAACCATTTTGGTTGTTTCATGCTTAGTCTTTCTAAAATGTAAGAGAGATCATGTTGGTGATTCAACTAATAAAGATTTAATAAATTTGGGAATGCCAAGCAGGATATCCTACTATGAAATTCTAAAAGGAACAAATGGATTCGATGAGACAAATTTTCTTGGCAAGGGAAGTTTTGGATCAGTATTCAAAGGAGTACTTTCAAGTGAAAAGATAGTTGCAATTAAAATTTTTAATTTAGATTCAGAAGAAGCAGCAAGGAGTTTCAATACAGAATGTGCAGCTTTGTGCAACTTGCGTCATCGAAATCTCATTAAGATAATCACTAGTTGCTCAAATCTTGATTTTAAATATTTAATAATGGAATTTATGCCAAATGGGAGCCTCGAAAGATGGTTGTATTCTCATAACTATTGCTTAGATTTTTGGCAAAGAGTGAACATAATGATTGATGTGGCATCTGCATTAGAGTATCTCCATCATGGTTCTTCAACACCCGTGGTTCATTGTGATGTGAAGCCGAGTAATGTTTTATTGGATGAAGATATGGTGGCCCATCTTACTGATTTTGGTATTGCCAAACTATTGGGTGAAGGGCTATTTGAAATTCATACCAAGACTTTGGCAACTCTTGGCTACATTGCACCAGGTGATGATTTTCTTACACTATTATTTATTTTATAAATTTTATTTTTCTTATATACTCTTACATACATATAGCTACTCCTACATGTTATTATTAAATGTCTAATTTTACGCAAAAAAAAAAACCTTAGATTGTTCAATTTCTTTTCATCTTTTAACATTTGAAGAAATAAAAAAAAAGATTAGAAAATTTTAATCAAAAAAATTATAATCAGATTGACTTAACAATTTTTTGACTTTCACTTCAAATTGACATGTAGAGTATGGATCTAAAGGAATTGTTTCCATAAAAGGAGATGTGTACAGCTATGGTATTTTGCTAATGGAAATGTTTACAAGAAAAAAGCCAACGGATGAAATGTTTGTTGAAGGATTAAGTTTGAAAGATTGGGTTAGCAAGTTAATACCACATTCAACAGTTCATGTTATAGATTTCAATTTGTTTCAAAGATACAATCAAACTATTGGTGATATATTACCACATATATCATCAATTTTAGAATTAGGCTTGAGTTGTTGCACTGAATTACCTGAAACACGAATGAATATGATCGACATTGTGGTGTTATTGAAAAAAATTAAGGCCGTGTTTATGAAAAATGGGAGTGGCACCACAATTTTGAATAACCATTAAATTGACTTGTAATAATTGTTTTCTTTACTTCTCTTTTGTATTTTCTTTATTGAACATCAATTTGTTGCAATATGCATAAATATATTCCCAAGAGTTGAAAAAAGTAGTCTAGTATTGTGGAATGAGGAGATAAATTATATGATTATTGTAATAATTTATGATGTCTTTTAAATTTGAGAATCAATGATTTTGTTGTTTTAACTTTGGATATCTTAGATCTTATGTTTGGTTTTATTGTATAGTAAAATTATCTTTACATGAGTACTTTCTATAAGACATTATTTCTTTGTCACATTCTAAATGTTACAATTGAATTTAAATAGCAAGTCCAAATTTTTAACGAAAACTGGCGCTTTTAAAAATTGAATTTCCGCTTTTGATGTTTGATGTTACAAAATAATTGTAATGAAAGATTTTTTTTTTTAATCAACCAAAATTTTCCCTACATTATTCCTTTTCTACTTCTTAAGTTTCAATGATAAAAAATTTATTCTAATTTAGGTAATTAAATTTAAATAGATTAGAAAAAAGTTTAAATTGATAAAATTCTTAATTTCTCTCTTCCTAATTGAGCCTCACACTCCAAATTCTTACCCCATCCTCAAATTCTTAGCTCAACCCTAAATTCTTAATTAGTTCCAATGTTTTTTTAGATGAAATGAGGGAATTAGATGGCATTTAAAAATTTTTGTTTGAGATTTAAAGAAACTAAACATATGCAGTGTTGTGCTAATGAAACAAAAATCGAAGTAATATAATATATACTCTTGAACCACAAGGTTGTAAAGTGAAAACAGCATAAACTACGTAATAGTAAACTTTATTTTATAACTCAAAACAAAATAGTAGAGAAATGGTGGAGTATATTAATATATGGTTGTTCTTCATTTGTTTAGATAATCTATTTGTTTTAAGTTTTAATAAGATAAAAGCCTTCTTCAAATGAAGACAAATCAAAATAAGGAATGGAGAAAGCAAGAGGTAGAGATCTAACCCTTGACATCAAATTCAACTTAATCTTAAAGATGGTGACATGTGAATTATAAGCTCAATTAAATACTACAATTCAATGTAGTTGTAGCACAACCTATGTACTTTATGTATGGACAATAATAATTTTATTTAAATTTAAAAACGCTAGCAAGTAAAAAATTTTGTTTAATTTTAAATTCATTTAGACAAATTTGTGATTTATATTTTAATATTTAATTTGCTTAAAATCTTAATAGGAACAAATAACTCACGACGTTCTTCACTTGAAAATAAACCAAAAAGAGGTAAGTTTAATGAAAATTTCAATGAGTTTGTGTTTTCCTTTGGTTATTCTAAGTTCGACAGTTTTAAAAAAATTTATTTTTAGTTAATAAATATAATTTTATACTATTTTAAACAAAAGTTGTTTATCAAATATTAAATTTTTATATAATTAATATTTCATAAAATATTTATAGAGTTGATTGATATTTAATATTTGAAGAAAAACAAAAAACTATGGTTATCATCAAGAGGTAGACAAAAATTAAATAGAATCAACTAGTCTACAAAATAAACTAGATCAAGCTCAATCCGAAAGAGCTTTAAAATTGGTGAACTAGATTGAGTTATGCTCAACCAATAAAAAAGGACTGTAAGCATAAGACTTGCGTTAAAAGGAAATTAGCTTTTAGTAGTGAATAAAATTGAGACTAAAAGGTTAAAAATTGTCATTAAAAATTTTTGCCACATCGTTCCTTGTACCTCTATTACTAATGATTTTTTAGGGTTATTTTTAAGTTATCATTGAAAGTTTACTTTTATAACTTTATTAGTCATAAAAAAACTATAAAAATTACTACCAAATATTTACTTTCAGCAACAATCTAAACAAAAGTCACCACCAAAATTTTAGATTATATCATCATTAATATTTAACAACTTTTGTTGACGACTTTCATAGTTATCACTGAAAATAACTTTTAATGGAAACCTAAAAAAAATCACCATCAAAATATTAAATTATGCCATCGTAGATATTTAACAACTTTCTGTAGTGACTTTTCATAATCACCACTAAATATCTACTTTTAATAACAACTTTTTATTAGGTTGCCATAGAATGTTGCCATCATTGAACAAAAATTCAATGATAATTTTTGTTGTCACTGAATTTCATATTTTATTTTATTTTATTTTAATATGCATTCAATACTACTATAGTTAAAACATTTTTATATGATAAAAAATAAAAAAAAATAAACAAAATGATATATAATTACATAATTTCAAATATAATAAATGTTTGTAGCTAGTTATTCCGTATAATTAGGAAGCCTATCAAAATAATATTTAAAAATAAGTAATGTATTAATTATAAAAGTATTTAAAATAAAACTTAACAATTGCAAGTCTAAACATTCTACAAAAGTACTGCCAACCAACTTCAAAGTTACAAAACTCATTCTCTTCTAACCTACAAAAAAGGAAAGAAGGAGACTACTAAATTTGACAATATATTATCTACGATAAAAAACTTGAAGAATTATGATACAAAACTTACCAAATTAGATGATGATAACACCAATATCAGAATCAGTTTGAGTTCTTGGCATAATTCCACTAAGAAGAAGTGTTAATAAATCTTTGATCCTATTCTTTTTCTTCTCCACTATAATCACCTTCCTCTTAGGAAGTAAATCAGGACATAACCAAGAGACTCCGAATCATCTCTTCGGCTTTGCTCTATGCATTGTTTACCAAAAAAGAATAAGTAATGTGTTAATTATAAAATATCTAAAATAAAACTTCACAATTGATAATTGGAAGCCTAAACATTCTATAAAAGAACTGCAAACCAACTTCAAAGTTACAAAGCTCATTTTCTTCCGACCGAAAGGAGACTATTAAATTTAACAATATAACCAAGGGACTCCAAATCATCTCTTCGGCTTTGCTCTATGCATTGTTTGCCAAAGAAGAACAGGCATCATGTATCCAATATAAAACATGAAACTTTGCCATGCATTTAACCAATGCGTTTGCATAAATATAAGATGTCAAGATGCATGTTACATTCACATAACAATGCCAAGGTGAGTATTCATGCTTGCATATCTTGCAGTTCCTGTCAAATTCTTATTTTCCCTCCAGTATTAGTGGCTAAACAGAAAATGCATTGTGTCTACAAAACATAAGGATAACAGAAAAGACATCTATGTATCTTTAATGATAGGAACAAAACCTATCCCACAAACCAGAGACTGGGAAAATATAGCATTTCCTGAATTCAATCTGTGTATCACTAATATACTAATCACCAACTACCCAGACTTGTCTTTAGTTACAAATTTGAAGTTTCAAAGAGTTAGTTAATTTCACATGTAGATGCAGAATTGTGGTTTCAAGGAAGTTCAAACATCGAAGTTTCTACTTCAGAGTTGTGTTAGGATAAGAAATATTCTATCTCCTCTATTCCCTCTTCATAATCCTAGTTTTCCTTCATTCTCAAGCACTGTTCACAAACATACAAGTGACAAACCCCCTTCTAAATTACTAGCAACAGTGAACAATATTCATCCTCTCACCCAAAGAACCTAAACTTGCTCCTGTGTTTGATTATACAATCTTGTCTGTCACTATGTTTAAAAAAAAAAAAAAAGAAGAACCGCATGAATATACCCTTCCTAATTGTTTCTAAAATGGAAGAGGAAAAGGAAGAACTCCACAACTGCCACTAGGTAAAAGTACTTAAGATTAAGTCATGTTGATTTCAACTTTGTTATTGAACCCTATTTCCTAACAACAGAAACAACATACATACAACTGCATTAATACAGAGCAATAATCTTCATACCTATAGGGATTAAGGAATGTGTGGATGGGTTGAACTATCTCTATATTGTTTAGCCAAACCAAGATGGTCATGGAAACATACATATAGATAAAAAGCAACAACCACTTAATACATAAACATACAAGATGCCAAAAGTCCACATGTAAATAAGATTAGTCACCTGGTTTGCACACCTTCCCAAGCCCACGAGAAAATAATCTGGATTGACATCCTAATGCAGAGATAATTTAGAATAAACAAACTCAACAGAGTTGATCAGGAAAAGGATGGCAAGAATAAGAATTATTTAGCTTTTTTCAAAATCCTAAAACTAAAACAAAAACAAAAAGCAAGTTAATGATACGCCATTGTATCAAGAAATCAACAAGGCCTACAATTTGATCTGTAGGCACGAGAACTGCCTAGCTTTTTATTGCAGGTAGATCTTCGACACTGGGTCCAAGTAAATCCATCACCAGAACATTGTAATGTCCCTCTACTCCAAACCATCTAACATTTGGAATTCCAGCTGCCAAGACGAAAATCGAGTTAAAAATAATTAAACATAGAATAAATTTTGAAAGAAAAGAAAAGAGAGAAAAGTTCCTTCTTGCAGAAAATTGTAAATGATAAGAAAGACAAAAGCAATTAATATAAGGATAGACAGTACTTCATCCCTGGAGAATTCTGTATAAGTTGGACTCATATAGCAGCTGAGGATGCTTTGTCTTGACATTTTTAAAAAGAGAGAGAAAGGAACATAAAGAAAGAACAAGAAAATCAGCCTTAATGCACATGAACATATGCAGTGATTATTAAAGAAAACTGAACCCCGAATTGACTGGCACAAGCCTGATGAGTTACTAACCGTAAAATTCCATTAGACTCTAGGCATAGTGTTTAACTACATTAGGAAATTTCTCTATTTAGCCAACAGTTAACATAAATTACAATCACGACAGATGATTCTCTTGCATAGACTAAAAATGGAGCCTAATCATTAAATATTCCATACTACATTCCTTGTTTCTAGAAAAAGTAACTCAATACAAAAAAGAATCAAGGAAAAAAGAAAACTCTAACAAGCTTAATTGCTAGCTCTTCATTGCTTTTAATATTAGCATTTGGAAAACAAGTGGACTCATGAACATCAACACACCCAAATTATATAAATTTAGGAAACCAAAATATCAACGAAACCAACCTAAATAGATCTGCAACTTGAATGAACAGGGCATCACTACATACCTGGAAACTGAAAACAGGGTATTCTATAATTTGCATCAAGCGAGAAACAAGATAGAACCAAAAACTTAAAAGTAAGATGAATAATAGTAATCTTAAACTTCCAAATTGGTGTCTACCAAAACAAGACCATATTCTCACTTATGATTTCACCACTCAAAACCCCAATACTATAAATATGAAATTAGAGGGAAAATACTACACCATACCTGTGTGAAAAACATAATCGAAGCAAAAATTCTCTTTCGCTCTGTTTCATGGCGTCGTTGCGCGGAGCGGCTGGGGTCTTCGTGATGATGCGCGGCCTCCAAGCACGGCGGAATGCAGTGGCGTTGGCAGCGCTGTGGGGTTCTTCGACAGTCTTGTGAGAAGGTCCTTCCTCCCTTTTCTTCTTTTGTGTTTTCTCAACTCCCCGATGTTTCTCGCGAGAAGGCTCAAATACTTGCAGAAGTAACCGTCAAATCAAGCGCACTTTCACAAATGAGAGACAAATACCCAAGTTGTTTCAGCTCGTAGTGGTGCACAACCAACTTGTCGGCGATGCTGGAGAGGATGGATGTTGTGGCCGCTCGCGGTGGCGCTCAAGTCACCTATAAAAAACCACCTTCTTTTTTTTTCCCCTCCATGCTGTTTCTATTTTTTTTTCAATTAAATATTTTGCCTCTCCTTTATAAAGTTGTCGACTTGCCGTGTAATTTTAAGACCCGTCTAATTTCTCTGTTTTTAATTTTTATTTTTATTAAAAAATAAAAATAGATATAAAAAATAGTTTATTTATTATTTTTATTTTTATTTTTAAAAAATATTTTAAAATTTTAAAAATACTATAAAAAATATTTTCAAAATTTTTAGTATTATAGGGCATTGTAATAATAATATTTTTATAATTATTTTAAATTATATATATAATATTTTATTATTTATATAATTATAAAATAATAAAAATTAAAAATATAATTATATAATTAAAAAATAATAAAAATAAAAACATAAATCAAACATATTTTTAAAAATATAAAAATTATAAAATAAAAACTAGTTTTAAAAAATAAAAACAAAAGATATTTTTATAAACTAAACACATCCTTAATTTTCGCATACATTCTTCTGTAACAATTCAATAACTATTGTAAAAAAATTTAAATAATTATCAAGTTGTTACAATAATTTTTTATCTCAGAATATTTCAATGAAATTGTCAATACAAAATTAAAGAGATGTATTATTAAAGTTTTTATTAATATATATATATATATATATATATATATATATATATATATATATATATATATATATATATATATCTCTCTCTCTCTCTCTCTCTCTCTTCTTTTTTTAATCTATATGCATCTCCTAACTAACTCAATAATGTCAAATTATACTATCTCAACACATATTCTCAATTTGTACCATTTTTTTCATTCTCAATCTGAATTTTCAAGCAACATGACAAATAAATAATTATTTATAGTTTTAAAAATTATAATATTAAATAATACATAATGATTCAATATTATACAAAACTTAACATCAATCAATAATAATTTAACTTTTGGTTCAGAAAAATTACATGCATTAGTAAAAAAAAAAGTTCAATTTAAATTTGGGCCTCGTTTACTGAAAAACTATATAAATAATGCCCTTCAGTGCTGCGCTATATCATTTTTACCTGGTATTTAAAATATTTTCTACAGACCAAAAAAGCAGATGAACAGGTTTGCTTCCTCGTAAACACCATATAAATAATCACAACTGCCTAACAGGGACCGCAACCCGTCTCACCTTAGTTTTTTTTTTTTGGATGGATTTATTTTCCCCATAGAAACCCATCACGTCGCCCTCCTTACCTCCTATCGGGGGAATATAGTCTATCCTTTTGTCGAGAGAGCAGAAGAATTACCTATATGAGAATTGTAATCTTCTTCTGCACTGATATTATCCAATATATCCTTAGGATATGGATAGGAATTACCAATGATGTGTCAATGTCGCGTCCTGTGATGTGGTGAATTGTATATCTCTAACAAGCAGACATCATTCAAGTATTTAGTTTCCTGTGCCACTAACATTTGCACGTGAATGTGATTTAGAGCTGATAATGTAGATGGACTACATCAACTAGCAACTGCCTGAGCTTGTTCATTGAGATCAAATTGAACGAGACCTCACCTCAGCATACAACTACATCTAAGATTATGACGCTGAGAATGGCAAAAAAAAAAAAATCATTTGACATCATCATCCACATTTGGCAAATTTGAACGCCAAGGGATTTGAAGGTATTGGAAATTTGTATGTAAGTTGGGAGAAGTATTGATTTAGGAAAAGTTTTAATTTAATCCAAATGAAATCCTTCAATTTGTCTAAATTATTATTTTCATAAAACATCACCTCTTGAGGTCTTGAACTCTCAAATGTGATTGTCCGAAGACATTAAAAATTCTTTCATTATACATGCGCAAAAGTTTCTACTCATTTTTTTCTTGTTTATTTTTTCAGAGCAAGATTAATCTATCCAATTAAAATAATGATACAAGAAAACATGTACAATAGAAAAGAATTTCAATAAATTTTAAATAACACAATTGATTTTACAATACAATCACAAGAAAAAATTTAAAAACAACTAATTAATTGGTTAAAAGACAAAGATGAAAACTAAAATCTAAGGGAGAGGAAAAGGAAGAGTTATGTACGGCTTTTGGGAGACTACTTTATAAATTTATTGCTCATTTTTCTCTTACAACAAGATTTACATATCAAAACATGTAAAAGATCATCAACAACCTCTGAATCACAATGCTTTTAAAATTATTATTTTTCCTACAAAATTATTTTTTATAGAATATAATTAAAATTCATTCTTATATCTTTTTTTGGAATTGTAAATATAAATTATTTACCACAATTATATTATTAGCAATGTTTTTTGAATTATTATTTACAAAATTATTTATTATTCTATATAAACTAAATTCATTATACATCTTTTTAGAATTATAAAAAAATTATTGACAACAAAAATAATATTGTTCACAATAATTTTTAAATTATTAGTTTTCTACAATATACTTACCTCCAGCATAGAAACCAAACTAGAGTAGACTTGCTACTCCCTACTTCGTGATTGGAGTAAGGAAGTGATGAGATGGAAACTGAACAAAAGTTTGGGGGAGGAGAAACTAACTGAAAGTGAATGGATTAGGGTTTAAAATATGATAATGCAATTGTCCAATTTATAAAAATATATGATCAGCCATGACTTAATTCTAAAATTTAAACATAACTAGGTTTGATTATGAATTCTAGGCTTAATTTTTTTCTCATTAGATAGTCTAATTAAGTATTTGGCAGTAAATTACTAAATATCTACCTCTATTGCTACCCCTGAAAACAAATTCATAGCAAACAAAGATCAGGGCTTGATTGGTTACTTTATTTTAGATTAACTAGTCATGTTAGTGAAAAAATTAAGTTTCAAGTTAAATATAATATATATTAAAAATATTCTAACACTATTGTTAGTGATATCATCTATTCAAGAGATGATATTGCAAAGAAATCACTTCGTTAATCATTTCCATGCTTCCTAACAACTTCACCTCTGTGAATCAAACAAAAGGAAGAAGTAATCAATAACCAAAACACACCATGTAATCAATAGTCCTCCTCTCTAATTTTTTTTTCTTCTCATCTTCTTTTTTTTTTCTCTTTTTTCTCTCTTTTTTTTTACTTTATTTTTTGCAAATAAATCTCTTAGATTAATCGTTTACTGTATATCTAAGAAAATCTTTCCATCTCTTTTATTTTAAATAAATATGAAATTTTTTAATTTTTTTATCTTAGTCTTGTTTAAGTGATCAGTGTTCTTGGCCACATTTAATTAGGGCTTTAGAAACTCTTTTTTGTTTAAGTTCAGATGTTATGATATTATAGAAATTTTTTCATATGATATAACAAGTAAATAGAAATAATTATCTTACTATAATATACATGATGGTGACGATTTTTTATTTCAATGATAGGGGATCAGTAAAGTTATTATTCATCTTTTAGTTTAATAAAAAAATTATAAACATTTATTTATTGTTAGATTTAAAATTGTTTTGGTTATTGTAAGTGATGTGAAGCTTAATTTTAAACGAAATATTGTCATTTTGTTCAAAAAAAATAAAAATAAAAAGTAATCAGTTTATTTTTCTTTCTTTTCTGCCAAGATTACTTTTGAATACGCATGTTATCCCATTATCTCTGTTTTCTTAACAAAGAATGAAAGAGAATGAATAAAGTAATTACCCTTTACGGTGGAGTAAAGTATTTATTTATTTTGGTTATTTTTATTTTTTTAATTTAAACTTTTTATCTATAAAAATTATTTTAATAATATAAATTAGCGATAAAAATATGTTGACGTAATATATTAATTTTTACACATGAGTTTTTGAATTTGTGTCAGTATACAACTTAATTTTCAAATTTATTAAAAGTAAAAAATTAATACACATTATTTCATTACATCAAACTAATAATGATAAAAAAGGGTCAAAAAATATATCAATTGAATTTCTTGGCCAATGTGTCAATTAATATGTTTTTTTTTTACCCTTCTCATAGATAGATACTATAATATTTTTAATATAGGGCAACGGTTGTTAAAAATTATTATATTATAAATATAATATAATATGTATAGATATAATATTTTTTTCGGAAATTTTTTTACTTTGAAGATTTTTCATGATTCTATTTTCCTACATACCATTGTAATTATTTATAAAATATTATTTTAATTTTACAATATGAATTATTTTTATAAAAATGATATATAGAATAATATGCACATGTCATTCATACACTAAGTAGATTTTGGAGGAAAAAAATTTCACGAGAGTTGGCAGTTCGTTGTTGTTGTTTTTTTTATTATTATATAAAAATATTTAAAAATTTAAAATAATAAAACATGTTCGAAAATTATACTTTTGAGGGCGTGTTTCAAAATTTTTTAGATTATTGTTTCAAAAACAAAAAAAGTGAAAACAGCCTAACATGTTTTCAAAAAGGGTTAGTATATGGTCCACTGCCAGTGGACTTCAATTTCCACCGGCAGAAGACCAAGTGCTGCCATCTGTCTCCTTAAAAAAAAAATTTTCTAATTAATTTAACGACGTCTGCCTCTGTTTTCGTTAACGGAACCACGTATGCCCTACCATACGATCAGATGAAGCGTCGCTGAAGCAAACAAGAGACGAGGCGCTTCTTACGAACGAGGTAGAGAATGAGAGGGAGAGAACGAAGCAGAAAGAATCACAGGGAGAAGATGAAACCTCAGTAAAGAAAATAGAGCTTCTTACAAATGAGGGAGAAGATGAAGCGTCAGTGAGAAAAACAAAGCTTCTTACGTACGAAGGAGAGAACAAAACAAACAGAATCGTGAGGGAAAAGGATAGAGAGCGGCCAAAAGAGAGCAAGGGAGAAGAAACATAGGAAAAATCCAGAGAGACAAAAATCAAAGAAGAAGAAACGCTGTTGCAGTTATTTGAGAGTTTCTGGTACAAGATGTTAAAGTTTCTGTTTTGTTTGTTGAAATGATTTAGACAATTTCTACCCACTTTTTTATTGGCTATTTAGTGTTAAAAGTAACTCCATATAATGGTGGCTCAATCCACATCATGACTTGCCACTAACACCATGTACCGCGTGCTTGGGGAAATGAGGCAATAACCATCATTTGCTTAACTACAAGAAGAACTGTAAAGCTAAGGCTTTTCTGGTGCTATATATATATATATATATGTGCCATTTATTTAATCATGATCTTTCATTATTTGTTTGCTTTTCTTCTTGTTTCATTAAATTGTGTCATGCTCATTAGCATCTATTTAATCAGGAAGAATTGTAAGTTCATCTTGTTTCATTAAATTGATTTTTTTTTTTTATTCAATTGCTTTTATTGTGCTTTGCTCTACATGCTATTATGTCATGCTCATTAGAAAGTTTCTCTTTGAAAAAACAGGGAGTTCCGAGAAGCACATTGCAAATGTAAGCTAGAATTTCAAGTCTCCTATAGTTAGCACTTTGTGACCAAAAGATCAAATTGCTACTATATTTATCAATTTTAGTTTCAAAGGTTAGTTCTTTTAATTTTAATTATATATTAAATTGATTTCTTTTTTTATTGAATTATAAATTTCCATTCAATTTAATAGGCTTTGATGGAGAATAACATTTTAGAGGATGTTGAAGAAATTGAAAGCCATGAATTTGATGAGAACAGGGGATCCTTGCTTGGATAACAGCAAGGTCATCATCATGCCCTGGAGTGCCGAAGAATAACTCATCCGAGCATAAAGTGACGAGGGAGAGGTATGAAAGTTGGCTGAAAAGACATGGCCGACAATACAAGGATAAATAAGAATGGGAAGTCCGTTTTGGCATTTACCAAGCGAATGTTCAATTTATAGAGTGCATCAACGCTCAAAACTATTCCTACAAGCTCACAGACAACAAATTTGCAGATCTTACAAACAACGAGTTTACAAGTACTTATCTTGGTTTTCAAACTATGCGGCGTTTACATACGGGATTCAGCTAAAATAAACACGGGGTTTTGCCAAAAAGCATAGACTGGAGGAAGAAAGGTGCAGTAACTCCCATCAAAGATCAAGGCCAATGTGGTAAACATTCTTGCTAAAACAGGTGCAGGGTTTAGAGGCACCTAAGAAAATAAACTTCTTAAGTGCCATACTGGCATATGATATACTTAAGTCGCTTCAGTAGTATATTCTTTTTTTATGTAGATTATAGAAATTTAAATTCTTAGAATTCCTACTCCGTTGTAGTTGTGTGATGGTATTTTGGGATCACCAAGAAGTTGGTCGAAATTGCAATCCAAGAATTAGGAAGATCCTCAAGCAAGTTAACAATTGTCTCTACATGGTTAGAAAAGAGAAAGCTACTGTGCAAGGCACTTTGGCTGATTATTTGTTGACATTCTCAATATACTACTCTAGCTCATTTATCAAACTCAAGCATTTACACACTGCACTTTAAACGTTGAGTTTGTTCTAAACTTGTAATTTTTCTTTGCAATGCGCATGTTAGTTCTAGTCTCTTGGGAGGTTAATTTCTATGAGGAAAAAAAGGAAATTATCTAACATTAGCAAATATGGTATACAATTTCTAGAAGTTTATTAACTTTAAAACAAATAGAACCCTGTATCATGTATTGTGACATTAGACTAACATTTCTGAGCCAAAAAAAAATTGTTTTAATTCAGTTTTGCAAAGAAAGCCAGTGACAATTGTAGCATTTTCTGGGGTGTCCACCAAGGAGAAGTTACAAAAAACAAAGCTAACTAAACTACAACTACTTTGAAAAGTTATTGTCTTCGCTTGCTCTTTGAACTTGTGAAGCTGTCATAATCAATTCCTATAAAAATAAATAAATTTTATCAAGTATAGAAGTAGATAATATCTAGAATATTAGAAGTAACAAAAGAATAAGAAAAAACTTACTGTAAAACTTGATTGGCCGTGGTTATGAGATATGTTATGTTGGAGACTTCTATGTAGCCAACTAGAATGTGAATCATGTTCCTAAAATTGTCAACAATAACAAATTTTATTTTTTAAGCATATGTAAAGTATATATAATAAGTGGAAAAAATAATAACTACCATAAAATTCATTTCCCTTTGCGACTCAAATTCACTTGCATTTGTTGGTGATTGTGAATTAGACTCATTCCTACAAAACCAAAAAAAAAACATAAATATTTGCTGAAATGTGATATTATGATTAATAATTTTTGCTAGCTAGCTAATGGAAAACCAGTATAACTTCAAAATAATTAACAATAACACAATACCTCATATGTCGAATCACACATGTACGCTTTGTATGACCTTTCTTCTTACAAATAGAACAAGTAGAGCTTCTACAAGATTTCTCTAAGCTACTTTTCATTCTTAATGTACGGGGACGCCCTTTAGTAGCTACATGTGGTGGGTCAAGTAAGGATACAATATGAGTGGATGAATTTGTGTAATTATTTTTAAGATTTACACCGTCAAAAATTTCATTATGACCTTTATCAACATCATTTTCTCCACTTTTGATCTCTGCATCAAGTTCATCACACAATTTCTCAATACTACGCACTACATGAAGATAATGTTTCTGTGAGTGTGATGCCTTTTCAGAAAGCTTAAGAGAATGCACCATCAAACTATTAAATCTTAATTTGGATGAATCATTATGATTGTCATGAATTAACTGATCAATTGCTTCCTCTCCACTATACTTCTTTGCATCTTTGGTCCACCGATTAAGAATGTAACGTGTAGGAAGTGAGAGAATTTTTTTCTTGATTAACACTGTCAAGATATGCTTGCATAATATGCCAATGAACTCAAAGTTATGACAAGCACAAGTTGCTTCATTTGATGAGGGTTTGAATATCACAATATATCCTGACTTTTCTTTGTTGATCTCATGAACCCTGTATGATTTTGATTCTTCATCACTATCAATTTTATCAGCAACATATTTCTGAGAATTGAGTAACTCTTCCTGAAACAATCTAAACACCTTTCGAGTGTAAATTGTTGATGCTTCAGCTTCCATAGGGTACAAAGTCTTCAATATAGGCTTGGAATTAATGGTTTTGAAATTCTGTTCCCTCTCCTTGTTATACCGAGCATCAACTGCTTTCTCATATTGAATAACAAATTTGCTCACAGGTGTACTTGAATGTAAGTAGTCTTTGAAAAATTTATTTAAGCTCTCACTTCTCTGTGTTGTTGACATTCCAGCACAAAATGACTGACGTATGAAGGCTGGCACCCATTTTTCTCTTATAGAATATATTTTCTTGAGCCATTCAACTCCCTCCAATTTATATGTCTCAATAATCATCCACCATGATTCTTCAAATTCATTAGGAGTCAGAGATTGGTGTATACACTTGCTAAATTGATTTTTGAAATCATTATATTGATGATATATATGACTTAAAACTTCAGGAAATTTTTTTTCAATATGCCACATGCAAAAATGATGAACTGTATTTGGTAATATTCTAGCAACAGCTTTTGTCATAGCCATATCTTGATCAGTAATTATTGTTTTTGGAGCTACTCCGAACATTGCTTCAAGCCATGTTTTCAACAACCAAACAAATGTTTCCTCAGTTTCATCCCATAATAGTGCACACCCAAAAAGAACTGTTTGAAAATGGTGATTGACTCCAGCAAAAGGAACGAAAGGTAGCTTATACTTGTTCGTCAAGTATGTAGGATCAAAAGCTACTACATCCCCAAAATATTTATATGCTAGCCTTGACCTAGCATCTACCCAAAAGCAATTTGCTAAACGACCATCCACATCTGTTTGAATAGCATAATAAAATCCTGGATTCTTCAATTGGCACTGATGAAAATAATCAAACATCAATTGAGCATCTCCTTTTTCTAAATGTTTTTGCCTTTTTGAACTCAAATAGTTTAAAATATCTCGTTCAGTCATATTCATATTATCAGCACTACCAGATTCAGTCATTAACACTGATGCAATTTTATTCGGGCGAATTCCTGATTCATCTAACACATCTATAAGACTTTTTTGGACTTTTGTCTTTTCTCGATGTGAACGAATAAATTTTGTACTTCTAGGAGATGCCATGACATGATTGTGCTCTTGAACAAATCTTGTGACCTCCCATTTATCTTCCCCTCTCTTTAAAACAAGTAACATTGCTCTACATCCACATCTTGTTTCATCAGTGGGTCTAAAAGCTCTTTCTTCCCTTTTCAAATGTTTTTTTGCTCGTGCACCTTCTTTTGAACACACAAATTCTTGTCCAATCAAAGCACAATTTGTTCTTGATTTGTATTGACGATTTTTCCGTGTACCAAAACCTCTAGATTTAGCATACTTGTTATAGTATAATTGAGCTTCTAACGTTGATGAAAATTCCATCCCTATGAATGGCTCAAGAGGTGCATCAACATCTGCTTCTATTTGTTCATCAATTTTTTCAATTGCATTATTATCTATGCTTCTATCAGTATGCTTTGGTAAATCTAAATTCTCATCAAATTCATGGCTTTCAATTTCTTCAACATCCTCTAAAATGTTATTCTCCATCAAAGCCTATTAAATTGAATGGAAATTTATAATTCAATAAAAAAAGAAATCAATTTAATATATAATTAAAATTAAAAGAACTAACCTTTGAAACTAAAATTGATAAATATAGTAGCAATTTGATCTTTTGGTCACAAAGTGCTAACTATAGGAGACTTGAAATTCTAGCTTACATTTGCAATGTGCTTCTCGGAACTCCCTGTTTTTTCAAAGAGAAACTTTCTAATGAGCATGACATAATAGCATGTAGAGCAAAGCACAATAAAAGCAATTGAATAAAAAAAATAAAATCAATTTAATGAAACAAGATGAACTTACAATTCTTCCTGATTAAATAGATGCTAATGAGCATGACACAATTTAATGAAACAAGAAGAAAAGCAAACAAATAATGAAAGATCATGATTAAATAAATGGCACATATATATATATATAGCACCAGAAAAGCCTTAGCTTTACAGTTCTTCTTGTAGTTAAGCAAATGATGGTTATTGCCTCATTTCCCCAAGCACGCAGTACATGGTGTTAGTGGCAAGTCATGATGTGGATTGAGCCACCATTATATGGAGTTACTTTTAACACTAAATAGCCAATAAAAAAGTGGGTAGAAATTGTCTAAATCATTTCAACAAACAAAACAGAAACTTTAACATCTTGTACCAGAAACTCTCAAATAACTGCAATAGCGTTTCTTCTTCTTTGATTTTTGTCTCTCTGGATTTTTCCTATGTTTCTTCTCCCTTGCTCTCTTTTGGCCGCTCTCTATCCTTTTCCCTCACGATTCTGTTTGTTTTGTTCTCTCCTTCGTACGTAAGAAGCTTTGTTTTTCTCACTGACGCTTCATCTTCTCCCTCATTTGTAAGAAGCTCTATTTTCTTTACTGAGGTTTCATCTTCTCCCTGTGATTCTTTCTGCTTCGTTCTCTCCCTCTCGTTCTCTACCTCGTTCGTAAAAAGCGCCTCGTCTCTTGTTTGCTTCAGCGACGCTTCATCTGATCGTATGGTAGGGCATACGTGGTTCCGTTAACGAAAACAGAGGCAGACGTCGTTAAGTTAATTAGAATTTTTTTTTTTAAGGAGACAGATGGCAGCACTTGGTCTTCTGCCGGTGGAAATTGAAGTCCACCGGCAGTGGACCATATACTAACCCACAGAAGTATAGATTTTTTTTTTTTTGGTTCCATCTACATAACTGTCACACATTGCTTTTACTGTACCTTTTCAGCTTCAGCATTAATCAAATTTAATTATCAGCATACTAGGATTATGATAAAATTTTCAACTTCTTAAAAGTGAACACATATTAATTGGAATTTTTCACTAATTATGGATAGTATGATTTAATTATCACTTATTTAAAACTTATTCTATAATATATTATTATTATTTTATATAATTAAAATTAGAAAAAAGAATTGTTTCATTGAGAATTAGAAATTATTTTTAATCAGACTTCTGAGTTCAATATTTATTCTAAATATTTTATAAACATAATTAGTTAATTTAACTATATTTTCTAAATAATCAATTCAAATTGTTTGATGATAAAATTTAATATAACAATAAGTTTCAAAACGTGTTGTGTGTGTGTGATATATATATTTGTTTGGGACTTTCTCATAAATTGTTTGACTAAAGATTGACCCTTTATTTTGCTTTCATGATTAAGTCGTATTTCTCTTTCTTTTTTTTATAATTTTATGAAAAGCTTGATTTTTCAACCTCTTAAAGGTCAAAGTCTCATTAGATTTACCTTTTTTTTAATAGACAAAAAAGATATGCCCTTAGGGCCGTCAAAAAATTTCATGGCCGTAAAAAAGGCCTTGGAAATGCAAATTTGTTTCTCTATTTTCTGTTCCCAGCTGCTTCTCGCGTTCATCTTTTTGGTTTGCTCGTCCCTCGTCCTCTCTCACTGGTGGTGCTCTGTGCTTCCACGAGCTGCGACTTTTATAGATGCCCAGTAGATAGCTGTAACGCCCAAAAAATTTCTGCAGTTTCGAATCAGATTTTGAATTTTCAGATGCAAAGTTCCATAGATTTTTCGGCAACCGATTACTGTTATTTGGGTTCCTCTCTTCTATCACCTCTGCATCATCGTTCTCTGCTCAAACTTCCCCCCTTTGTTCTCATTATTCATCTTGATTTATCAGCAAAATCTTTATCCGGTTTGGAGGTAATCTGACTCCATGGCCATTTGATTTCCAAGTGTGCCTCACCAAGATTAACGGAAACAATTTTTGCGTCCTTTGTTTCTGAGCAGAGCTGCTTCGTTTTTCTGCTCTCTTTTTTTCTTTGTTTTTATAGAATCTGAAAAAAAAAACTAATAAAAATAAAGGATGAAAATAACAAAAAAAAAATAATTGGATTAAAATTTGAAGCTAAGTGATAAAATGTGAGTTAATATGCAAGGCATCAAGAGGTTTGTTGCTGAAAGTTGTTGGCAGTTGAGTTAGCTGGAGGGACCATCCCTTGCTAAGGAAAAAATTTATAATATACTACATTTTACAAGGAACCTATAAGTTATTTCTGTGCAGATACCAAAAAGTTTGTGCTTTACACAAGAAGTGGTTTCAAATTTATGCCAACATTTATATATTTTTTGTGAATCAATTCAAGTGATAAGCTTTTCACTTAGCTGGTATCAACTTATAGTAATAAACAATAAGTTTAAGGTAGGGGATTGAAATTAAACTGAACAAAAGTTATAATTGAAAATATGCCTTATATGTCCTATTTTATTGAAAATTGAATGTATTTTTCAAAAGGCCATTAATTTGATCTATACTATTCTTCAACCTGGACAACGTTTTCTTATAAATTACACACTTTTTACACTAAACTTCTTTTTAAGTAATTCACTATGTAAAAGTAATGAACTTATGATAACCATTTTACAAGGCAATAACCACTAAAGGTCTACAATCATATACTTATGTCAAATTGATGGCCTACACTCTACATTTCTTCCTCTCAGTCAACTTTCAGTTAAATCTTTAATTTTCACTTATAAATCTTTTATTGTTATCACATGTTCATGCTTTGTTTTATATATTTTATCACAAAATTATATTCTTACAAACATTCGAACTTTTTCTAAGTTCATTGTCTTAAATTCAGGTGAGGAATCATGTCTTAAATTGAGATGTATTATGTCTTTTAAATGTTTCACTACATATTAAAAAAACACATGGCTCTGTTTCTTTTGTAGGATGATGCAAGACAACAATCAACTAGCACAGTTGTTGTAATTATTTAAAGACATGATGTAGCTTGAAGTCAATTTCCAGAGTGTCAAATAATATTGCTTTCATTTATAGTTGAATGGAGAAGAACAGTTCAAGCCATTAAAGTATTTAGAAACATAACTGCTTATGCTTTATCCTTTTATTCAACTGATTAAATATTATGTTTTGCTTGAAGGCTTATGTGCCATAGGACTCTGCTAGCATGTTTACTGAATTTGTAACTACAAGTAGCATGGGACCCAACAATCCAACATATATTCATTTTCACATTCTACAAATGAGTATTTAGTTTTTCTCCTTTTTTTAATCCATTTTATAGCTTATCTATTTTGGTATGTTCTACATCTGCACAGATCCCTCACCTGAAATAGGAGATAATAAAAATAGAATTTGCTCCATCGGTACCTTTACTTCTTCCAAGAGAACCTGTCTGGACACAGAACACTGGTCTAACATAAATTAGACCCTTAGTGCTCAACTTTTGAGCTGGTTAAATGGAGTAAGGAGAACTCTGAATGGAAGCATCCACTCTAGCTTTTTACATTACATCAACTGTTTAACTCCTTACAAAGGCTAAACAATCTAATTTTAATAGTTGCTATGATATTCACTTGCTGTATTTTACTGAATACAATAAGAATCAAAATGTTGCAGAACTTAATTTTGCAGTTAGTGCAGTTATTTTTGTCGTTCATAAGATTATGGCATCAATGTTGTCATATGGAATTATTTTTCTTGGTTTCCATCTACATAACTGTCACACATTGCCTTTGCTCTACCTTTCCAACTTCAGCATTATCAAAAAATACGAACTAATATAGTTCAGAGTTCACTAACATGATGTGGTTATTATAAAACTGTATTGATGAATGAAGATGAAAGGGATGAATATTTGTATATTTTCACTTTTGAGAACTTGGGTGCTTGCATTTGGAAATTTTACAACATATTGATCAGGAAAATTCTAGATAAATCATGTGCAATACAGTCTAAGGAGAACTATTGTTTATGCTTCTGTATAAGAAAATGCTGAGAAAGCACTTGATTGGTTCTTACTACCTAAATCAGTAATTAAATTAATCAGCATATTTAGATTTGTTTTTTTTAATCTAACTTCAGAATTATCTTTGTTTAGGTTTTAGATACATTTTCATTTTTAGTCAGCATTAATCAAATTTAATTATCAGCATATTAGAATTATGGTAAAAATTTCAACTTCTTAAAAGTGCACATAGTAATTGAAATTTTTCACTAATTATGGATAATATGATTTAATTATCGCTTATTTAAAATTTATTCTATGACATATTATTCTCATTTTATATAATTAAAATGTTAAAAATTTATTGCTACTTTTTTATACAATTTTACATTTTTTATTATAAATTAATCAGCATATTTAGATTTGTTTTTTTAATCTAACTTCAGAATTATCTTTGTTTAGGTTTTAGATACACTTTCACTTTAAGTCAGCATTAATCAAATTTAATTATCAGCATATTAGAATTATGGTAAAAATTTCAACTTCTTAAAAGTGCACATAGTAATTGAAAGTTTTCACTAATTATGGATAATATTATTTAATTATCACTTATTTAAAATTTATTCTATGACATGTTATTATCCTTTTATATAATTAAAATTATAAAATTTTCTTGCTACCTTTTTTTTTACAATTTTTCATTTTTGATTATATATAAAATTAATTATAACAATAATTTTCAATAACCCTGTACAAAGCACCTATAAATTGTTTGACTAAAAATTGACCCTTTATTTTGCTTTCATGATTATGCCATATATTTTTTAATAATTTTATGGAAAGCTTATTTCTTGACCTCTTAAAGGTCGAAGTCTCATAGATTTACTTTTTTTTTTTTTGTGGACCAAAAGCACGTGCCCTTAATGCCATCAAAAAATTTCATGGCCGTAAAAAAGGCATTGGCGACACAGAAAGGGTGGAACGGATGGCGTTAGGGCATCAAAAATACAAATAAAAAAAATGATGGCTGTGGGCCGTTTAATGGCCATTCATCAGACAATAAATGGCCTTAAAATCCGACATTTTGAGTATTTTTGTTTACTTGTCCAAAAAAAAGTATTTTTATTTTATTTTACAAAAATATTTTAAGAATTAGACTTTTAATTATACAAATACTAAAACTTTTTAGACTCTGCAGAAAATAAGTATTTAGTGGTATCTATCTTTAAAATTACTACATATTCTTTTTTATTTTATTTTTAAAGTATTTTTATAAATTATTAATATTTTAAAATTAATCCTTTTTAGACTTTGTTGTGACAAATAAGTGCTCTCAATAAATATCTGTTCTGAAAATTTTGCGAGCGTACCTCACGCACCATTATGTCTAACATTTATTGGTAACATATTGATTATATTAGCTTAATATACATGCATTCTACATTATAAGTTCTTCTATGCATTTTCATTTTTAAAAGTAAGTATTGTACATAGCTACCATGATATCTATCGATGGATATGTACCACAAATTTACCCATTTTGGGTCTAAATATATATGAATACCAGTAGACAGACATCAGTTAAGTCACACAAACCCCTCCCTATTCACATCAACATTCTTTAGGGTAGTAAGTGTACATTTCTAAACAACACGTCGTCCACTCTATAATGGAATAGATAGTAATTTGAGTCGAGATGTGACAATACGGTCCAAAGACAAAAATTTCTTTTTATCGATTTAAGCATACTAAATTTTAAGATATTTTTGAAATTATTGCTATTATGTGCCCAAAAAAATGCGTAAACTTCTATTGATTATAGAGTAAATCACCATTTTTATTTTTGAAAACGTTTTAAGAAATGTTTATTATTATTTAATTCTCAACATCTTGAAAAATAAATCATTTTAATATTTGACATTAAAATTTGTCTATAATTTATTAAAAAACAGTGTGTTTTACTTTCATACCTTTTTTAACATTCCATGTCAACAATTAATATTACATGCTGTTGGATAAAGTAAGTCCATCAATATGGACAACTATATTAATATCTTTTTAACAATTTGATGAATTAAAATGATATGTTTTAAAAATTTGAGAATAAAATAATGACAAATAAATGACACTATTTATTTATTAAGAATCATAATGGTAGTTTACTCTTAATTATATATTCTTTCTTTCTAGACTTAATTGTAGCTGATCTTAATTTATTAACTTTTTTTAAATTATTCACAAATTATTTCTTTTTTAAACTGTTTTATTTTTATCCTATATTAAAGGCTATATAGAGCTACAGTATTAAAAACTAAATAATAAATATATACTTATTTGACGAAAATTTAAAAAAAATGATATAAATTTTGTTGGGTGACAAATAGCATCTTAATTTAAGACACATTTGAATTTACTGCACTCATGTCACCAACAATGGGTCAAGTGGTAAGTGAACAAATTCACAATTTGATGGTCATAAGTTTAATTTTAGATTTTTGAAGGCCTATTTTAATCTTAAACTCTCCCCTCAACCAAATTTTTTTTAGAAGTCACTATAACTACTATAATTATCATCTTTAAAAGTCGCTGAATTCCTTAACACTATTTCTAAAAAATAACTATAATAATTCTCATCTTTCACTCTCAGATTGCCATCTTCATCAAGCTGTAACAATTCTTGTCTTCTGATATTTAACTACAAAAGACGTCAATGAACCAATCAATTGGTTTTTCTTTATTTGCACTTTAATTTCTCCCTTTATTCTTCCTGCACCCCCCTTTTTTCTATGACTTTTCTTTCTCTATTCAATCTTTTCGAAAGATATAGTGCTGACGTTTAGTAAACCTTCCTATCAATCCCCACAAATTTTCCTTTTCTTCCAAAAAAAATTCTATAGTTTCAGGCCCTTCAACCAGATGTTAGAAATTTTACCTTACTCATGCATCCTTATCATCCTCATTATACGCAAAGAAGAGTAAAACAACCTAATGAAATGGCCAGAATATTTCATCCGTAGTTTTAAGGTATGGATGAAACTTATGTAATTTAAGACTAGAAGACAAGAGTTGTTAAAAGAGAGTATAATTGAATAACAAAATGAAATGATTTATCAAATTGATAAATAATAGTATCTATACATATTTGTCAGCAACTTTAAAAATAAAATCGTTTGATGGTTGATTATATATAAAAATGATAGTTTTGATGTTATTTGTAAAGAATTTTAGCAACCCAAACTATAGCAGGTCCCAAATCCCAATCAGTAATAAAAACTAGCGACTAGGAAGAAACCAAAATCACCCTGAGCCAAGGACACCATCTAGTTACCCAGACGTTTTACTTCTTCAGTAGTGTGGTCTTGTTTAACAACCTGCAAGTTCTGGCTTAAAAGATTCATAGATCAAGGAGATTTTTGTGAAATGGAGTTATTTTTTTATGGCATATATATAAATAGTAATAATAAAACTTTAAAGTATAAGGGATTGGTAAGTTCACCAACACAACCAAGATTTTGGTCTTTAGAGTCACCTTATATGGCATAATAATGCCAAAAACCCGTAAAAATAAAATAAAACAAAATAAACTACAATGATACTTTTAATGTTATCCTCTACGAGTCTCCATATTTTAATATCATACACATATTTTGTTTAATGCTTCTCATATTATTTCTTTAATGAAAATAAGGCGGGTTGAGATACCTCATTACCCAAAAACTAATTAAGTGGAGTTACTACATATACCTTTGAAGCACAGATAAGTGCATATTGAAGAAGTATCTATGTCAGATGTGTAACATAAGCATATCAAAGTTAATTTTTTAAAAAAAAATTCTTAAATACAGTGGGAACACAGCTGGTTGTTGTCTTTCTTGTAATGCATCTGAAGGAACAACTCATCAACCGTCGGATTCTGACCTAATTCTTTAGCTGTTGCATAATATAAAATATAAATATTAGATATTGATAAATAAATATATTATATTATATACGCACACATAAAATAATAATAAAAATGTATTTTTTTTGGACTGGCAAGAAAAATATATTGAAAATTCATATCATAGCATTATTTTTTTAAGACTATGGCGAGAATAAAGCCCCAATGTGTTTTGCTTATCCAAGTCCACCTCAATTTGAGACTCTTTTTTTTTCCGGCTTGCTTGACTTAAAATTTGGGGGGGCCCAGTGCTTTTGTAAACCTTCCCTTAATGATTCCTCTGAGGCCTGGGTTTTGTCCCCTTTTGTGAACATCGGACATCAAACCCTTTAAGTGATAGATATTGTTAGCTTCAAAATTGCACTATGTTGCAAGTCAATTCATTTCTTAATTATTTACATTTAATAATTAAAATAATTTAAAGAACATGATTTATTACATGTAAGTGATAGCTATCTTATTACTCAAAAACTGAATTGATCACTCAATAACTGAATTGTTTTCTTTTTAGTTTAAAAATTGAGGTACAGAATTTTAAGGGATTAAAAAAATGCTTTGTTTGATGAGTTTTTTTGTTACCAGATCAAAGTCACCAAATTGTTGCAAAAAAATGCATAATAATATATTAAAATATTCAAGAAATTAAAAAAATGATAATAAGATATATAAATTGTTTTACATTTAGATTACTGGATTATTGCTATATGTGGAAGTATGCCTTTAGAGAAAGCTTCCAATAGTTTGGAAATCATTGGAATCTATTTGTTGTCATCGATAATATTTTCATTACATTAATACGTAGGAAGCATTTGTACTTGGATTAAAAAATACATGCTCATTTGATAATTCAAATTTGATACTTCTATAGAGTGTGCACTGTATTTTTAATTGCAAAATTGGAACTTGATTTTATGTTAAAAAAATATTACTAATATTATATAATGATGATATTGAAAATTTTTAAGACATTTTTTTCTGATTTTGTTGACTCGGTGGAGGCATTTTAAAAGAGATTGATGGTGGGCTTCCACAGTTAAGAATAATTTATGTATGAAGCAATCATCTTTTTGACTTTATACCATGAACAATATTTTATGCTTTAACAAAAAATCATTTATACTTCACATTTGAATGTGTGAGTGTAAATAAAGCAATGTTATGTGAGAGATAAAATTCAAATGATAAGTGAAAAAGAAAGACGGCCAAGCATTCATTGAGAGGGGCATTAAACTCCAAAACACCATTAGTCCTAAAGCAATTAGGTGGGGCTACAACATATGGCATAAAGTTGATTATGGGTATAACAAATTAAATTAGGTGGCGGTCAGTTGCTATCACGTAGTATTAGGTTGGCTACAAGAATTAATGGTGTTAGACAAAGTACCAGATGGAGCATTTTTGGAAACAGAATCACCATTGGGATTTAGCGTTTAAGGAAAGGTCTAAGTAAGCATGCTTATGAATGGATTGAAAATATGAAATAAACCAGATATGAATTACCACATGACTACAACTATGTCTTGAGTTGTTGTTATGTCTTTGTTGATGCTTGAATTTATTTATTTGAGTGTCAAAAGCAATGTGGGTGGAGGAAGAGTTTGTCATAATTATAGAAGAGTGTTTTCTGATATGGGAAAGACAGAGCTATATGCTAAAACTAGGAAGAAGGCGCGCTAAAAAAAAACAGTTGTTGAAATACAATAGAAAAGTGAGAGTAATTATTTGAAGGATTTTGGAACTAGAAATGACAATCAAAGCAGATAAGAAAGGCAAAGGAAAACATAAACTCTTGAGAAACAAAGCTTTGATAGCGTCATGAAGAAATGAACAATAGTAAAAATACATACATATAGAGTCAAAATAGAGTGAAAGATAAACACACTCAAAAGAATGAACAATAAATTTTTTAAAATTGAAAACTTGTCTAAACCACATCTTTCCCTAAACTATTGACCCTTGGTTAGATATAAGAAGATTTTTTAAATATATATTAGTCAACTGAATGTCAAGATATCTTTTTAGACAAGACGATCTTTGAAAGACTAAATTAAAACAATAAAAATTTAAGGGACCAAATTGAGAATATGCATATTTTGAGGACCGAACAGCTATTTACTCTTAAATAGTTAATTTTATGTGTACAAATTTAAATTGTATTAATTTAATTTTTTTACCAAAATTATTTAATTATTTTATTTTTTAAATATATGAAACAAATCATATGTAAACATTTTTGTGCCAGATAATTTTCTAATGAAGAATAGAAACAAATACCTAAACAATTATTAAAACTGCTTATTAAAATAATTTTCTGAACAAATTATTTTATTCTTCAACACTGTATTCAAATTGTTTTATTAAAAAAATTGTAATAACCCAAACCTTGAAGGTTAAATACAAATCATTTGAAACAAGGAAGTTGAGAACAATATAAAATTTTAGAGTGTTTCTGATCTTTTCTTCTGACCTTTCTTCACTCATATATGCATAACTCTCTCATATAAAATATAAATTAAGTGATTTCAATTTTTGTTGAAAGATAAGACATATATCTACAACTTTGATGTTGGGAACGTTTGCTAATTCCGTGAATATTATAGTGATAAGAGGTAAAAACCGCAACATAGTGTGGTCTGGACCTTTGGTCACTATTTTATGAATAACGCCTTCATATGAACTCTAAATTAGGTGATTCAAGTGGCTAATGAAAGCCAAGAGAAAGGGCTACAGTCATGTTGGATGTTTTGTCAAATTCGGCAAGATGGGTTCTCCGCGGTGAGAATATTTCGCCGACGGCGAGAATACTACAGCATTTTTCCGAGAGCATGATTTTTTCTGGTTTCGAATCTCGCCGCGGCGAAATTAGGTTCGCCGCCGGCGAATTCGCGGACCAGAAATCTTGCCGCGGCGAGAATTAGTTTGCCGGTGGCGAGATTCGTCAGATAGGCATTTTTTTAAGCGTCCTCCTCCCTTTTTCCTTCATTTCCTCCATAGCTGAACCTTCCTCTCTCTCTCTAGAATTTTCTCCTCCTTCTCTCTAAGATATCTAATCATCCGGACATCCGAGCAAGCAAGGTACCGTTGGACTCGTGGGAAGGAGAGCTACAAACTGCCGGAATGTTGCCGAAAAAATGCATGAATAGTAACCTCCAAGGTAAAACTCCGTCCAATAGCGTTTTAAGCTTCGTTCTTCTGAAATTCTTTCCATAGATAGTCTTAGAATTAGTTTCTATGCTAGAATATAAGGTTTTTAGGTTTAGGGTTAGTTTTCCGGCCGGCGTGAATAGTGTTTCTGGCATGAATAGTGACGTTTAGAGTTTCCAAATTCTCATGTTATGTCTATGTTTTCTAGGTTGTTGAACCACCACGAGGTGAAATTCTCGTTGTTGGACTCCTAGTATGGTGAGTGGGTTTTTCATACTATAGCGCATGTTTTACGAATTCGGTTTATAACTCTCTCGTATGATTTTAACTAGTTGGAATGTATGCTAAATTGTTTTACCGCTTTGAAAACCAATATGTTCCAACCATGTTAGAAATTATAAATTTCAATCTTAGTTGAACCCTAGGTATGCAGGGCAAGCATCTAGACTGATAATTCTCTATTTGATCTAGATTTATAGAAATGCGAACTTAGTCATAGAAATGAACTAAGTTAGCCATGAAATGATTTGATGCATGCGAACATCTATGCGACATCTACGGACGATATGTTTAAAGGAAAAGTTTATGATGATAAAGGTCTCCACGGGAATACATGGATGAAACATATTTTAGAACAGAATTTTATGCATGAAAAGAGCTAGATGGAGAATTATAACTTTATTGTAAAGTTATTAAAATGTTTTACTTTAAACTCTTTGAATAGCATATTTCAAATATTTTCTATTGGAGGGACCCTTTTAGATCACTGTTAGCTAGCCGCAGAGAGTGCTAGCCCTGGTGCACCATGGTCATGCGAAGGTTTCGGCCTAAGGTACTGTGACGGGCATATGACTGCCTAAGACACAGGATTTCATGCGAAGGCTTCGGCCTAGGATACTGTGACGGGCATATGACTGCCTAAGACACATGGATTTAGGGTGGACTTATGTCTACGCCTACAGTGATTGCCATACCCTTGCTGTGTGCTTGGGGAATTTAGGGTGGACTTATGTCTACGCCTACAGTGATTACCCTTCCCTTGCTATGTGCTTGGGGAAGATGATGATCTGTCAGGAAAGAACTCCAATAAACTGATGCATTTTTCTTAAAGATTAAATATTTCTAAACAAGCTCATTCATCATTGTTATTGCATAAATAACTTCATTTATTACTTACCATGCATAATTTATTTGCTTTACGGTTACTGATTTAAATCTTGTTTTATCTTTTGAATATACATTTGAACTGTTTAGCTTTTATTTCAATAAATTATGGTTAAATACTTAATGTTTCTATTATTATCTTTATACTTGGATTTCAATTATTAAACTCATTGCGAAACACTCGTGCTTGGTTTTCCCTGTTTCAGTTATAGTATGATTTACCCATTCACTGAGATGTGATCTCACCCCTCTTCTGTTTTCTCCCCACAGATAGTCAAAGAGATTTTGATCCAGCTACATCTTCGTAGGAGGCTGAATATAGCGTTGGTGAGCCCCAGTTTGGGCAAGGCTATTTTGTAATGATTGTCTAGTTTAGTTTATGTCTAGAGTACCTCCATGAACTTACAGGCAGGATCCTCGCTGCTTGCGTATTTTGATGTGTTGTTTGGAAAATGGTTTTATGTTTTTACAATGATGTTGTATTATGAGGCCATGGGCCAAGTTGAATCACAAATGTTGGATTCATGAGATATATATATATATATATATATATATATATATACATATATATACAGTATTTTCTTATATTGGATGTGGCATATGTGGCCAGTTATATTTATTATGTACTCTGGATTGTGTGCTGGAGGTTTGTATGTGCTATGCGTTAGCTTGCGGCTAGGGGGAAACCCTTATGCTGTGCCGATCATGGGTTCCATCATTTGGGGCCGTGGCAGAGTGGTATCAGAGCTTTAGGTTTTCCTGTGTTCATGGAGTAACGGACCTTTAGGTAGGACTTTGAGTATGGGTATGAATCCAGACATTCTTATACTCACGGTGCTGCTAAAGGAGTTCGATAGGATGTTGTCTTTTTGTTCAAGTAAGTCAGTTTATAGTATGCTATGTTGGCATGGTTAAGTGACGGGTGGGCTATCTCTGTTTTATAGCGAGATGCCACCAAGAACGAGATCAAAGGTTAGGCAACCCGCGGCTCAAGAGCAGATGGCTGAAGAGTCTAATCAGTCCGCAGTACCCGTGCCTAAAGGCCGAGGTAGAGGTCGTGGCAGAGGCCAACCTAGAGCCAGTACAATAGGCAGTGGTAGGGGTGTAAGGGCTGCTGAAGCAGCTGAATAAGCTGAGTTGAGCAGTGAGCAAACTGAGACTCCTAGGGCGGGGGAAATGTCTTCTCACCCCCGGGATGATGTGATAGCCCAGATGCTGGCAACCATGCAGAGTATGCAGCGGGCGATAGAAAATCTAGCCGAAAGAAGGGATGGGCAAGGTGGAAGGGACCCATAATAGCCCAAAACAGCTACCTCCGTTCCAGAGCCAGTTATGCCCGTGGAGCGACATGTGATACCCGCCGAGAGGGAAGTGGAACTATCTGAGTTCCTGAAGCTGAAACCGCTAACCTTTAAGGGGTTGTTGGCTAGTGAAGATCCCCAAGAGTTTATAGAGGACACTGAGAAGATCTGTGAGGTGCTTAAGTGTCCAGAGATCCAATCAGTAGAGTTGACATCCTTCCAGTTGTCTGGTGTAGCGCAGGTATGGTTTAAGACCATGATGCGCGGAAGGGGAGCTACAGCACCACCTTTGGGATGGCCAGAGTTCAAGGAAGTTTTCATGGAGAGGTTTGTGCCTGAGAGTATCCGAGATGCCAAGTGTCAAGAATTTGTAGAGTTGAAGCAGACTCCCGGTATGTCAGTCACGGAGTATGATTACCGCTTCACACAGTTATCGCCGTATGCACCGCACATGGTCCCTACTGAAAAGGCCATGATATGGAAGTTTATCCAGGGGTTAATGCTAGCATTGTTTAAATCAGTGGCACCCCAGATGAATCAATTCTCCAACTATGCAGAAGCTGTGGACTGTGCAAGAATGATGGAGACTAGGCATTTGGCCAATGTCGAAAATGCCAAGCTGAGAAAGAGGGATAGGGACGGGAGCTCCAAAGGAGGGCAAAGTTCTCATTCCCAAGGACCACGATTTCAGGGCCAGCAGCGCCCAGCACCACAGAATGTTGGAAACCCCAACCAGAGGTCAGATGCGAGTGGTAGGTAGGTCTTAGCCAGGGGAACACCAGGTATACAGGTTAACAAGGACCAAGGGTCATTCAGCAGAACAGGCCACAATGCCCTACTTATGACAACCATCACCTTGGTCAGTGCCACAAGGAGATAGGTGTTTGCTATTAGTGCAACCAACCTGGACACATGAAGAGGGAGTGCCCCCAGTTGTATGGCTCAAGTCAAGGGTCAACTCAACTAGCTTTGCTATCAACCCCAGTGGCAGCTCAGCCTATGAGGACTATATCGGGCCAAGCAAGTAGCAGAGGTACTGGTAGAAGGATGATGGGCTGAGTTCAAAGTCAAGCAGGCCGAGGTCAACCCAGGATTTTTGCTCTCACCAGGCAGGATGCACAGGCTTCAAATGCGGTCATGACAGGTACTCTTTCGATTTGCCTTCATGAAGCATATGTTTTGTTTGACCCCGGGTCTACATATTCCTATGTTTCCCCTAGTTTTGCTAAGAGCTTGGGTAAAGATCCGATTAGGATGGATGCCCCTTTCTTTGTAACCACCCCGGTTGGTGATTGTTTGCTAGTAGAGCATGTATGCAAGTCATGTAAAGTGTCAGTAGGTGATAGGGAGACATCTGCTGATTTGATCATCCTGGACATGATCGACTTTGACGTAATCCTAGGAATGGATTGGTTGGCATCATGCTATGCTACCTTGGATTGCTATGGGAAGGAAATCAAGTTCAATTTTTCAAGTGAAGTTCCTTTCCGGTTCCAGTGTGACCGAAGTAAAGCTCCAAGTAACCTGATTTCAGTCTTGGGTGCTCAGAGGATGTTGAAGAAGGGATGCCAGGGACACTTGGCGTATGTTAGAGATGTGGATAGGAAGGTACCCGATGTAGATAAGATGGCAGTGGTAAGAGAATTCCTGTATGTCTTTCCAGAAGAGTTGCCAAGATTACCTCCTGAATGGGAGATAGAGTTTGGTATCGACCTTATTCCAGAGGCTCGACCAATTTCTATACCGCCTTACAGGATGGCACCCACAGAGCTTAAGGAGCTAAAGAGTCAGTTGTAGGATTTGTTGGATAAGGGCTTCATCAGGCCGAGCACTTCTCCATGGGGTGCTCCGGTCCTTTTTGTGAAGAAGAAAGATGGGTCTTTGCGTCTTTGCATTGACTATTGGCAACTGAATAAGCTAACGGTGCACAACAACTACCCTTTACCCAGGATTGATGATCTGTTCGATCAACTTCAAGGAGCAAAATGTTTCTCTAAGATTGATCTGAGGTCAGAGTACCATCAGTTGAAGATCAGGAAGGAGGATATTCTCAAGACAGCTTTTAGGACCCGTTATGGTCATTATAAGTTTTTGGTTATGTATTTTGGACTAACTAATGCACCAGCTGCTTTTATGGACTTGATGAACAGGGTATTCAAGCCATTCTTGGATCGGTTTGTCATTGTGTTCATTGATGACATCTTGGTTTATTCTAAAGACCATGAGGAGCATGAACAGCACCTACGGGTCATTCTGCAAATCTTGAGGGATCAGCAGTTGTATGCCAAGCTCTCTAAGTGTGAGTTCTGGTTAGACAACATTATGTTTCTGGGGCATGTAGTCACGAAGGACGGCATTCAAGTAGACCCTGAGAAGGTAGAAGCAGTACAGCAGTGGCCTCTCCCCGCTAGTGTGACTGAGATCCGAAGTTTCTTAGGTCTAGTAAGGTATTACCGGAGGTTTATCAAGGATTTCTCCAGGATTGCTGCTCCTTTGACCCGATTATCTAGGAAGGGAGTTAAGTTTGAGTGGTTGGATGCATGCGAAGAAAGTTTCCAGACCTTGAAAAAGTGTCTAACCACAACCCTAGTTCTAACTATCCCAACGGGCACAGGAGGATACTCAGTATACTGTGACACCTCAAGGGTGGGCTTGGGTTGTGTGTTAATGCAGAATGGTCATGTTGTAGCCTACGCATCTAGGCAACTCAGGAAGCACGAACAGAACTATCCTACACATGATCTGGAGATGGCGACGGTGTTCTTTGCCTTGAAGATTTGGAGGCACTATCTCTATGGTGAACCCTGTGAGATTTACACGGACCACAAGAGTATCAAGTACATCTTTCAACAAAGGGATCTTAACTTGAGACAGAGGAGGTGGATGGAGTTGGTGAAGGACTATGACTGCACTATCTTGTACCACCCAGGCAAGGCCAATGTGGTAGCAGATGCTCTGAGCAGAAAGTCAATGGGGAGTCTAGCCCATATCACCCTACTCCGGAGGCCGTTGATAAGGGATATTCATCAGCTAGAAGGTGAGGGGATGTGCTTTGAAGTGAAGGAGCCAGGGGTGTTGTTAGCCCACATGCAACTACACTCTCCGTTGGTTGAGCAGATTAAGGCAGATCAGGACAAGGATGCTAAGCTGTGTAAGCTCAAGGATGAAGTTAGGAATAATCAGACTTCTGAATTCAGCGTGGATGCTGAAGGAGTGTTAAGATGTGGGAAGCGCTTGTGTGTACTCGATGTGGATAGCTTGAGGAAGCAGATTCTGGAGGAGGCACATCAATCAGCCTATACTATCCACCCAGGAACAAATAAAATGTACAGTGACCTCAAGGACTTGTATTGGTGGAATGGGATGAAGAAGGATGTAGCAGACTTTGTGGCTCAGTGCTTGGTTTGTCAGCAAGTGAAAGCTGAACACCAGAAGCCTGCCGGTTTGCACCAACAGATTGAGATACCAGAGTGGAAGTGGAAAAGGATCACTATGGACTTCGTTACAGGGTTACCAAGGACCCCTAAGGGTTATGACTCTGTATGGGTGATAGTGGATCGAATGACCAAGTCATCCCACTTCTTACCAGTGAAGACTACCTTTAATACGGCTCAATATACAAGCCTGTATCTGAGTGAAATCGTCAGATTGCATGGAGTCCCTGTATCCATCATATCTGATCGAGGTCCACAGTTTACGGCAAGGTTTTGGAAAGTTTTTCTAGAAGCTTTGGGGACGAGGTTGGATCTAAGCACCGCTTTTCATCCTCAAACAGATGGCCAGTCAGAACGCACGATTCAAATTCTGGAGGATATGCTTAAAGCATGTATCTTGGACTTTGGTGGCAGTTGGGAAGGATACTTGCCATTAGCTGAGTTTGCATACAACAACAGTTATCAAGCCAGTATTCAGATGGCACCTTTTGAAGCTCTTTATGGGAGAAGATGCCGATCTCCCGTTGGATGGTTTGAAGTTGGAGAAGCCAAGCTGCTAGGACCAGACTTGGTGCAAGATGCCATAGAGAAGGTCAAGCTGATAAGGGAACGGCTTTTAACTGCACAAAGTCACCAGAAGGCTTATGTGGACCATAGGCGTCGGGAGTTGGAGTTTTCTCTAGGCGATCACGTGTTCCTCAGAGTTTCACCCATAAAGGGAATTATGCGGTTTGGTAAGAAAGGGAAGTTAAGCTCGAGGTATATTGGACCCTTTGAAGTTCTGGATAGGGTAGGAACAGTGGCATACCGCCTAGCCCTACCACCTGGATTGAGTGAAGTGCATCCAGTCTTCCATGTCTCGATGTTGAGGAAGTATCTACCCGACCCATCTCATGTGATTCAACCGCAAGAAATCCTTTTGGATGACAAGTTGGCCTACGAAGAGAAACTCGAGGCCATTGTTGATAGACAAGTGAAAAAGTTGAGGTCTAAGGATATCCCTACAGTGAAGGTGATCTGGCAGAATCATTCCAAAGAGGAAGCTATGTGGGAAGTAGAGGACGTCATGAAAGAGAAATATCCACAGCTGTTCCAAGAGTAGTCTTATGTTTTTTTTCATGTTGTTGGTTTTTGTAAAATTCGGGGACCGAATTTTTATAAGGAGGGGAGAATGTAATAACTCAAACCTTTGAAGCTTAAGTACAAATCATTTGAAACAAGGAAGTTGAGAACAATGTAAAATTTTAGAGCGTTTCTGATCTTTTCTTCTGACCTTTCTTCACTCATATACGCATAACTCTCTCATATAAAATCTAAAATAAGTGATTCCGTGAATATTATGTGATAAGAGGCAAAAACCGCAGCATAGTGTGGTCTGAACCTTTGCTCACTATTTTATGAATAACGCCTTCATATGAACTCCAAATTAGGTGATTCAAGTGGCTAATGAAAGCCAAGAGGGCTATAACTTTCATGTTGGACGTTTTGTCAAATTCGGCAAGATGGGTTCACCGCGGCGAGAATATTTCGCTGGCGGCGAGAATGCTGCAGTATTTTCCCGAGAGCATGATTTTTTCTGGTTTCGAATCTCGCCGCGGCGAAATTAGGTTCACCGCCGGCGAAATTCGCGGACCAGAAATCTCGCCGCGGCGAGAATTAGTTCGCCGGCGGCGAGATTCGTCATATAGGCATTTTTTTAAGAGTTCTCCTCCCTTTTTCCATCATTTCCTCCATAGCTGAACCTTCCTCTCTCTCTCTAGAATTTTCTCCTCCTTCTCTCTAAGATATCTAATCATCCGGACATCCGAGCAAGCAAGGTACCGTTGGACTCGTGGGAAGGAGAGCTACAAACTGCCGGAATGTTGCCGAAAAAATGCATGAATAGTAACCTCCAAGGTAAAACTCCGTCCAATAGCGTTTTAAGCTTCGTTCTTCTGAAATTCTTTCCATAGATAGTCTTAGAATTAGTTTCTATGCTAGAATATAAGGTTTTTAGGTTTAGGGTTAGTTTTCCGGCCGGCGTGAATAGTGTTTCTGGCATGAATAGTGACGTTTAGAGTTTCCAAATTCTCATGTTATGTCTATGTTTTCTAGGTTGTTGAACCACCACGAGGTGAAATTCTCGTTGTTGGACTCCTAGTATGGTGAGTGGGTTTTTCATACTATAGCGCATGTTTTACGAATTCGGTTTATAACTCTCTCGTATGATTTTAACTAGTTGGAATGTATGCTAAATTGTTTTACCGCTTTGAAAACCAATATGTTCCAACCATGTTAGAAATTATAAATTTCAATCTTAGTTGAACCCTAGGTATGCAGGGCAAGCATCTAGACTGATAATTCTCTATTTGATCTAGATTTATAGAAATGCGAACTTAGTCATAGAAATGAACTAAGTTAGCCATGAAATGATTTGATGCATGCGAACATCTATGCGACATCTACGGACGATATGTTTAAAGGAAAAGTTTATGATGATAAAGGTCTCCACGGGAATACATGGATGAAACATATTTTAGAACAGAATTTTATGCATGAAAAGAGCTAGATGGAGAATTATAACTTTATTGTAAAGTTATTAAAATGTTTTACTTTAAACTCTTTGAATAGCATATTTCAAATATTTTCTATTGGAGGGACCCTTTTAGATCACTGTTAGCTAGCCGCAGAGAGTGCTAGCCCTGGTGCACCATGGTCATGCGAAGGTTTCGGCCTAAGGTACTGTGACGGGCATATGACTGCCTAAGACACAGGATTTCATGCGAAGGCTTCGGCCTAGGATACTGTGACGGGCATATGACTGCCTAAGACACATGGATTTAGGGTGGACTTATGTCTACGCCTACAGTGATTGCCATACCCTTGCTGTGTGCTTGGGGAATTTAGGGTGGACTTATGTCTACGCCTACAGTGATTACCCTTCCCTTGCTATGTGCTTGGGGAAGATGATGATCTGTCAGGAAAGAACTCCAATAAACTGATGCATTTTTCTTAAAGATTAAATATTTCTAAACAAGCTCATTCATCATTGTTATTGCATAAATAACTTCATTTATTACTTACCATGCATAATTTATTTGCTTTACGGTTACTGATTTAAATCTTGTTTTATCTTTTGAATATACATTTGAACTGTTTAGCTTTTCTTTCAATAAATTATGGTTAAATGCTTAATGTTTCTATTATTATCTTTATACTTGGATTTCAATTATTAAACTCATTGCGAAACACTCGTGCTTGGTTTGCCCTGTTTCAGTTATAGTATGATTTACCCATTCACTGAGATGTGATCTCACCCCTCTTCTGTTTTCTCCCCACAGATAGTCAAAGAGATTTTGATCCAGCTACAGCTTCGTAGGAGGCTGAATATAGCGTTGGTGAGCCCCAGTTTGGGCAAGGCTATTTTGTAATGATTGTCTAGTTTAGTTTATGTCTAGAGTACCTCCATGAACTTACAGGCAGAATCCTCGCTTCTTGTGTATTTTGATGTGTTGTTTGGAAAATGGTTTTATATTTTACAATGATGTTGTATTATGAGGCCATGGGCCAAGTTGAATCACAAATGTTGGATTCATGAGAGAGAGAGAGAGAGATATATATATATATATATATATATATATATATATATATATATATATATATATATATATATGTCACGACCCTAATTTTAGGGCACGTGAAATCCATATACCATACACATATATTTCCATAAATGTACATAATGCCATTCTTAATCATATAAATCAATACATATAAGTTCTCATACACATATACAATATACAGTTTACGTCTATAAACACCAGAGTAACAATAGAAGCAAGGATCCTGCCTGTGACGTTCAGAGCAACGCTAGAGTACAAATATTTTACAAATATAAAACATTGAGAGCCTAGAAACAATGTAGGCTCACCACTGAAGTATGACCTCTAGTCGATCACGTGGCTGTTGGACCAAACTCTATGTCTTTATCTGAAAAATAGATCCACATCGTGTAGTGAGTTTTACAACTCAGTGAGCAGATAATACCTCCTATGACCTCTTAGGTCAACATATGGATGTACTCATATAATAAAATTTATGTTATCAAAAATTACATTTCAGAAGTACATCCACATGGGACCCGCATTTTCAAATATTCTCTATTCAAAAATCATAATCAGGTCTTTCAAACCATAAACGATACTGTATACACAATGCTCATATCAAGTTCAGAATCATATTCAATACTGTAAAATCATTAATCAAATTATGCTATGCATCAAAACATTTCTCATAAAATATTCGGAGGATCCCATACCAGAACCACCATACCAGAGTTTGACCCCTTCCGTACTTTGGTGGTATAGGATTTGCCTAAACTCAGCATCCCGCTGAGATTTGCCCTACTACCATTCAAGAGGACACGTGAAGGGACTCTGTATGGGTCTTTCCCAAACACACAGCAAGGGATGGCAAATAACATCTCATATAACTGGCATCTCGCCCATATATAGGAGGCATTCCGCTCTCCTTCACATATAATCTCCCGTGTGTTGGCCCTCACACGAGGCTAGCACCACCTCCCCTGCTAGTTGAGGCAATCAAGGTGCGCACCAAGACTAACATCACCTGCTGTTAGCAGACAGTGTTTCCAATAGGATTCCTCCATAGAAAATACCATATGCATATATGCCATATAATCCAGTATAAATTCTCAATATAATACAGACTTTCAGTCTCAAAATACTCATATGTCAAAACTTCCCATTCAAGGGAAACGTGTATACATGCCCATATCCGAGGCAAACATATCACTGTAAAATCAATGTCACATGTATAACATACTTTCTTTGCCATGTAATGCGAAATACATGTAAAAATCACATGTTCAATGTATTTCAAAATTCATCTGTTATAAATTACCCATTCAGGGTTTATCACATATATATGCCCTTTCTCTAGGTAATCATATATCTCTATAAATCAATGTCACGTGTATAAATATTCACTTTATCATTTAATGAAAAATACATGTGAAATCATATACACCATGAGTTCATAAATCCATTTTCAAAACTATACTCTTCTTGAACTGTATTTCAAAATGTAAGCATATCAGATCGTTTTAATACATTTCAGAAACATATCACAGTGTGTATATCTCATAAACATAATCATATACATATTCAAGTATTAAGAAGAGTATAGGCAAATTATAGGAAGAATCATCTACTCACAAGTAAAGGCTCTAGATTGGACAGCCCTAAAATCCTCGTTTCTAGTCTGAATTTGACCAAATAAGTTTCAAAAACGTGTCCGGAGGGTCCAAAAACCTTAAATGAGCTCGGTTACTGTTCACCACCGGAAAATACTATTCACCACTACTATTCATCGCCGGAAAACACTATTCACCGTCACAAAATTTTTTACCAAATCAATAAAATGAATTCATATCCTAATGTTTATCTAGTTTCTGAATCCATCTACGGAGTCAGATTTCTAATTAGAAGTCTCTAAGTAAGGTTTTTCAGAACTTACCTTTTACCGAGATTTTCTACTTCAGATCTACGGCGATTCAACGGTTGATTTGAAAAACTGATCGGTCAAAACTGAAGTACTCTTCGTCGTGAATCCAATAACACTTTCAGTTTTAGTATCGGAAGCCTTTAAGCACTCCAAATCGAAAGATAAATTTTGAGATCACTATTCACTCACTATTTATTACTATGCATCTTTCCGTTTTTTTTTTCCTTTTCGATATTTCGTTGCCCCGGTTTCAATTTAACATACGGCTGCTCTTCTCTTTTTTTTTAAAAAATATAATAATAATTATTAAATAATTAATAATAAGATTTTCTTTTATAAAAATTCATATAAATTCTATTTTTCATCATAAAATATCCCAAAAATTTCTAAAAATTTCATTTCTCCTAAACCTTTAGTTAAACTCTTAAATCATAATTTTTCTTGATAAAAATCATATTAAAACAAATTTCAAAACAAATATCTTTATTCATATTAAAAGAAAGAATATTTCTAAAAATACCATAAAAATTCAATAGAGGCCGATATAATTATTTTAAGCAACACAATACTTCTTTACTTAAAAGTCCACTTACTTTTAACAAATAATAATTATTTCTACATAAATAATAATATTTTTGCTAATAGCGCGCCAAAATATAAATTCTCATATTTCTTTTGTAATTCTTTAATCCATATAATAAATATACATATTTTCACTGGTTCTTATCTCTATTGTCAAAATTTTTTTTTTATTCTACATTTCCTTTAATTGGAATTTTTCGTTAAAGTTTACGGTTATTACAATATATATATATATATATATATATATATATATATATATATATATATATATATATATATATATATATATATATATATATATATATATATATATATATATATATATATATATATATATATATATATATATATATATATATATATATATATATATATATATATATACAGTATTTTCTTATATTGGATGTGGCATATGTGGTCAGTTATATTTATTATGTACTCTGGATTGTGTGCTGGAGGTTTGTATGTGTTATGCGTTAGGCTTGCGGCTAGGGGGAATCCCTTATGCCGTGCCGATCATGTGTTCCATCATTTGGGGCCGTGACAAAAATATTAAAAACAATAAAAAAAATTCAGGCCCAAGCGAAATTCTCTTTTCTTAAGTGCAAATTAAAGTTTGGTATATGAGTATTTTAATTTTTTATGTACTAGTTGAAAACTTATATACAAAAATTTGATCCATAGATATATAAAAAAATTATTTTTTTATATATACAACACATAAATCTAAAAACTTTTAAATTAATTATACTTATACATCTTGGAAATATATTTTTTCTTCATGTACGAAACACTACCGAACTGTTTGTTGAAAGCAACGCATAGTATGATAATTAGATTGTAGCAAACAAACACAAATTTATGTAAATATCTTTTCTTAAGATTTGATATAAATTTTTAATAAAGGTATGATGTAGAAGTTTTGTTTATTTTAAAAAAGTAATAATATAATGTAGAGTTATAAAAATTGTTGATGTATAATGTGCTATATTTTTATTCAAAATTTTTTATAACACCGTTAAAAAAAGAAATAGTTAAATTTGTACTTCATTAAAAGTCACTTGCTAAAGAAGTTGGCTTATCTATCTCACTGCCATGTGGCAGTTCCATCCAATATTACAATTACCACGTGTCACTTTTCAATTCAGTACCAACTATCTTGAATGGCAGTTGAAGAAAACCACTTTTTGAAAAAAAAAAATGTCCAAAAATCAAAATCCCTCCAAATTTTCATATTACTTCTAATATAAAAAAAAATTTAAGTTGAAATAGCTCGAGAAATATGAAAAGAGTTTCGTGAATTGTAAACTTTGCAAATATTCTTTTAACTGAAAAAACTTAAGAAATAAGAAATGATGAAGGCGGAGAAAATGTGCTTGGAGCTTTTTCAAGCACCAGGCTCAGAGCTATACCGAATTCCTTCTAGATAGTGCATAGATGTTCAGCTTCGTAACTAGTTTGACTGTCATTCTTTACATTGCCATAAATGTCCACTCTGTTATGTGATCCTTTAAACTTGAATTTGACGTATATTAATTTTTCTTTCCCTTCCTTTGTGCCATTCGTTTTTAGTTTTTAATGCTAATGCTTGTTATACTCCATTTTCCTTATTACTTTGTTTATTATTTTTTTCTCGTTTGAGCGGGTTTTAAATTTTTGATGGCATATTTCTTTGCTGTCTTGATATTATGTTTAGTAGTTCTAGCCGAAAAGAAATAGAGTTTTTGGACTGGGTTAGTCTTGTTCTATCCGGCCCAACTTTTGTGGGCCTATTCATAGTAGGGCTGGGCCATCCTAGTCTAGCCTAACCTTTTGAGTCTATGGGTTGAGTTGGATGAACCCACCCCTCTCCCCCCCGGTGGGAAAATCCTTTTCAAAGGGCGAGAGTTCCATCCTATTTTAATACATCTTTGATCTAATATGACAAAAGCTTTTCAATTACACAAAATGAATAAATATTTAGGCATTAAGAAAATGTTCATAACCTGGATTTAGAGTTAGAATGATACAATTATGACAACAAAATTCATAGTTAACCCAACCTTCGCAAGTTAAGTGCTTCTACCCTTGGTTTTGCAGCCCTGTTTAAATTCAAAAGGCATTTATATTTAGTACTCACAAAAAAAAGAACAATATTGGTGTGAAAATATAAATTGAGATTGAGAAATAATGATTTTACTCAAGATGCATTTGATGAGAATAATGAACTACACGTGACCAATTCCTCTAACACCTCAGGCCCCAACGAATTGGCACGAGAAAGAGTGTCATGAGAATTTTAACTCTATTACATCCACAATCCAGTATTACTAGAGATATTTCTTTCTTTTGCTTTTTTGACTTCCTCCTCTGTCGCTAGAAACCAGAGGGTGAGTGAAATTCCACACTCCCCCCCCCCCCCCGCCAAAAAAACAAAAACAAAGCAAAGCAAAGCAAAGCAAGAGAGAAACTCACAGGGAAATGATGGGGGAAGAAAGATGAAGTACAAGAAAATTATTGAGAAAAGTATATAAATTTTCAGAAAATTACATCTATTTTATCTCTCTTAAGTTTCCCTTCCTACCCTGAAATTTTGCCATATTTGAATCAGCCATTTGGGTTTTAAGAAGAACGATATTGCATCCGCGGTGGCAGCTTGCAGCAGAATATGTACATCTTTTGAACATCAAATAGAGACAGTAAAAGTTTAAGGATAAAATTGAAAATGTGTATATGTTTTGAAGATCAAAACAATTTTTTACACTAAAATATTTAATTTTGTGTGTATCTTCCCATTAAATTTGACTTGCATTAATTTATTTTTTTCTAACAAACTTATTTAGTTATTTTATTGCTTAAATATATGAAACATATCATATGTAAACATTTTTGTGCCAAATAATTTTCTAATAAAGAAAAATTTTTTTTAGAAAAAAATACCTAAAACAATCTTTAAAATTGCTTTTTAAAATAATTTTCTGAACGAATTATTTTATTCTTCAAAACTGTATTTAAAATATTCTATAAAATTTTTTAAAAATATATATATAAAAAAGGCCCATGCACGTAATTTTCTTTTCTTAAGTGCAAATTTGTGACGTGCGGTACATGAGTATTTAAATTTTTTATGTACTAGCTGAAAACCTGCTTATAAAAAATTTGAGCAGTAGATATATAAAAAATTATTCTTTATAATTACAACACATAAATCTTAAAATATTTAAACTAATTATACTTAGACATCTTAAAAATATATTTTAAAAATCATTATGTAGTAAACACTACCGAAGTGTTTGTTGAAGGCAACCCATAGTATGATAGTTACTTTAAAGAAAATTATATAGTATTTTAGAACTCACAGCAAACATAGAAAAAAAGATTATGTAAATTATTTTTCTTAATATTTGTTATAAATTTTTAGTAAAGGTATGATGTAGAAGATTTTTTTTTAAAAAAAATAATAATATAATGTAGAGTTATAAAAATTGTACATGTATAATGTATTTATATTTTTAAAATTTTTATAACACTTTTAAAAAAAGAAAGAGGTAAATTTGTACTTTATTTAAAAGTTACGTGCTAAAAAAGTTGGCTCAACTACCTCACTGCCATGTGGTAGTTCCATCCCACGTGTCACTTCTGAATTCAGTGCCAACTGCCTTGAAAGGTAGGTCCCACTTTTGGAGAAAGAAAGTCCAAAAATAAAAATTTCTCCATCATCAAATTTCTCATATTGTTTCTAATAAAAAATTTCTTTCACTTGAGAAAGCTTAAGAAATGTGAAAAATAGTTCATTGAATCATAAGCTTATAGATGTTCTTTCACTAAGAAAGCTCAAGAAAATGTTGAGAAATAGTGAGAAAGAGAGTGTGCCTAGAGCTTCTTCGAACACCAGGCTCATAGCAAGACCAAATTCTTTCTTTGTAGTGTGTAAATGCTTCAGCTTCGTGACGAATTTGGTTGTCATTCTTCACATTGTCATAAATGTTCTCTCTACTACGCGATCCTTCAAATACAGACTTTACGTACGTTACTTTTTCTTTCTCTTCCTTTGTGCCATTTGTTTTTAGTTTTTAATGCTAATGCTAATGCTTGTTATGGACGCTCCATTTTCTTTAATCTGTTATTTATTGTTTCTTTCTCATTGCTGTGAGTGGGTTTTAAATTTTCGACATCATATTTTAGTATTACATCTTCTTGATATTATCCTTTGTGGTTCTAACAAAAAAAAAGATGGAATTTTTAGGGTTGTCAATATGAACTGAGTCAATCCAATTTGATTCAGCTTTTGTGGACCTGTTCATAGCAAGGCTGGGCTACCCTAATGTTAGTGTAGCTCAATCCTTTGAGGGCTACGGTTGGTACAATTATGACCACAAAATTCATAATTAGCCTAACCCTTTGCAAATTGAGTGTTGCTACCCTTGATTTTTGCAGTCTTGATTAACTTCAAAAAGGCATTTATATTTAATACTCACAAAAAATAAAATAAAAAGAACAATATTGATGTGGAAATATAAATTGAGATTGAGAAATAATTATTTTACTGATAAGAATAATGAACAGCATATGACCAATGCCTGTAACACCTCAGGCTCCAATGAAAAGGCACAAGAAACAGTGTAAATAAAATTTTAATTTTGTATCACATCCACAATCCAGTATTAGCACAATCCAAGAAGAGTTTCGTAGAAGTAGAGATACTTCTTTCTTTCACTTTTCTACTCCCTCCCTGTCTCAGGAAACCAGAGAAAGAGTGAGAGAATTTTTTCCCCCAAAAAACAAAAGCAAGCAAGAGAGAAAACCACGGGGAAAGAAAATGAAAATCATAGGGAAATGATTGGAGGGAAGACGGAAGAAGTAGAAGAAAATTATTGAGAAAAGTACATAAATTTTCAGAAAACTGTATCTATTTTCTCTCTCTAAGTTTCACTCCCTACTATGAAAATTTGCCATATTTGAATAAGCCATTTGGGCTTTAAGAAGAATGATACTCGCATCGGGTCTCGCGGTGGTGGCTTGATTGGGTGGCCTTCGCATCTTAACTCTTTCTCAACGGTTTTAAGATGACTAGATTGGCAGATTGGAGATTGCAGAAGCTTCTTGTTGATCTTTTTTGAATGATTTTTTTTATTCACACCTTTTTTATGTACTTGAGCATTGGGTTGGGTTAATGCACATGCACAACTAACTCAGCACAACTGTCCACAAAGTAGAACTAACCCAACAACAAATTGTAAAGTTAAAAAAAAAAAAGCAAAAACTGATGGCTCAAAAAGGTTGGCCCGTCTTTTCCTGGTTTAAAAATTGCGTGGGCTAGAATTAAAAGTCTTCTATGCTAGCCTATCTCAACTCATTTATAATATTGGGTCTTATGAGCCAAACTTATTTTGACACTCTAACGAAATTTTATTATAAAGTTTTCACGGAAGTGATTTCTTGATGAAGGATTTTCAGATGTTGATGTTTATATGCTTTATGAATAATTTAATTTTTATTTCTAAATGTTTTATCATTAGAAATGTGGGAATTGATTTTCAGATTCCTCTTTGGCGTTGTATATTTTTTCCACACTCTAGGTAGATTTTTCATTATTTTACCAGTATTGGAGTACTGGGCAAGCATATGTATGCTACAAATTGTAAATACATTCTGTTTTATAAGTTAACCAACTATATACAACTATATATTTATAAGTTATCAACTTATACAACTGGCTATATGGTAATACATGCTGAATTGTCATAGATATTGCATGGTCACTGGATCATATTCGTTTTTTTTTTTTTTGCGGTGTCACAATAATGGCAAGGGCTTTCTCTTGTGGTTAGATGCATAATATTTGCAGCATACCACTTTTATACTAATTTATTTCACCATCTATTTTTATAATTAAAGCAAACCGTAAAAGTAATGTGTGAAAAAAAATTTGTAATAAAGATTAAGTGAATAAAATAAAAAATATATTACTTATACAATTTTTAAATTTTTAATCAATGAGAATTATGTAATATATGAATCTAATTTTTTTAAAAAAAATAAATAGTGGACTTAAGTCATGATAAATGTTTAATCAGTTAAAAATTTGTAAATATGTTATTTCAACCATTTTTCGATATGTTTTTAATTTAAATGTATTTTTTAAATGAACTCCAAATGTTTAGTATATACTCTTGGTGGCTTGGAACAAATAAAAGTAATTTTATTGAATTTTTTTAAGCAAAATATATAGAATTACGATGCAACAAAAGTTAACTTTTGTTGTCGTTAACAAAGCAAAAAATAAAAAATGCTTAGTTAAATTTGGATAGCAATAGTTATTCGTTTAATTAGTTTATTTATTGCATCTAGTAATATATTTGGTAATTTATTTAAAGTTCCATATATAGGATACAAACTTCTATTTTGATGAAATTTAAACATATATTTTTTTAAAATACAAACTAGATTAATGATTTTCTTCTAAGTATAGTTTTTTTATTATTCTCAAATTATGATTTTATGTATAAAATAACATATGTCAACAATAAAAGATTTGAAATTTTATAAATCGTATTGAGAATTATTGAATAACAACTTGAAGAAAAAAAATTTTGAATAAGGAGGACTTAATCAAATAAATTTATTTGTTATGAAAACTCAAAATATCCTAAGAAAGAAGAAAAACCAAAGACCTCAGCAACATAAAAAATAAAAAACATATTTAAGCATGCACATGTATATGTGCATGATTAAATGACCACCTCCGTGGTGAAAATTGAGTTAAAAATATTTAGATTCCTTTATAATCAATTTAACCTTAAAAATATAATCATTTTTTTATTCATTCTCACTTTTATAGTGCCCTTAATGGATCATTTATAGTAAGAGTCCTATATAAAGAATATTTTTATTCTAAGAAAAATTACAAAGAATTTCTTAGGTGATTATTTACTTTCATCTTTTTTTTTCTCTTTCCTTTCTTATTTTTATTTTATTCACAATAATTCCTGTTAAGTAACACGAACCGGTGTCTATTAGAATATTACTTTTCTCTTATTACCTTCACAGGTAGCATGAGTTTTAAGCTTAATCGATCCATTAGTATATGAGTTCTCCACACCCCCAATTTTCACTACCCGTTGGGATATCCATAATTAATTTTCTTGACTTTGCTTTGCTTTATTATCAACACTAATTGAGCAGTCATGGAGTATTTAAAAAGGACAAGCCAGCCATTTAGTTAAAATTGACACGAACTCTCAGTTTCTTTTTTATTTCTCTCAGTTTTAATGGCACAAGACTTGGCTAAAACAAGTGATGGGATATGTAGAAGAAGAAACCATGGAGAAAATGGGCTGTGGGAATATTTAAGAAGGGGTAACTTAGTAAAATTAGTTATAATTTCTCCCAAATGCCTCTCAAAATTCATAATTTATCTCTTTCCAGTTAAGCCTTACACTTCCTAAATTCTTGCCCTATCCTCAACTTCTGATCTTAACCCGAAGTTCTTAATTAGTTTTAGTGTTTTTCTTTTAGATTGAATTTGGGAGAATTAGATGGCATTCTAAAACTTTCATTTGAGATTTAACGACACTAAAAGCATAGGTAGTATTGGGCTAACAAAGCAAATCTCAAACTTGTATAATATCAATTTTTGAACCATAAGGTAGTAAAGTTAACATAGCCTAAATTAAATAGTAGTACAATAATTTTACTCAAAATAAAAAAGCAGAGAAATGGAGGAGTATATTAATATATTTTTTGTTCTTCATTTGTTTAGATAATATATTTAAATAAAATGAATTTACTACATAATTGACTAATAGAAAATTTTATTCTAATATATATTTTGTGTTACAATGGAATGCACAAGGCCTCCAAAATATGAAGTGGAGAAAGGAGGACACATTTAACTCAATTTTAAAAACTAAAGCTGATGACATGTGAATTATAAGTATATATTGACAATAAAATCCTACAATTTGATGTAGTTTTAGCCCAACCCTTGTACTTTTACAGCCTTGAGAGGCTGTAATTCTTATGTATGTAAATAATAATTTTTTTTTAAATTTGAGAAGGCCAACATGTAAAATCTTTTGTTTAGTTTTAGACTCATAAAAAATTTTGTGATGTATATTTTAATATTTAATTTACATAAAATTTTAATACGTAATAAATAGTTCACATTATTCACTTATAAGTAAAAAAAAAAAAGAAGGTAAATTGAGTGAGAAGTTCAACAAGTGCCTTTTTTTCCTTTAGTTTCTCTAGGTTTCGATAGTTTTAAATAATTTTATTTTTAGTTAATGAATATAATATTATACTATTTCAAACAAATTATTTAACGAATATTAAACTTTTATATAATTAATATTTCATAAAATTATCAAGCCCCAATTTAATGAAACATGAATAATATAATTAACAGATAATTTTACCCTTATTTATTTGCATATGACTTCATAATATCACATATCAGGAAAAATAATATACGTTTACAAGTTTTCAGTATAGCTAATTATACATACCAAGACTACAGTTATCAATATTACAGCAAAAATAGGGATCTTGCCTGTAGCATTCAGAGCATATTCTATATTATAATGACATAATATTTTAAACATTGTCAACCTTGGAAGCAACATAGGCTCACCCAGAGATTATAACACCTAGCTGATCATGTAGCTGTAGGGCCAAACTCTGTACCTTTATCTATAAAAAAATGTAAGCATCGTGTAGTGAGTTTGACAATTCAGTGAGCAGATAATACCTCCTATGACCTCTCAAATCAACATATGGATGTATTCATATATTAAAATTTATCACATCAAAAATTACAGTTTAGAAGTACATCCATATGGGATCCGCATTTTCAAATATTCTTAGTTCAAATTACATTTAGATATTTGTAACCATATATAATACAATATGATCGTTAATCAAACCTTGATATGCATTAAAAACATTTCTTATAGAAATATTAGGAGGATCCCATATAAGAACCACCATATCAGAGTTCAATCCCTTCCGTACTTTGTTGGTGTAAGATTTGCCTATACTTAGCATCTCAACTAAAATTTGCCCTACCACCATTCAAGAAGACACGCGAAGGGACTCTAATATGGATAATTTTTCAAGTACAAAGTAAGGGAAGACATATCATATTTCATATAACTGGCATCTCGCCCATATATGAGGTATCCTACTCTCCATCACATATCATATCTCATGTGTTGACACTCACACAAGGCTAGCACCACCCCTGCTAGCTGAGGTATCAAAGTGCACTAGGGCTAACATCACTTACTGTTAACAAATAATGTTTCTAATAAGATTCCTCCACAAAATTATCATATACACATATTTCATATCATTCAAAACAGAGTTTTCAGTATAATACAAAATTTCAGTCTCAATACAGTTCATCTGTCATAAATTTTTCAATCAAAGTTTATCACATAGTAGTACCATAAGGTAGTAAAGTTAAAATAGCCTAAATTAAATAGTAGTACCTTGATTTTACTCAAAATAAAAAAGTAGAGAAATGGACGAGTATATTAATATATTTTTTGTTCTTCATTTGTTTAGATAATATATTTAAATAAACTGAATTTACTATATAATTGACTAATAGAATAATTTATTCTAATATATATTTTGCATTACAATGGAATGCACAAGGCCTTCGAAATATGAAGTGGAGAAAGGAGGAGGTACATACTTAATATTACATTTAACTCAATTTTAAAAACTAAAGCTGATGACATGTGAATTATAAGTATATATTGACAATAAAATACTACAATTGGATGTAGTTTTAGTCCAACCCGTGTACTTTTACTGTCATGAGAGGCTGTAATTCTTATGTATGTAAATAATAATTTTATTTAAATTTGAGAAGGGCAACATATAAAATTTTTTGTTTAATTTTAGACTCATATAAAAAAAATTTTATTTTAATATTTAATTTGCATAAAATTTTAATACGATAAATAACTCACATTATTCACTTAGAAGTAAAAAAAAAAAAGGTAAATTGAGTGAAAAGTTCAACAACTGCCTTTTTTCCCTTTAGTTTCTCTAGGTTCCGATAGTTTTAAATAATTTATTTTTAGTTAATGAATATAATATTATACTATTTCAAACAAAAATTATTTAACAAATATTAAATGTTTATATAATTAATATTCCATAAAATATTTATAGAGTTGAGAGGTATTTAATATTTGAACGAGAAAAAAAAATTATAGTTATCATCAAGGGGGAGGCAAAAATTAGATAAAACTATTTAGTAAACAAAATGAGTTACTTCACCTCCGATTTAGATAGTTTTGAAATTGGTGGATTCGATAGTGTAAAAAAACTTTGTAAGGATAAAATTTAAATGGATTTTTTATAATGTATGAAAAAATAATTTATATCTCATTTTATTTCTTTCACTCCAAGGTTATTATAGACAATGACTTATTTTTTAATCTCAAATGGAATAATATGGCCATGGTACATAGATGGGGTTTACAAGGTGAAGAGTGAGTACGAACTCTTAAAGTCCCAGGAAACAGAACAAAATTGGGGCAATGCTTCCACTTCCTACTCTATCAGTACCAAAATATGGGAAAGGGTATAAAAGTTTAATGTTCCTCCCGTGATGAAAATTTTCATTTGGGAAATTCATAATAAGGCCCTTCCTACAAGAGGTAATTTATTTAGAAGGAAGTTGGCTCAAGACCCATTATGCCTAATCTGCTAGGAAACAGAGGAGACTATGGAACATCTATTCCTAGGGTGCAGCTGGGTACAAGACCAACGTGCTTTGCTGCAGATTTTCAAAGCCCAAATAATGAAGGGAAAATTTCTAGGCTGGAGGAGTGGATCGTAAGCAAAATGGAATTATGTGTTCACAGATAGGCTGATGGATCACTGTCAATAGATAAGTTATTCTTAATGCAATGGTTCACGTGGAAGGAGAGAAATGAATCTAGTTTGAACAACTCAGATTAACCCAATCGGTGTCATTATTAAAATCCAAAATCTTTACACTAATATGAGGACAAGTCAATTACAGTCCAATCATATACAACTCAGCCAGCCAATATCTACAAGTGATACAAATGGAGCAGAGAAGGAGAAGACTTTGAGGTTACCTCCTGCAGGTTGGCTGAAACCAATGTATGTAGATGCGGCCTTCCGGAAGACGGAAAAGAAGAGCTACTCAGCTTGCGTAATCAGGGACAAGAATGATGGGTTGTTAATTGGAGTGTCAAATTCAAGTTTTTCCCTATCGGCGCTGGATGCGGAAGCAAGAGCAATAAACACCACATTGTGTTTGGTTGAATGCCTGAAGATGTTGCTGGCAACAAAAGCGAGTTCGGTAAGGAATACTGGTGGAGGAAATCAGACCCCGGGATGATAGGCATATCTCTTTCATCCCCTTCCAAGCAAAATTATATACTTTTTTTTTTTTACAAAATATAGTTTCATTTTATGGACATATATAAATTTTTATTGTTTATTTTGATTAGAAAATAAAACTGTTATTGCCTAATTTATCATGAAGTCCTTTAATTGCATATGAACACTGCACAGTTTGGTGATAGTATCAAACTATATAATATATTAAAAAAGTGATCAGATTTAGAAAAAGAAAATGATTTGATCTATTGCTGTCCACCAATGGTGTCTGTATCATGACACGTGGCAAAAATAGTATTTTTAAAAATTATTTTTGTCACATGTCATTATCTAAATATCATTAGTGAATAAAAAATGATTTACTGAAAGTAAACTAAATACCAAATCTTTAAAAAATTAGTCTATGAATGATTATGGTACACAATTATTTATAGTTTAGTTATTTTTAATATAAATATATTTTGGAAGTGTAAAATAAAAAAACTTGCTTTGGCTAACCTACAAACTTAAGTGGAGCCTAGTCACAATATTTCACCAAAAATTACTTATCAAAATATCAACTTAATCCACTCTAGGTTGTCTCTATAGATTAATTATATTTTGATAATTTTAGAACAAATAGTAATAATAATCGATTAATTTGATGTCCACTTAGGTTCAATTTTAAAATCTAAGTCCATATATATATATGGAGAGAGAGAGAGAGTATTTTGTTTTTTTATCTATACACCACTTAGCTAACTCTATAATATAATACTTTATGCTATCTTCGACACATATTTCTAATTTCTTCTATTTTTTGCATTCTCAAACTGAATCATCTAGTAATATAACAATTCATGTTCAAAGTTGTTTTTAAATCCAATTAATTATTTATAGTTTTAAAAATTATAATATTAAATATTATAATATCAAGCAATATATAATTACTTAATATTATATAATTATATAGACTTAACATCAATCAATAATAATTTCACTTTTCGCTTAGCAAAATTATAAACATAAGCAAAAATGTTGTTTAGTTTAAATTTGGGCCTCACTGGAAAACTATATAGATAGATTATGACCTTCAATACCACGTCATATCCTCATTTTTATTGAAAAACTAAATACAATGAGATTTGAGGTGACATGTATTGTTTTAGAAAAAAAATTTAATTTAACTCAAATCAAGTCCTTAAATCCATCTAAATTAATATTATCATCAAACATCACCTCTTTAGGCATTGAAGTGATCATTTGAAGACCATTAAATATTCTTCCATCATTTTTTAATACATAAGTGAATAGTATCTTACTCTTTTTTTTCTTTTTTTTTAAAGAAAGATAAATCTATTTCATTGAAATAATGATTTGAGAAAAAAAAATTTAGTGCAGTAAAAAGAATTTCCATTTGTCTTAAATAAAAAATTATTATTATTAGATATATCGACAGTAGACTTAAATTTTTTATCAATACCACATCAAATAATGACGTGATAAAATTGGTTGATTATGTTAATATTTTTAATATATTTTTGTCACTTGTCAGCATTTAGTGTGGTGCTAGTGAAAATTTTAAATATATTGTTAGTACATCTAATACATTTAATAATAATCTAATAAGAAATCAACCTTATAACAACATAACTAAAAAACTTAAAATGTGGCTGATTGATAAGAAGATAAAGATAAAAGCTAAAATTTTAGAAAAAGGATACAACTCTTCCTCAAAAACTAATTGTTTTAGATTATTGTTTTTACATCTGAACATGTTCGTTCGCCAATGTAGTCTCTTTGATCAAATCAAATCCTCTAAGATGAGTATGTATTGTTATTAATTGCTGCTTGCCTCCTTATGAAGTCAAAGCAAAGTTGGAAAAGCTAAAGGTAGAATGCCGAATTAAAATAGAATTTACTGAGAGCTTGAAGAATGCCCGTAGTGAAGAAGTTCTAAAATTTCAAGAAATTATGCAGCTGACTGAGAAACAGGCCTATGAACTGAATCTTTAAGTCTAAATAAATATGCGAACTGAGGAAAATACATAAAGATCTCAAGTCTAATTTGAATGAAAGAGAAACGTACATCATGCATTTGAGTTCAGAGAATGAGAAGGTACAAGCACATTGCTCTCAGAGATTACTAAAATTGGAAGAAGAAAATAGGGAGTTGGCGTTGGCTTTAGATGAACTGACAGTTAAAAACAGTGAGTTGGAGAAAAACGCTTGTTTCAACTATAAGGAAATTTCGGGCTTCAAAACACTCCTATCGACTATAGAGAAGAAGTATCTTGAAGCAGAGGAGAAACCCAGGAAACTAAAAGATTGATACAAAGAGATGATGTGGTACTGCAACTGGAGGAGGAAAACAGAAATATACAAGATAAAATAAAATGGAAAAGTTAAGGGTTTAAGCATCTCGAGGAAGCTCATAAAAAGCTTCAAGGCCAGTTCCAATCAAACAAGGAGGAGTGGGAGAGGGAGAACTTTATTCTACTTGAAGAGATCAATGCCTTGTAGAATAATTTGGATTCTTAAACGAGAATTCTGGAGGGGGTTTGAATGAAGATTTAGAGGAAACTCCTGGAGGTTGAAATATCTGAATTCAAGTCACTGTTCGAGGACTTTTTTTCTCAATGTGAAGAAGAAAAGTCAAATATACAAAGCTTGACCATTCAGAGGAATGAAGAGATATCAAAGCCATAATGCTAGAGTAAATTCTTTGATATCAAAGCTCTGCAACAAGCCTAGATAGTTGGAAGAGGCACATAAAAATTGTTCGTCAAGTATGAAGTCTAAGGAATCTTAATGTGATTATCAAGTGGAAAAGATGAAAGCATATATTAATAATTATAAGTCTATGTTGACTAGTAAAGAACGAGAAATCAAGGAGTTTCATATGGAATTGAAAAATTGCCATTATGCTATTGAAGAGAATTCTATGGAACTCTTGATCTTTAAATCATAACTCATAGGAGTTTACTTCAAATTACTCAAAGTAGAATCAGATAAAACTTTTCATATCAAAGCGAAAGAGCGAAAGAAGATACAATTTTTTCTATAGAGAAAAAAATGATTGAGGAATCATCTAAGATCAACTTGTCTTGAAAGAGCAACTTCTGCATGTGGAAAACATCCTAAATTATGAAAGAAGTGTTGCATTTGAAGCTATAGAAAAGCTAAAGTTTGAAATAGCCAATAAAAATGATGAAATCGCTATATTAGAATGTGAATTACTGAATTGGAAGTCAATTACTAAAACTTTCAAAGTCTGCTCTGAAGAAATTTAGGGAACTTTGTCAAAAGATGGAGAGTTCCCTTATTTTACATGTTGAGAATAAGCAATGTCACGGCCCCAAATGATGGAACACATGACCGGCACGGCATAAGGGTTTCCCCCTAGCCGTAAGCCTAACACATAGCATGCACAACCATTCAGCACACAATCCAGAGTACATAATAAATATAACTGGCCACATATGCCACATCCAATATAAGAAAATACTGTATATATATATAGATATCTCTCATGAATCCAACATCTGGGATTCAACTTGGCCCATGGCCTCATAATACAACATCATTGTAAAACATAAAACCATTTTTTTTTCATACAACACAAGAAGCGAGGATCCTGCCTGTAGGTTCATGGAGATATACTAGACATAACTAAACTAAACAACCAGTACAACAAAGCCTTGCCCAAACTGGGGCTCACCAATGCTATATTCAGCCTCCTACGGAGCTGTAGCTGGATCAATGTTTCTCTGACTATCTGTGGGGAGGAAACATAAGAGGGGTGAGATTACCACATCTCAGTGAATGGGTAAATCATACTATAACAGAAACAGGGCAAACCAAGCACGAGTGTTTCGCAATGGGTTTAATAATTGAAATCCAAATATAAAGATAATAATCGAAACATTTAAGCATAATTTATTGAAAGAAAAGCTAAACAGTTCAAATGTATATTCAAAAGATAAAACAGGATTTAAATCAATAATCACAAAACAAATCAATTATGCATGGCAAGTAATAAATGGAGTTATTTATGCAATAACAATGATGAATGAGATATTTTAAAAATATTTAATCTTTAAGAAAAATGCACTAGTTTATTGGAGGTCTTTCCTAACAGATCTATCATCTACTCCAAGCACATAGCAAGGGTAAGGTAATCACTGTAGGCGTAGACATAAGTCCACCCTAAATTTTCCCAAGCACACAGCAATGGGTATGGCAATCACTGTAGGCATAGACATAAGTCTACCCTAAATATCCCAAGCACATAGCAATGGGTATGGCAATCACTGTAGGTATAGACATAAGTCTTCCCTAAATCCCTGTGTCTTAGGCAGTCATATGCCCGTCACAGTATCCTAGGCCGAAGCCTTAACATGATCATGGTGCACCAAGGCTAGCACTACCTGCGGCTAGCTAACAGTGATCTAAAAGGGTCCCTCCAATAGAAAACATTTGAAATATGCTATTCAAAGAATTTAAAGTAAAACATTTCAATAAATCTATAATTCTCCATCTAGCTCTTTTCATGCATAAAATCATGTTCTAAAATATATCTCATCCATGAATTCCCATGGAGACCTTTATAATCATAAACTTTCCCTTTTAAACATAAATCGTCCGTAGACATCACATAGATGCTCATCATGCATCAAATCATTTCATAGCTAACTTAGTTCATTTCTATGACTAAGTTCGCATTTCTATAAATCTAGCTCAAATGGAGAATTATTAGTCTAGATGCTTGCCCTGCATACCTAGGGTTCAACTAAGATTGAAATTTACAATTTCTAACATGGTTGGAATATATTGGTTTTCAAAGCGGTAAAACAATTTAGCATACATTCCAACTAGTTAAGATCAAATGAAAGAGTTATAAACTGAATATGTAAAATGCGCTATAGTATGAAAAACCCACTCACCTTACTAGGAGTCCAACAACGAGAATTTTACCTCGTGGTGGCTCAACAACCTAGAAAACATAGACATAGCATGAAAATTAGAAAATTCTAAAGTCACTATTCACTCGTCGGAAAACCCTATTCACTCGCCGGAAAACACTATTCATGCCGAAACCTAAAAACCCTATATTCTAGCATAAAAACTAATTCTAAGACTATCTACGAAAAGAATTTCGGTAAAAACGAAGCCTAAAGTGCAATTAGACGGAGTTTTACCTTTGGAGGTACTATTCACTCGATTTCCGGCGACCTTCCGGCGACTTTCCGGCGAAATTGATCGGTGGATTTTGAAGTACTCGTTGCCACGAGTCCAACGGTCCAGACGGTTCGTCAATCGGAGGTCCGTAGCTCCAGATATGAGGGTTTGAAATTCGAAGTAGAAAAGGGAAAAATGGGGGGCTGCGGGTTTTTTTTTCTGCTCTCTGCCTGGTATCCGTATGCACATATATGTGCTGATGCTACAGTAACTTTTTTTTTTTAAATAATAATAATTATTAAATAATTAATAATAAGATTTTCTTTTATAAAATTCATATAAATTCCGTTTTTCATCATAAAATATCCCAAAAATTTCTAAAAATTTCCTTTCTCATAAATCTTTAGTTAAACTCTTAAATCGTGATTTTTCTTGATAAAAAATCTTAATAAAATAAATTTCTAAACAAATATCTTTATTCATATTAAAAGAAAAAGTATTTCTAAAAATACCATAAAAATTCAATAGAAGCCGGTATAATTATTTTAAGCAACACAATACTTCTTTTACTTAAAAATCCACTTACTTTTAACACATCATAATTATTTCTACATAAATAAAAAATATATTTGCTTATAGCGCGCCAAAACATAATTTCTCCTATTTCTTTAATCTATGTAATAAATATACATATTTTCTACGGTTCTTATCTCTATTGTCAAAATTCTCTCTTTTATTTTAAATTTGCTTTTCGTTAAATTTTACGGTTATTACATTCTTCCCCCCTTAAAGAAATTCGGTCCCCGAATTTTACAAAAATTAACAACATGAAAACATTTGACTACTCTCGAAACAGCTGAGGATACTTCTCTCTCATGACATCCTCTACTTCCCACGTAGCTTCCTCTTTGGAATGATTCTGCCAAATCACCTTCACTGTAGGGATATCCTTAGATCTCAACTTTTTCACTTGTCTATCAACAATGGCCACGGGTTTCTCTTCGTAGGCCAACTTGTCATCTAAAAGGATTTCCTGCGGTTGAATCACATGAGATGGATCGGATAGATACTTCCTCAACATCGAGACATGGAAGACTGGATGCACTTCACTCAACCCAGGTGGTAGGGCTAGGCGGTATGCCACTGCTCCTACCCTATCCAGAACTTCAAAGGGTCCAATATACCTCGGGCTTAACTTCCCTTTCTTACCAAACCGCATGATTCCCTTCATGGGTGAAACTCTGAGGAACACGTGATCGCCTAGAGAAAACTCCAAATCCCGACGCCTATGGTTCACATAAGCCTTCTGACGACTTTGTGCAGTTAAAAGCCGTTCCCTTATCAGCTTGACCTTCTCTATGGCATCTTGCACCAAGTCTGGACCTAGCAGCTTGGCTTCTCCAACTTCAAACCATCCAACGGGAGATCGGCATTTTCTCCCATAAAGAGCTTCAAAAGGTGCCATCTGAATACTGGCTTGATAACTGTTGTTGTATGCGAATTCAGCTAATGGCAGGTATCCTTCCCAACTGCCACCAAAATCCAATATACATGCTCTAAGCATATCCTCCAGAATTTGAATCGTGCGCTCTGACTGGCCATCTGTTTGGGGATGAAAAGCGGTGCTTAGGTCCAACCTCGTCCCCAAAGCTTCTTGAAAAGCTTTCCAAAACCTTGCCGTAAATTGTGGACCTCAGTCAGATATGATGGATACAGGTACTCCATGTAATCTGACGATCTCATTCAGATACAGGTTTGCATACTGAGCCACATTAAAGATAGTCTTCACTGGTAAGAAGTGGGATGACTTGGTCATTCGATCCACTATCACCCATACTGAGTCATAACCCTTAGGGATCCTTGGTAACCCTGTAACAAAGTCCATAGTAATCCTTTCCCACTTCCACTCCGGTATCTCAATCTGTTGGTGCAAACCAGCAGGCTTCTGGTGTTCAGCTTTCACCTGCTGACAAATCAAGCACTGAGCCACTAAGTTTGCTACATCCTTCTTCATCCCATTCCACCAATACAAGTCCTTGAGGTCACTGTACATCTTATTTGTTCCTGGGTGGATAGTATAGGCTGATTGATGTGCCTCCTCCAAAATCTGCTTCCTCAAGCTATCCACATCGGGTACACACAAGCGCTTTCCACATCTTAACACTCCTTTAGCATCCACGCTGAATTTAGAAGTCTGATTATTCCTAGCTTCATCCTTGAGCTTGCACAACTCAGCATCCTTGTCCTGATCTGCCTTAATCTGCTCAACCAGTGGAGAGTGTAATTGCATGTGAGCTAACAACACCCCTGGCTCCTTCACTTCAAAACGCATTCCCTCACATTCTAGCCGATGAATATCCCTTATCAACGGCCTCCGGAGTAGGGTGATATGGGCTAGACTCCCCATTGACTTTCTGCTCAAAGCATCAGCTACCACATTGGCCTTGCCTGGGTGGTACAAGATAGTGCAGTCATAGTCCTTCACCAACTCCATCCACCTTCTCTGTCTCAAGTTAAGATCCCTTTGTTGAAAGATGTACTTGAGACTCTTGTGGTCCGTGTAAATCTCACAGGATTCACCATAGAGATAGTGCCTCTAAATCTTCAAGGCAAAGACCACTGCCGCCATCTCCAGATCATGTGTAGGATAGTTCTGTTCGTGCTTCCTGAGCTGCCTAGATGCATAGGCTACAACATGACCATGCTGCATTAACACACAACCCAAGCCCACCCTTGAGGCGTCACAGTATACTGAGTATCCTCCTGTGCCCGTTGGGATAGTTAGGACTGGGGTTGTGGTTAGACGCTTTTTCAAGGTCTGAAAACTTTCTTCGCATGCATCTGACCATTCAAACTTAACTCCCTTCCTGGTTAATCTGGTCAAAAGAGCAGCAATCCTGGAGAAATTCTTGATGAATCTCCGATAATACCCTGCTAGACCCAAGAAACTTCGGATCTCCGTCACACTAACGGGGCAAGGCCACTGCTGTACTGCCTCTACCTTCTTGGGGTCTACTTGAATGCCATCTTTCGTGACTACATGCCCCAGAAACATAACTCTATCCAACCAGAATTCACATTTAGAGAGCTTGGCATACAACTGTTGATCCCTTAAAATCTGCAGAATGACCCGTAGGTGCTGTTCATGCTCCTCATGGTCTTTAGAATAAACCAATATGTCATCAATGAACACGATGAAAAACTGATCCAAGAATGGCTTGAACACTCTGTTCATCAAGTCCATAAAAGCAGCTGGTGCGTTAGTTAGTACAAAAGACATAACTAAAAACTCATAATGACCATAACGGGTCCTAAAAGCTGTCTTGGGAATATCTTCCTTCCTGATCTTCAACTGATGATACCCTGACCTCAGATCAATCTTGGAGAAACATTTCGCTCCTTGAAGTTGATCAAACAGATCATCAATCCTGGGTAAAGGGTAGTTGTTGCGCACTGTTAGCTTATTCAGTTGCCGATAGTCAATGCAAAGTCGCAAAGACCCGTCTTTCTTCTTCACAAAAAGGACCGGAGCACCCCATGGAGAAGTACTCGGCCTGATGAAACCCTTATCTAACAAATCCTGCAACTGACTCTTTAGCTCCTTAAGCTCTGTGGGTGCCATCCTGTAAGGCGGTATAGAAATTGGTCGAGCCTCTGGAATAAGGTCGATACCAAACTCTATCTCTCGTTCAGGAGGTAATTCCGGCAACTCTTCTGGAAAGACATCCAGGAATTCTCTTACCACTGCCATCTGGTCTACATCCGGTATCTTCCCATCCACATCTCTAACATATGCCAAGTATCCCTGGCATCCCTTCTTTAACATCTTCTGAGCTCCCAAGACTGAAATCAGGTTACTTGGAGCTTTACTTCGATCACACTGGAACCGGAAAGGAACTTCATTTAGAAAGTTAAACTTGATTGCCTTCTCATAGCAATCCAAGGTAGCATAGCATGATGCCAACCAATCCATTCCTAAGATTACATCAAAGTCGATCATGTCTAGGATGATCAAATCAGCAGATGTCTCCCTATCACCCACTGACACTTTACATGGCTTGCATATATGCTCTACTGGCAAACAATCCCCGACCGGGGTGGTTACAAAGAAAGGGGCATCCATCCTAATCGGATCTTTACCCAAACTCTTAGCAAAACTAGGAGACACATAAGAATATGTAGACCCGGGGTCAAACAAAATATATGCTTCATGTAAGCAAACCGAAAGAGTACCTGTCATGACAGCATTTGAAGCTTGTGCATCCTGTCTGGTAAGAGCAAAAATCCTCGGTTGACCTCGGTCTGCTTGGCTTTGACCTCGGCTCATCATCCCTCTACCAGTACCTCTGCTACTTGCTTGGGCCGGTATTGTCCTTATAGGCTGAGCTGCCACTGGGGTTGGTAGTAAAGCCGGTCGAATTGGCCCTTGGATTGAGCCATACAACTGGGGACATTCCCTCTTCATGTGTCCAGGTTGGTTACAATGATAGCAAACAACCATCTCCCTACGGCACTGACCAAAGTGATGGTTCCCACAAATAGGACATTGTGGCATGTTCTGCTGAAGGGGTCTTGGTCCTTGTTGACCTGGATACCTGGTGTTTCCCTGGCTAAGACCTAGCCTACCACTCGCATCTGGTCTCTGGTTGGGGTTCCCAACATTCTGTGGTGCTGGGCGCTGCTGGCTCTGGAATCGGGGTCCTTGGGAATGAGAACTTTGCCCTCCCTTGGAGCTCCCATCCCTATCCCTCTTTCTCAGCTTGGCACTCTCAACATCGGCCAAATGCCTAGTCTCCATCATTCTTGCACAATCTACAGCCTCTGCATAGTTCGGGAATTGCTTCATCTGGGGTGCCACTGATTTAAACAATGCTGGCATCAACCCTTGGATAAATTTCTTGATCATGTCCCTTTCAGTAGGGACCATGTGCGGTGCATATGGCAACAGCTGTGTGAAACGGTAGTCATACTCCGTGACTGTCATACCGGGAGTCTGCTTCAATTCCACAAATTCCTGACACTTAGCATCTCGAATACTCTGAGGCACAAACCTCTCAATAAAAACTTCTTTGAACTCTGGCCATCCCAAAGGTGGCGCTGTAGCTCCCCTTCCGCGCATCATGGTCTTGAACCATACCTGCGCTACACCGGACAACTGGAAAGACGCCAACTCTACTGAGCGGATCTCTGAACACTTAAGAACCTCACAGATCTTTTCAGTATCCTCTATAAACTCCTGGGGATCTTCACTAGCCAACAACCCCTTAAAGGTTGGCGGTTTCAGCTTCAGGAACTCAGATAGTTCCACTTCCCTCTCGGCGGGTCTCACATGCCGCTCCACGGACCTAACTGGTTCTGGAACGGAGGTAGCTGTTTCGGGCTGTTGTGGGTCCTTCTATCTTGCCCATCTCTTCTTTCGGCTAGATTTTCTATCCCCCGCTGCATACCCTGCATGGTTGCCAGCATCTGGGCTATGACATCATCCCGGGGGTGAGAAGACATTTCCCCCGTCCTGGGAGTCTCGGCTTGCTCACTGCTTAACTCAACGTGTTCGGCTGCTTCAGCAGCCCTTACACTGGCTCTAGGTCGGCCTCTACCACGACCTCTACCTCGGCCTCTGCCACGACCTCTACCTCGGCCTCTAGGCACGGGTACTGCGGACTGAGCAGACTCTTCAGCCATCTGCTCTTGAACCGCGGGTTGCCTAACCTTTGATCTTGTTCTTGGTGGCATTTCGCTATAAAACAGAAATAGCCCAGCCATCACTTAACCATGCTAACATAGCATACTTAAACTGACTTACTTAAACAAAAAGACAACATCCTATCGAACCCTTTTAGCAGCACCGTGAGTATAAGCATGTCCGGATTCATACCCATACTCAAAGTCCTACCTAAAGGTTCGTTACTCCATGAACACAGGGAAACCTAATCCTCTGATACCAACTTTGTCACGGCCCCAAATGATGGAACACATGACCGGCACGGCATAAGGGTTTCCCCCTAGCCGTAAGCCTAACACATAGCATGCACAACCATTCAGCACATAATCCAGAGTACATAATAAATATAACTGGCCACATATGCCACATCCAATATAAGAAAATACTGTATATATATATATATAGATATCTCTCATGAATCCAATATCTGGGATTCAACTTGGCCCATGGCCTCATAATACAACATCATTGTAAAACATAAAACCATTTTTTTTTCATACAACACAAGAAGCGAGGATCCTGCCTGTAGGTTCATGGAGATATACTAGACATAACTAAACTAAACAACCAGTACAACAAAGCCTTGCCCAAACTGGGGCTCACCAATGCTATATTCAGCCTCCTACGGAGCTGTAGCTGGATCAATGTTTCTCTGACTATCTGTGGGGAGGAAACATAAGAGGGGTGAGATTACCACATCTCAGTGAATGGGTAAATCATACTATAACAGAAACAGGGCAAACCAAGCACGAGTGTTTCGCAATGGGTTTAATAATTGAAATCCAAATATAAAGATAATAATCGAAACATTTAAGCATAATTTATTGAAAGAAAAGCTAAACAGTTCAAATGTATATTCAAAAGATAAAACCGGATTTAAATCAATAATCGCAAAACAAATCAATTATGCATGGCAAGTAATAAATGGAGTTATTTATGCAATAACAATGATGAATGAGATATTTTAAAAATATTTAATCTTTAAGAAAAATGCACTAGTTTATTGGAGGTCTTTCCTAACAGATCTATCATCTACCCCAAGCACATAGCAAGGGTAAAGTAATCACTGTAGGCGTAGACATAAGTCCACCCTAAATTTTCCCAAACACACAGCAATGGGTATGACAATCACTGTAGGCATAGACATAAGTCTACCCTAAATATCCCAAGCACATAGCAATGGGTATGGCAATCACTGTAGGTATAGACATAAGTCTTCCCTAAATCCCTGTGTCTTAGGCAGTCATATGCCCATCACAGTATCCTAGGCCGAAGCCTTAACATGATCATGGTGCACCAAGGCTAGCACTACCTGCGGCTAGCTAACAGTGATCTAAAAGGGTCCCTCCAATAGAAAACATTTGAAATATGCTATTCAAAGAATTTAAAGTAAAACATTTCAATAAATCTATAATTCTCCATCTAGCTCTTTTCATGCATAAAATCATGTTCTAAAATATATCTCATCCATGAATTCCCATGGAGACCTTTATAATCATAAACTTTTCCTTTTAAACATAAATCGTCCGTAGACATCACATAGATGCTCATCATGCATCAAATCATTTCATAGCTAACTTAGTTCATTTCTATGACTAAGTTCGCATTTCTATAAATCTAGCTCAAATGGAGAATTATTAGTCTAGATGCTTGCCCTGCATACCTAGGGTTCAACTAAGATTGAAATTTACAATTTCTAACATGGTTGGAATATATTGGTTTTCAAAGCGGTAAAACAATTTAGCATACATTCCAACTAGTTAAGATCAAATGAAAGAGTTATAAACTGAATATGTAAAATACGCTATAGTATGAAAAACCCACTCACCTTACTAGGAGTCCAACAACGAGAATTTTACCTCGTGGTGGCTCAACAACCTAGAAAACATAGACATAGCATGAAAATTAGAAAATTCTAAAGTCACTATTCACTCGCCGGAAAACACTATTCATGCCGAAACCTAAAAACCCTATATTCTAGCATAAAAACTAATTCTAAGACTATCTACGAAAAGAATTTCGGTAAAAACGAAGCCTAAAGTGCAATTAGACGGAGTTTTACCTTTGGAGGTACTATTCACGCGATTTTCCGGCGACCTTCCGGCGAAATTGATCAGTGGGTTTTGAAGTACTCGTTGCCACGAGTCCAACGGTCCAGACGGTTCGTCAATCGGAGGTCCGTAGCTCCAGATATGAGGGTTTGAAATTCGAAGAGGAAAAGGGAAAAATGGGGGGCTGCGGGTTTTTTTTCCTGCTCTCTGCCTGGTATACGTATGCACATATATGTGCTGATGCTACAGTAACTTTTTTTTTTTTAAAATAATAATAATTATTAAATAATTAATAATAAGATTTTCTTTTATAAAATTCATATAAATTCCGTTTTTCATCATAAAATATCCCAAAAATTTCTAAAAATTTCCTTTCTCATAAATCTTTAGTTAAACTCTTAAATCGTGATTTTTATTGATAAAAAATCTTAATAAAACAAATTTCTAAACAAATATCTTTATTCATATTAAAAGAAAAAGTATTTCTAAAAATACCATAAAAATTCAATAGAAGCCGGTATAATTATTTTAAGCAACACAATACTTCTTTTACTTAAAAATCCACTTACTTTTAAAACATCATAATTATTTCTACATAAATAAAAAATATATTTGCTTATAGCGCGCCAAAACATAATTTCTCCTATTTCTTTAATCTATGTAATAAATATACATATTTTCTACGGTTCTTATCTCTATTGTCAAAATTCTCTCTTTTATTTTAAATTTGCTTTTCGTTAAATTTTACGGTTATTACAAGCAATCTCTTAAGAATGAAAATGAAAGCCTTCTCTGCATTGTCAAGGATCAGGAGAAGAAAGCTGAAGATCTTCAGCAGCACGTTGCTTTATTAGAAATGGACAATGCAAAGAAAATGAAGGAGGCAGATACATTTAAGAGAAAGAGAATCTTGTCCAAATTGCTAAGGCAATGGAGTGTCATGTAAAAGATCTTCAAAAAGATATAGCTGTGACTTTCTTGCAGCAAGAGTGTTTGAGAAAAGAATTAGCTGATGCAACTCTTGCAAAATTGGTCGCAGAGAAAAATCTTAAGCAGGAGAAAGGGACTCTTTTGAAGCTGAAGTACGAGAAAGACCAAATTAAAAAGTTCTTGCAGGAACTAGCTACGTCTTTGGAACACGATTGGGTAGACACACTAAGTTTGTCTTTCTCAAAACAGATGGAAAAGTGGGTTGAGTTTAGCGTCCTTACTGAGACATTTAAAAATGCGGAATATTTGACAAAGCAAGTAATTGAAGAAAAGAACATGAGAATATAGAAATTAGAATTGGAAGTTAGAAATTTGCTAGAGAAGGTTGCATATAAGGAAGACTTGTTCTTCCTTTGGAAACAAGAAGCAGAGCAACTTCAAGCATCATTAGAAAGCCAAGAAGTTGGAAATTGAAAATCACATAGAAAAACAGAGGACCATGGAAAGCACAATTAGAGAGCTTGAGTTTGAGGAAGGGAAGGTATGCCGGTACATTTTGAATACGTCTTAACAGGATTGGAAAGCTGTCCGGCAAGGATATGCAATTGATGAAGAATCTGGGAAATATATTGAATACTTCTGTAGATGAAGATGAATGGGCAACGGATCCAGTAGTGTGTAACAAGCTACATGATTCTACAATAAACTATGAAAATGGTTCTTTTCTTGCCACAAAGAAACATGAAGCAAATTTTGATGGCCGACCACCACTGAGAGAGGTTAACAGTATGCACATGTAGACCACAGAAGAAATTTGAGCTCTTGTCGAAGAAATATGCCATAAGGTATATCAAATCAATCTGTTCAAAAATTAGTGCCTCTGCCCATTAGTCTGTTTAGTATCTTCATATGTGTTAGAATAGTATTAGTGTTTCTTTAGTTTCTCTCGAAAACTGAGTTTTGAAGAAATATGAGTATCAAGAACTTTATTCCATATCTTTCTTAAGCTTCTAATAACTTAAAAAAAAAAATATAAATGTAAGTTTTAAAAATTCTAAAAAAATGTGAACATATTTTATTTTAATTTATATTGATGGACGAAGAAACCATAATTTACTGTTTCTAGAATGTATTCCACAATGATAATAACTGGACACAAAGTCGGTTGTCAATTCTTCCATTTTTAACAAACTATTGGTTTAAGCAACTTTTATCAACTATAATATGTAAAGAATTAGATGTTATTTGTGTTTGTCATTGAATTTTTCAGTAAAATTATAATATGTAAATAGTTAGAGGAGTTTGTGATATATTGGTGAGTTAAAATAAATATTCATATATTATGTTTTTATTGGAAAATATAATAATAAAAGCTTAAAAATTACATTTAAGTTTTTTGATTTCTCAATTGGGTCACATTCTTGACTTTTATTAATTTTTAAGAGTCTAAATCTATAAATTCAAAAAAAAATCATGTAAAATAAAAAGTGTGATTTGGTCTACGGAGGCATAGGTTCCTCAAGTGAGCATAGCACAGATCGATGCAAAATATTGGGCACTTAGTAATGCTAATATCAAAACTTTGAGAACATGAAAAAAAAAACAATGTTTTTGCGCCAGTCTCTTTGATTAATGGTCCAGCCAAGAGTTTTATTTTTTTTCCTCCACAAATATAAGCATTAACGCTTGGAGCGGCATCCGGAAGAAAATTCAACCATCTTCTATAAAGAAATTATGACAAATTATTCACAGAAATTTATCCTTTCAGTTCAGCTAAGGTTTAAATATTGAAGCTCCTCAATCTCCACAATTGACTTAGAAAATATAACACAAAATTTCATTTACGTTAAAAAAATCCATGTCCTACAAAAGAGAAAGGTAGCAGTAGATTCAACCAAATAACTACATGGAAAATGAACACAAAAAATTCCAAGAGAAAAAATTCATAGTTAATCGGTGGTATCAATAAAAAAACAATAACCAAACGGATATCTAGAGGGGAAAATGAAAAAGGAACAATAAAATAACATGTTTTTTTGGTGAAATGAAAAAATAAATGTTATCCTCAACGAAGTCTTATTGAATCATTTGCATAATCTGTTCTTTCTGGCTTCTCTAGAGAACGTAGTCATAGAAAGATAACAAATTTGAGAATTTATGATTTTCTTTTTTTTTTTCTGGAAAACAAACAAGAAAGTGATAAAGGAAATGTGGATAAGATACCATTAGAAAGGCCACCAAAGAGTGTTATCGAGATCAAAAACCACTAGTCTTCGGGGCACTTGAAACACCCTGTTGTCCTTGGATAAGCAAATGATAAATGCTCTGTTTTGCTAATAGGTTAGCAACAGAAAAAAAGTTGTTCAGTCTAGTTTTGTTATTTAATTGATGTTAGTTAGAGTTGATTACAAAGATTAGAAGTGTGAGTATAAAATGAGATGGGAAGAAAGATTTTATCATCTGAATATTTTCATTAATTTTGTAATAGTTTTTTTTTTAGCAATAAGAGAAATCTATTGATGCTCTTAGTTTGCTTACTCTTTTGGTATAACAAAAATCAGTGTTTAACACCCCCATTGTCTATAGTGCCTCTGCTTTCACCTTCTCGTCTCCTATCTCTTTCCCTCTCCCAAGTGTCAAAGATGAATTCCGATAATAGTGGTTAAAAATTCTTGGAGGAGGATCGAACTAGAGAGAATTTTAATATAAAAAAATAAATAAATCAATAATAAGAAAAAAATTACGAAAAGAACTATTATTTTTTGTTGAGGAATTTAATATTTTTAATTTTGATAAATATTTATATCCCGGTGATTGATTTTTATTATAGTTAGAGTATTTTTTAAATTTTGCTTGAATTAAATTTCTTTCTCAAAACAATTCTATGGTCACATCTCTCACATCTATAAAATAAATTTTATCAAATTTTAATATCGCGTTATTTTATTACAAACATGTTTCATTATTCATAATTATTATCATTAGATAAATTTGTCTTAACACAATAGGAACATGCTTTATGATTATTTATGGACAAATAAAGTTTTTTATTATTATTTAGGTTAATAATTATATTATGTCATATATGATTTTTTTAATCCTGATTAATTACTATTATTTTCTTCTAAAGAAATTGTAAGTTATGAGATCCCTTCACCCAACTTTTTTTTTCTTTTAGGATTGGCCTCTTCTCCCAACCTAGTTCAGTCCATTTTGATAAACTTTTATTTATTTATTTTTTCTTTTGAAGATTTGATTTGCATGAGACCTTTAGTTACAGGGCTTTCAATGTCAAAATGCCAAGTTGACTCTATTTATTTAACTTTAGATGAGGTGGCCCAAGATTGAAAGTTAAATGTCACCTAAAGTTAGTTCAGATAGTTGAGAATGGAGTCACTTAAAAAAAACATTAAAAGTTAAATTAAAGTCATAATATGAAATCTAAGAAATTTTTTAATATATATATATATATATAAAACTTAAACTCTTAATTTAGTAAAAGTCTGTAGTGATTTCTTCCTTTGATTATAAATGGTGTAATTGTCTATATTTCTCTTTTTAAAGTCCACTCTATAGTTTATTTTATTTTATTCTTATTTTTTATACAAATTCATAGTGTTACAGGAGACGATGTTAAAAATATAATGTTATATAAATTTTAGTTTAGATTGATTTTTTTATCACTTCCGCGCGCTCATTATGATTCAAAAATAGTATAAATGTACATGAACAGCATGATGCGCCGTCTCCCCATTTTCAAATACCTAACTCCTCTGTGAAGTTTCTTTCTTCTCAGTCTCAAATTCTGTCTATGATTCTCTTCAAAACCGCCCTATTAAAATGGCAAAAAAAGAGGAAAAACCCGCGTAGGTGTTTGATAGCTGAGTGAAGTGCATGCTTAATTTAACAAGAAAGACAAACAAACAAACTCTTAAAATGCTTTCATGACGAGATTGTTGTTGCGAAAATGTTTTCAAGGGCTAACCACTTTGCAAGAAAATTTTTTCCCATTTCCGAATATTCAAGTGGGTACCTATCCTCACTTTTCAATTATAGTTTGCAATCGTCGAGAGTTGACATTGTATCATTTTATTCTTTGCAAGATTTATAAATGCTTTTTATTTATTTATAATGATTTGATGCCTCTATTTGCTTAGGTGGGTGTGATGCTGCATTCAACGTTTAGGACGAAATAAAGAGCTAGAGATCACAACGCTGAAGTAGAAAGAGAATAATATAAAATTAGAAGGAAAGAGGATGGAAAAAGAGTTGGAAGGGTATAGGAACTTAGATAGTAAAATGTTAGTTCGGCAGATGAAATGAACAACTTCAATAATAGGGAAAGAGTTTGATGAATTTGTCACTGTGATCAAGTTGACTAAGTAGAATTGCTATAACCCCTTAGATAAAATATGTTTCTATTCAGTTTAGGTAAATGTAAGAAAAAGTTTAGGTAAATTTTTTTTATGTAACACGATAAGTAGAAAATTCTTTTAAAACAATCAATAACGTAATATTGAGTTATAAAATGTTTATATGTCATATTTGTATTGTAAAATTATAACAAATACTTTAAAAACTGTACCTAACTTTTGTCCAAAAATATAAATGATAGTTAACTATCCTCCTTTAATATCTCATTTGGCTTAAGCTGTAAATACCTAGTCATTCAATAATGTAGCCATGTATTCAGAGTCATCGACACATGTTCCGAGCAAAATCAAGCATTATGGGTCACATCTCCTAAGGGATAGTATTTGAACAACTATTGACAGCTAGAATGGCTCATAACCACCAAGCCGCTGTTGACACTGTTTACAGGCATAAAACATGCTTATTTCAGTAGGTTTATTATGATTAGTCTTTCACCTCTAGAATGCATAAATTTTGGCCTTTTGAAACTTTGTTCATCAGGTTCACGTGCAACCTCTTTTTCGCCAACTAAATTATCATCTTTAAGATTGAATTTTTGAGCCAAATCAAAATTAAGATGGGTTAGTGAATTCACATTACCTTGAAAGCAGAAAGGTGATTTCATATTTACATCGCCTGGAAGACTTGATCCTTCAACTTTCACAACAGGCTTAACCGAATGCATCCTATTTACCCTGTTGATTATAGTATACCACTTCATTTTCTTCGTGCATTAGTCTTTCATTTAATTTTTAATTTTTTCATGCATTAGTCTTCAGATTGAGACTTCTACTTCCTTTTTTGTTCCCTTGTAACATTAATGCACTTCATCATTTCGAATGCATTTCTTGAAATTGAATATTTAAACTTGGGGGATCATTACAGCTTAAAGATAGAGGGGAAGGAAAATTTACGGCATGGTTGGTTTTTTTTTTTTTTTTACATTTTTAATTGTAATTTTTATTTAAAATTTAAAATTTAAAATAAATATAAAAATATATTTATTTATTATTTATTATTTTTATTTTAAAATTTTTTTAAAATTTTTAAAATACTAAAAATTAAAATTTTAAATATTATAATGCATTGTAATAATACTATTTTTATAATTATTTTAAATTATATATAATATTTTATTATTTATATAATTATAAAATAATAAAAATAAAAATAAAATAAAAATATATTTATATAATTAAAAAATAATAAAATATAAATATAAATTAAATATATTTTTAAAAATATAAAATTAAAAAATAAAAATAAAAAATATTTTTGCAAACCTAAAAAACCATAAGACTTTTGGCCTGAAGCCTCGATGACCAAAAAGCTTCCCTTCTCTCCTGTCTCTGTCTGAAATTTCTTCGTGGCTCCACGCTTCCACCTGCCACTACCACCTATTCTATTTAATATTTTAATTAATAAATAAGTTTCTTTTCCCAGTTTCTACGACTTTCATTCTTGAATTCTCGGCAGTCCTCTTCGCCTCTGGTTTTCTTTTCCGTTGAGAAGACTTTTTCTACTTTTTTGAAAAGGCTTCTCTTTCTCAACTTGCAGCGCCTTCCATTCATCTGCACAAATGGAGTCTTGTCTAGCATTTCATAGCAGAAATTTCAAAGCTTTTTTAACTTTCTCCATTGAAACCATTCTTTTTTGCAGTGATGATGAAGATGGGTCACCTATTTCTCATTAGCATTCTAAACTACCCAAAATTAAGCCACAACCAACATAATCTGGTTTGGTTCTTCAAATTGGAGTAAAATGAAGAAATTAAATGGGAAAAAAAACTTAACGGGGGTTAGTGGTGGCTTTCTTCTCTTTTTCGCTGCATTTTCGCCGTGGTCGAAATGCTCTATTTGCATTTCTTCATCGATGGTTGGTTTCTCTTTCTAGTTTGATTCTTTTGATTCTTCTCTTTTTAATTTTTTCTGCAAACTTAACTACAACCCGACCGACCTGTCTGTAACTCGATATAGCCAAAATTGTTCAAGTTACTCGAACTAAAGGTCAGTTTCAAATTCTTTCTTTTACTGCCTGTATTTTCTTCTTTCAGGTTGAATTTATAGTTGAATCCTACTAACCCCAACCCGTGCTCACCTCTGGCCTCTACGTTTCCCTTCCCCTTCTTTTCGGAATTCTCCTATCCCCTTCTAGCTTCTTAGTCGTCAATTTATTGCTCGGAAATACAACAACCAGGTCACCATATCTGTTTCCTTCTTCTTCATCGTCTTCCACTTCATCTTTTCTGTGTTGGATGATGTCTTCCTCCGTGGGTAACAATGGTCGCTGTTTCTTCTTGGACATTGAGGGTTTGAAGCTATTGTAATAGGTAATCACTCACTTTCTCTCTCTCTCTCTCTCTCTCTCTGGGTTTCTCCATTTGCCATGTTCATGCTTAATAGCTACTATTGTACACATCTTATGAAACCTAAACACATTTAATAGATGAACATGGCCATTTGCTTCACATTGACCGATTATTGAATCATCCAAATTGAACTTCATAAAGCAGAAACTTGACTCTGAGCTCAATGTTGGAAAAATCGAAAGGTTACTCACCAGATATGAAGAAAAAATTGGAGAGCGAAACAAAACGGCTTTTAGAGGATGTGAACAAAATGGCTTAATCATCTACGTCCTATATAAGTATTACTGCAGCTAAGGATTAGGATAGTTTTGTTGATATTAAGCCATTTGCTCTCTGTGGACTGTTCTTTGTGGGGGCCAATTTGCTTTACTCATTTCTATCCCTAGCTTTGGAGGTAATGTTATTCGGTACGTCATTTCCCTGCCTAGCTAATCTACTCCTTCAGGAAATTAAGTATGATTTTTTTAAAATAAATATATAGTGGTCTACAAACAGCTTTTGAGGATAGAAAGTATATTTTTTTAAAAATGAATATATAATCTTGTGTGAAATACTTTTACTTTTCCATTGAAGGAACTCTTGATCATTAGGTAGAGAATAGAAAAATTAATACATAGATATTTGCATCCTTTTTAAATTAAAGGAAAGAAGAAAGAAAATAATCAATTTTCTATTTGGCCAGACGATAAGAACAGGGCAAAATTCTCTGCATCACAGCCATCTGTTCTATTGTCATACTTCATATTCTTTTACTCGTTCTATTTTCTAATTCTTTCTTCTTCTTTTTTGTAAAGAAAATTTCACTATTGAAGGGCTTTCATTAGAATATTACTCAATAAGTAATTAGCTCTGTGTATTATATATTTCTAGTTATTTTGTTAATTGATGTGAGTGATTCTTTTCTTGAATTTTGCACTAGCTTTAATATCTTTCTTCCATTTTGATCTTCTTAACCTTACTGTCAACCCTTCTTTGAAGCTGTTATGCTAAGGTGGTGATCCAATGCTTGGCTTTTACACCTCCCCTGACTATTTTTTTGCTTCAAAGATTGCAAGCTGAAACATGTATGTTTGCAATCACAATTTGCATATTGAAATTATATTTATAATTTATAATATGCCAAATTTCTTGAATAGTATTTCTTGTATCTGTTATGTTGGATGAAACTTCTCATCTCTATTTTAGATGCAAATGAAAAAAAAAAGGTGTTTTACCTTCTGAATTCGAAAGTTTGAATTGGAATTTAAAAGGTACAAAAATTTCCACTCTGATCCAACGGCATACTTTCTCAATTTCAAATATAGGGAGTCAACTTGGTAATGGAAGAGAAGAATATGCACATAAATTTTTAAGTTTTTCTTTTACATGTTTTGAAATTTTGTGAAATGATATATCACAATTCTTATTTCTTAATTCATCTTCAATTAATGAGTTATTTTTGACAGGCATGCTATTGACACAATACGATCCGTTTACCATATAGAAATTATTCGTAGAGGAAATTTCTTTAATAGGTCTAACATTTAGGGGTTACCTCGATCAAAGGTAATCTATGTTCTTTCAGTGTATAATTCTATCTGGAAATATAACTTTTAACTATCTATTATGGTTTTTTACTTCCCCAATAGTGCAATACAATGTTGGGCTATCTTCAATATAGATATTCCTATTTTCCCATCATCCTAGCATTTTTTGATATAAGTGGCAAGGACAAGGATCGTCAGTCTAGCCACAATAACTTTTTCTTTTAGATTAAATTCTTCGATAATCATGTATAAATTTTTTCTCTAAAAGTAATCTTATCAATCATGAATAAATTGAAATCGTTCACTAGTAATTAATTGCACAAGATTTGCTTCTATATGTTTGGGTGAATGTTCTTTTTGTAAGTTTTGTCGGTTGAAAGTTGGAAAGACATCCTTGAAAGATGGAAAACAAAAGTAAGAACGTCGATGCAAAAACATTTGAGTGATTAGATGTACGCATCTAACCAAAGCACAAAAAGTGAAAAAAATTCTAGATGTGACACTACTAGCATTCTTTGATATATGCATCAGTTAAGTGGAATTCTCATTTTCTTTCCACCATTGACACTACCGAGTAGGCCTCGTATTTTTAGCCAAGCCGCCCATTGAGACTCTCATGTATTGCTTTTATTTTCTTTCGTTGACTCCTTTCCCTTTTGCAATCATGTTTGCTCATTCCTATGCATCCCCTTGCACTTACTCATCGCTTAGTTCAATTGATGTTGAAACTCATCACTGTGACAGCAATAAAGTTCTCCTTCACTTGCTACTCTCCTACCTGTGTTCATGGTGGACTGAACTGCCTATGTCCCAAGCACTTTTTTTACCCTTCCCTCCTCTACTTTTCCCTACAAAGGTTGCTTTACACTGAATTAGTATATGCTTCTTCTTTGTATGTTGATACTTCAATGATAACACATATTCATATGTGTTTCTTTGTTATTACCTTACCATGTTTGATTGTGGGTATTATTGAACCAGGTTTTGTTCCCCTGTTAACTCTTAACCACATGTTCAAATTCTTAAATCTGGGTGGAAGGTATAGGCTCGTTATGGCCTATAATTGCTATCCCTATTTTTTGTGTGTTTTCATTTGTTTTTGTTTTGCTAATAATATCTCGTTTGTCACTCTAAAAACTTGGATATTCAATGAAATCTGTAGTCCTTGAAGCAACATCACTTTGTGTAACTGCTACATTTGTGAACATGTTCTTTGTTATGAAAAAAATGCTCTGTTCTGAATTCTTAAGGACAACAAAATGGATAATAACAACACATCTTCTCTCAAAGGTATTGCACAATAGGAGATTTTTAAAAAATATTAAGGTGGAACTAAGCCATGTTCATCTTCTCACTGATATATTGTTTGAGAAGTAAAAGTTTCAGTACTATAATTCATCTCAGCACTTAAATATGGTATACCAATGGTTTTTTTGGAGTTTTCCTCTTTAATATTTCTCCTTTCTGGGTTTCATTATTGCAATAACCCTACTACTTGCCTGTGTATTATGTATATGTTTTTAGTGGTGTCATCAGGAGTTACATTTGCTTTAGTCACTTACAAGAAGATATTATTACTGTTCATAGGATCACAAGGTGGATTGAAGAGGAAGACAAGATTAAAGCTAAAGGGGAGACAAATTTGCAGGATTTGTTATTTACAGTAAAAAGCAAATTGGTTAGTAGAATTACCAACTTACTGTATACCTTCATTGGCAATTGTTGGGAATGTTGAAACAAGTGGAATAAGCATGCTGTTTCAAGAGGTCTGTGAGTAATTCTCTTTCTTCTTTTTTCATCTGCAACTTTGCATCTACATTAGTAATGAGTTATTAGATTTTCATTTCTTTAACCTGTAATTATGACTTGAGCTGACAATTTTATTTATTAGAAAGGTTTTCAAGTATGATTATTTGGTTTCAATTTTTGATTTTATTACTAGGTTTGTTTTGTCTAGTTATATAATTTTTTTAGTATTTGAAATACTTTTTAATAATCTTAGAAATACTGTTAAATCTTTTAAATATTATTTTTTCTTAATTTATTAACATTTAAAAAAATTTTAAACCACTATGGATGGTTTTGAAACCACTGCTATTTGCTGTATTTTTTTATAGTGATGATGAAGCTACATAATTGAAACACTAAAAAGAGCTTAAGCATAACATTATTACAAATAATCTAAATTCTTCAATGGTCCAACTACATTGGTCAGCCTACAAAATACTGCTAAGACAATGAACAAGATATTAGAAATATCAGCTTTGCCACTGAAACTTTTTAAACATATCAATATATTTTTAAAGTTTATCAACTTGTTAAGGCATCCATGTCTTGAGCACATTCAAGCGAATTGAAATTCGACCCCTGAATTTTACATTTATTTGTAGATTATTAATAAGACAAAAAGAATCATGTAACTTGTTCATATATATGTTCAACCACAAATTTAGCCAAATAGCCCTTGGTTAGGAATTTATTTTTCATTTAAAGGGGTAAAAGGGCTACAGAAAATGAAAATGAAAGGAGTGTAGCACTACAAGGGATGGACAAGACACCAAACAAGCACCTTATGAGAGTGGAAGAAAATGGTTAAGGGAGCTCTGAGAATTTGGGAACAAAGACATGCATGGTGGTTATTGTGGTGGGAAACAAATCTGATTTGGTAAGAGAAATTGCAGAAGAAGAAAAGGGCTTCGCAGAAACAGTAGTTATGTTTTATGAAACCTCTGCTTTGTAGAACCTGAATATAGAGGAAGCATTCTTACAGAACATAACCAAGATTCATAATATTACAAACTAGAGAAATTAGGGAAAACGTTTTCGTAAGCTTTCTAATTTCCTCTCTGTAATTTGGATGATAATCAGAAATTTGATCCTCTCAACGAGATTTGATTTGCAGAAAGATTATTTAAATTAATTAAATTAGACAGTAATAATTGTTGGTATCAGGATCATTAAAACCATAGATATTTGAACTTTCATTCATAATCTCTTTACAAAAAGGGTCTTTCTGTTTTAAATAAATTAACACAAGCATAATTCAAATTTAACACTTAAAAAAATCCAATTAAAAAAATTTGAAGCTTTTAACTGACCCAATATATGTAAGTCGGGCCTTGGTAATTGGATATTATACAAACTTTGTGACCTGCCTTGTACTAATGCTACAGGGGACCGTTCTTTACTGCATGATATTGGTTTATGCTATATTGACACACTTGTTTTACACCAAATTTTGCAATATTTCTTTGTTTGAATAATTTTATCCAAAACATATATTTTAACTTGATCTGCCTAAACTTTCTTTTCAATCTACTTGCTGACTGCATTGCATAGCCGGAATGCCATTTGCATTTTCTATATGATTGATTACTTTTTTTTATCTTTTTTTTTTCAAGAATACTGCTTGTTGCTTAAAATGTTTTTGTTTAGTTAAAAAGAGTGAATTCTTGTCTGGCTCAGATGATGTAAGCATTAAGCATTGAAGCATAAAGCCTACTTACATTGTGAGGAATGCTTGTGTTGTATTGACTAAGATGGTGGAATCTAACCCAAAGGAAAATGGAAGAATCTACAATGCTAACTTAGGTATTAAATTTTAGATTAAATTACTTTTCTCTCTGGCTTAGATTGAATTCTTGTCTGGCTCAGATGATGGAAGCATTAAGCTTCGAAGCATAAAGCCTACTTACATTGTGAGGAATGCTTATGTTGTATTGACTAAGATGGTGGAATATGACCCAAAGGAAAATGGAAGAATTTACAACCGTAACTTGGGTATTAAATTTTAGATTAAATTATTTTTCTTGTCTTTGATTAGTATTCTTATTACACAGCTTTTTCTTTTATTATAAAAAAAAATATATAATTTTCTTTAAAATAAGAGTAAAATATTTTCCTCTCCTCTTATTAATTTTTTTTATTATGTTGCTATCCCTTCTATTAAAAAAATATATACAAATTTTTTTAAAAACTAAGAGTAAAATATTCTCTTCTCTCTTAATGTTCTTATTATATAACTCTCTCATCTATTATGAAAATGTAAATGAATATCTCTTAAAAATAAAATAATATATTACAATTCAATTTAAATATCTTAAATACATTTTGTAAAAAAGAAACCAAAAAAAATTATTTTCTCAATTTTTTAATTAAATTTTTAAGCCAACGCAATTGGTGTTTTGATCATTCAAGTCACTTTATAATTATTTTAAGAAAGAATAATTAGTGTTAGATGACAGTAACTTAAAAAACAAAATTTGTGTTATTTTATTTTATTTTATTGTGTTTCTTTTTCATAAATTTTGTTGAAAATATTTGAATTAAGTTGTAGTATTTTTTTTGTTTTTAAGAGAGATTTATAAACATATTTTTCATAATAGAAGTTATGATAGTGTAATAAATAAATTAATAAAAAGAAGAAGAGTTTTTTGTTCTGGATTTTTAGTTTTAAAGAAGGTTTATGTATATTATCAACATGGAGGGGAGGATTGTATAATAAGTGTATTAGTGATGGGAATAAAGAATAATTTACTCTAAATTTTGTTCTTATAAATTTTCCTCCAAGCTAAAATGTCTGTTAAAAATTAGAGTTTCTTTATGTTTTTTGAAATTGATTTGTATCTCTCGTTATCCATTAACTAAATTTGATGATGCTTGTCTTATGAGCAGAGTAAACCTTAAGCTTACGGCTCCCTTTGCCTTCTTTTAAGAAAATTGGCTGCACACTCTAATGTTAATTCTTTTTGCTTGACCCATTTGATAGCTTATTTCATAGTTTATTACAACGTAAAGAACTTAGACTGAAATTATTTCTATTTTTTAAATTTTTTGAAATTATTACATGCTTTTCTTTTATTTCATGTCTACGGTAATTTTTTTTAATCTTACCTTGCTGGTTCTATGGAAAGGATAAAAGTATTAAATAATATTCTATGCATTGTATTGTTAGGTACTGGTTTTGGTGAGTTAAAAGAATATTTTTTTTTCAAATTTAAATAATCTGTTTAACTTTATCAAATTATTATATTAAATTTAAATATTTACTTATGTTTATACCTATTAATCAAACATTAATGTTGCTCCTCAGAAGGTAATTACACAAAAGCCTTCATCACATTTTAAAGAAATATCATTTTGGATGTTATACTGAAGTAAGGGTTGTATAATATTTGTGTGTGTGTGTATTAAAAGTATTAGACAATTATACTAGATTGATCATTTTTTCCGTCAAAGTGTTAATCAAGTCCATATTTTTTTTACACGCTATATATGATGTAAATAATATAAAAAAATTGATTATTTTTATTCATCTCATGTTTAAATATTTTATATATAAGTTTTTAGATACATAAAAAATTAATATATTTATGTACCAAGCATCACCTTAAGTAAGCATGTGTTCTTATTTTATCTCTGTGATTTGAATGATAATAAAAAATTCTATGCCCTCAAAAAGATTTACAGAAAGATTATTTAATTAAATTGGTCTTTAAAACTACAGGGGAGCTTTCTTTATGGTATGACATAGGTTTATGTTATATTCACACATTTGTTTTACACCAAATTACACACAAATTTTCTCTAAATAATTCCATTTCTCCTTTTTTCTACATAAGTTTCAAAAATAAAAAATTTATGCTAATTTCAGTAATTAAATTAAATAGATTATAATGGAGTTTGAATTAATAAAATAGTATAAATAGTATCTTCATTCAAACCAAGCACATGACCAACGCAAAACTTGACCTTATAAGACTATGTTTAGTAAAAATAGCTGATAAGTTAGTTAAAAGTTTAAAAATTAATTTTTAGCTGAATGCTGTTAACTGAAAATTGAAAACTGTTAAGTTAATTTATTGAATTAGCTGATAAATATAAAATGACATAAAATAATATATTTATATAAAATTTATTATTTTTTGTTAGTAATTACATTTTATTATATAATTCAAAAAAATACAAAATAAATATATCATCTAGAGTTTCACAATAAATTAACAATATTATTGCGAATCTCTTTCATCTCAGTAGATACTTCTAAATTTTTATTTCTTGTATCATTATCAATAATATCTGGAAGTTTATCATGGCGTATGTAATTTGAATGTTGCTCAAATATAGTAAAAATAATGTCATCTTGTGAATAAAATAGTGTTGGAATTTGAATAAAATAATAAAGATAAAAAAGAAATAAAATTATAAAAACTATAAGTTAAAAGTTATACGCTATTTAAAGTAGCGTATAATAAAAAGCTATAAGCTATTCAAATAAGTTTGTTTACCAAATACCTTTAATTTGGTCCAACAAGTTTATAAGTTAATCAAATAAACTATAAGTTAGCTTATTTGACTTGTCAAATATACTCCAAGTCTTTGACATATACGCACTAAACACTTGAATTCAAATTTTAAACACAATACAAAACCTTTGATAAAATATTACAAACAAAAATTCGACAAAATTTCTCATAAATTGGAACTCTTCTGAATGTACATACAATCAAAACAATATACACAACCACAAAGAAGCTTTGCTTCAATAATGGATATTAGAAACATAACATACAATCAAGAAAATTTACGAAAGAACTCAGCCCTCCAAAACATTAAAATATAAACACACATGACCCATGGTTTGAGACTGAACTTGGTGTTTTAAAAAAAATGGAGAGTAATGATTAGTGAGTGGATACAAAAAAAAATAATACATATAATACATAGAAAATTTGTCAAAGTAATTTAAATCATAACCATATTAAGAATGCCTGCACATGAATAATCTGAATGCATATAATACACTTTCAAATTATATTTCTATATCAATCATTCTTTAAAATCGTAAATTCAACTAACGAGAATGTTCAAGAACATTCATTATCCAAACATCTAGAAATAGGTATATTGAGATTGGTGGACGTTTAACAAGGTGCTTGATTACTATTAAGGAGACTCTGGTACATGACAAATTTAAAGGATATATAATTTTGAACACCTAAGAATGGATCAATCAACTAAGAAGTTTCAATCAGCTTAAGTTCACTGGAAAGGCGAAGATTTCAAGTATAAAATAGATTTCATTGTGAATTTAAACTTGCCTTTGTTAAAATAAAAATCCAATCAAATGTTAAGTTGAAAATCGAGAATTTAAGATCTTGTACGGCAAGGAACCTCTCTTAGACATTTTATAGAACATCAAGTGGGCACTTTTATATTCAAGTCTTCAATATACAACTTTGATTGATGAAAAGATCAAGTTTACTCAACAAGAACATTTATCTATCCTATTGCGAGTTTGGTACCCAAAACCAACATAAAAGTAAAATATGAATCTGCATTCATGAAATTCATAACTGAGAACTCATGTAATGTTATCTGAGAAATTCATTGACCCATTCAAGGGAATCAAGGAATTTCTAAATCATCATAGGCAATAGGCACATGACTCAAATTTACCCAAAGCAACAGCTATAAAAGTTTCTACCGCATTCGGAATTTCAAGGACTATCACCAAACTAAATCATCAAAATCAAATTACATGAGCACCCATTCTATGAAACCAACATACCAATTGCAGCCAAAAACAAGCGAAAAGTAGTTACCTTGCAAACTGAAAAAGGAATAGCTCGCAATGGTTTTTTGAAGTGGCTCATAATGGGTTTCACGAGCTGGTGGCACCATGCGATGGTGGATGGTGGTTCAGGATGAAGTCTCATGGGGGGTGTCTGACAATAGGTGTATACACACACACACACGCAGATGTTTGCGCGCGCACACTTGGTGAAACTATTTGTAATGACCTGAAATTTTAAACATATAATTAAGAATAATTAGAATAGTTATCAAAAATAAAAAGTAACAAATAGGATTAAAATTATTCCAAAAATGTGACAACAAAAACTCTGTGATCCTTGATTACAAGAGAGTTATAGGAGTTGTATATAAAAAAAGAGATATAAGAGAAGAGTCCTTTGAAAAACCATCAAGGCCACCAATGTCGTGTCATAAACCTTCAAGGCTAAGGTTTAGCTTCAAATTTCTTTATGGCCAAATTATAAATTCTAATTCTTTTAGAGACCACACAACAAGAGCCAACATTTCATTTGACCCACCCCTTATTTTTCTCTTCCTTTGAATTCTTTTCATCTTCAAGGTTCTTTCTTCCTTTACCTCTCTATGCCTGTCTCTTTCTCTATCTAAAAGTGCACTAGGGTTTCAATTCTTTAAGATTTGAAGCCCAAATAAAAATTTAGAGTCGATAATCATGTTCAAATGCCCTCAAAAATCCTTGTATACCAAGAAATGTTTGTTGTAGGAGTTAGTTAGAACCATAAATCAACCATCAATAGTTAGAACTTATTGTAACATGAATTTTTTTTTTTTGCACTTCATGACCTCCATTTTTGATACCTTCAGCACAGTTGAAACCAAAACAAGAATATCTTTAAATTTGGGCAATCACAACCACTCAAAAATACCGAAAATCTAAAGAACCACAAAGGAGAAAGCCAAAATGGTGAACTCTAAAAGTCATACTTAGGGTGCTCATATCAAGAAAAAGATACCACGGTTGGATTTAGAAGGTGCCAAAATGTGAGGATGCAAGTTTAATGGCAAGAAGCAAGGCTCATGCACAGTGACCTTGTATGATCTGTTTCACCTGTGACTTGACCCACGTTTGACCTATTGAGTCATTGACCATTTAAACGCTGATCGTTGGCTTTTCTAACCTATAGACCATTGAGTTGACTGGGACATTGAAAAGCTTCCTAAATTTTATTTCAGCAAACAATACCTCTTTTCATAGGGTTTGAACCTCATAAACTCATTTTCTAAGTTATTTCAGCCAAATTCAAAGATGAATTTGTCCCAATGTAAGGACAACTTCAAATCGTTTATTCTGTGAGTAATTAGATTCAAAAATTTCTAAATTCCCCTCATTCCCTCATAAATCATGTAAAGCTGGATTAATGCTAAAAGTACCACACAACTCAAGCACGCAGAACATGATATTACAAACACAAATACTACAAAACTAAATATGGAAACTTGAATTCATAATAATTGAATTTTTAAGTGCTTCATCTTTGCAAGTAACATAGGAGTAAATTACATGACACTTGTAACCTATGAAGCACGGACATGGACATGGAACACGACACGAACACGGACACAGGACACGTAATTTTTTAAAAAATATAGGACATGACACGTTGAGGACACGTGAATTAAAAAAAATAAAAAATTATATATATATATATATATATATATATATATATATATATATATATATACACAATAACATAGAATAAAATATAATTTAACACACAATAACATTGAATGAGTTATAAACTTATAATTCACAATACAAGTTAATATCCAAAAATTGTCATAAAGTTACAACATAATAAATATTTACTCTTCTTCTTCAATAATCTTTTGATCTTGATCATCACCGATATTTTCATCCCCTTCATCTGTGAAAAAGACTTTTTCCAATTCCGGTTCATCCAATGATAGACTTGCAACCGATAAAACTCCAATATCTTCTACCACATCATCAAAACAATCTCCTCCAATATCCCACATCTTGGTATCACCTTGCATATATTGTGGGATTCTCCTTGACAAAAGCCGAAGGTTGTTATGAACAAACACCAAATCTTGAGCACGTTTTGGTGTCAATTTGTTCCTCCTAAATGAGTGAATGAATGAGTATGTGCTCCAATTTCTCTCACAATAAGAGGAGGAAAATGGTTGTCCAACAAGCTTCAAAGCAAGGCTTTGAAGAAGTAGAGTAGAATGACCATGAATTGCCCACAAAAAATGTGGCTACATATTCCTTCTTTGATTCATAGAGTCCTAATCAGCAAAATCTTCATAACAAGAGGAGAATTTTGCATATTCAACATAAACATTTTTCAAGTCATCGGGATCTTGAAAAATTCTCTTCAAACACTTCATTCTCTCTCTTGTTATCTCTCTATCTTTATGTGGAGGGACTCTATTAGGAGCTTCATTCAACCAAGATTGGCTATGATACCTATAAAGAGAATTGAAACAATATATTATTATCACTAACATAATGAAGTTAAAAAACACAACTTAACAAAAAATAAGAATAAGAATACCTAGGGGTTAAAGGATGTGCTAGGCAATGAAGAGGTGTGTTGCTTTTAGTCCACATTTGCACCAAAATATCATACACCACATTAAAGAAGGTGGACTCCTCGGAATCAAGCTTGCCTTCATAGCGAAATATTGCCTTCTTCACTTGCTAAATCATATTATCCCACCCTTCATATATTTTGTGAAGACTAAACTTATCAGTGTCTCCTATTCTCAACATATCATAAATTAGAGAGGTGAAAGTAAGAATAAAATCAACTTTGTCCCACCACACATCATTGAGAATTTTATCTTTCACAAATTGAGCTTTTCCCACATCATCCTCCTTATAAAGATTCCATTTATCACTAATCACCATTAATTGCAAGCCATTCTTCACAAGTTTAAAAATCTTCAACATAATGATAATTGAAGCAAATCTAGTATCCGCAATAATAAGCAACTTCAAAGGCACAAACTCATTAAAGATAACCAATCTCATATTGTGATTCATGATAAAAAAATTTATCACCATAGCATCATCGGCTATTTCCTTTATCCAACCAAGTTCATTAAAAGCAACTTCATAACCTTCCTTATTTTTTACATTGCAAATGCTCTTCAAAGCTAAATTCAATATATGGACCACACAAGGAATTCAAAAGATGTGAGGATACTCAACCTCTATAAGAACCCCTGTAGCTTTACAAACTGGAGCATTATCAATGATAACTTGAACCACATTCTCCACTCCCACTTCTCTAATTACAACAAGAATGGCATTTGCTATGAACTCCTTGTCTTTATACTCACCTTCACAATTAACAGCTTTTATGAACATAGGGTCACTTTCTGTCACCGCTATAAAATTAATAAGAGGTCGTCTTTGTGGATCTGACTATCCATCACAAACAATGGTGACACTCTTTTCCTTCCACGTTGCTTTTATAGGTTGCAACATCCTCTCAATATGTGCCTTCTCTTGTTGTAATAAAAAATTTCGCAACAAATTGTAGCCTAGAGGTATGAAACCAGACAAATTATGAGAGGAAGCATAAGTGAAGGAACTCACATAATAAGGGCTCATAGCAAGATGGAATGAGAGGCCCCCTGAATAGAACATCCTAGCAATATGGGCTCTCAATTCATCTCTTTCATGGTTATTGTATACTTTCTCAAGAGGACATTCTTCTGCACATTTTCTTCTTTTGCTTCCAATTCCCAAACTCCCTACTCTAAATGAATTGAATGAAGAGCTGCTACTAGATGAATCAATCCTTGATGCATGAGTAGATGGTGGTGGTGGCATTGGAATTTTCTTTGGCATAGATGCTATTTTTCTTGCACAAGCATCATCTTCTAATTTCTTCATATCAATAATATCTTTATTAGAGACTTTATTACATGGTCCAATGCCAAGTCCTCGTAACTTTAACAAGTGAGCCTTGACTTTAGAATAGGTTCCTTTGTAATCATTTCCACAATAATTACTTGTGAAAGGAACATTACCTCCACCCCTTACTTCCTTTTCCCCTTTTGTAACAAACCTCCACAAAGACTTGTAGTCATCTCTTGCAATATCAAAACTTTCAGACATCCTAGATGAAATAACATAAAAAGAAAATTAAACAGAAGAATTGGCAATTTGACATCCATTTGTCTGCTATTTCCCAGTTTCCACTTACTCACTCTGATATTTTTCACTAACACCATCCATCATATTAGAGCATCCATTAACCATAAGCAAGCCATAGATCACAGACACTGTTATTTCTCACTAACCCATCCATCATACACTACTAACCCACAAAACAGAAGCAACTGGCATGCATCCATACGTAAATCAGAGGCAGTTAATAACCAATAACAGAAGTCACAAGTAAATGCAAGGAGAAGCAAGCATGAACAGATATAGCTGCGTGGAATGGAGATGCAAGCGTGAAGTCATGATTAGAGCATCATAGGGCAGGAAAAAAAGAAGCAGCTAGCTAGTGAATGGAATAAGGCTAATACATTTTCTTCTATAAAAAAAATCCTATCCTAGAGCAAACACAATCAGGCAAAATTAGAAAACCATCAAGCCAGCAATCAGAAAACCATTAAGCCAGCAATCAGAAAACCATCAAACCAGCAAGTGAATGGAATATTTCCATCAGACCAAAAGAAAATAGGCAAAAACAGAAAATGCAAAAGCCAAAACCAGAAAACGCAAAAAGGTGAATGGAGTATGGCTATTGGACCAAACACATTTTTCACTAAACACAACCAAATGAGGCAAGATAATGGACCAGGCAAGGGGAACAGCCGAACAATAGAAAAGAAATGGCAGCAGGAGGAAATAACCTACCTGATAGCTTTGGCTGGGTGAAAATGGAGACTGAGAGGTGTGACGGAGAGGTAATGATGGAGTGATGGAGCTGCGACGGAGAGGTAGTGATGGAGACTGAAGCGGTGAAGCCTGGTGACGGAGACCGAAGCTCGGTGAAGGAGGTGCTGCAACTGCGACCAAGACTAGGAACCAGAGCTTAAGACCACGCGACGAAGAGGAGCAGAGGCAAATACCACACAACGAAGAGGAGCAGAGGCAATGAGGAAAATTCGACTTCTGCTTAGGTATCGGGTGGGGCTTAGGGCTCGTTTTGTTAAGGGCTGGGCTTCCTATGCCTAGCCCTTTCCAACCGTGTCGGACACGTTGAAATTTTTTTTTAATATTAGGACACAGGACACGTGTCCGACACGTGTCCCAAACATGTCCGGGGCGTGTCCCAAACGTGTCCGGGGCGTGTCCGTGTCCGAAGAGTGTCCGACACGCCCCAAAATGAAGTGTTCGTACTTCATAGCTTGTAACATAACGACATAAGATACCATTTACAATCAACATGCCAGAGAGTTTATTAACAAAAGAAAAAGTAAAAACAGCACAATAAACATGGGCAACACTAGTGAAAATCAGAAATTAAGAAAAGGGAAATTTAAATTCCAAAATATAATCCATACCTCTAATCTTGTAGGTCCAGCTCAAAGTTTTTCAAAATCACAGATAAGCTCCAAACCCAACTTCAGATTCAGCTGCTTTAGCAATAACAAAATCAATTCCAATTGTAGAAACAAAATAGAACAAAACCCAGTTGCAAGATACAAAAAAGAAGGCAAATAAAAGTGAAAATTGGGTTTACCCAAGACGGAAAGGTGCATGAACCCTAAAGAGAGGACCTTCTACTTTCAGTGTGAAAAGAAAATTAGAAGCTTGGGTCCATTAAGAATGAACAGAGGAAGCTTCTTTTCGCAAAACATAAATAGCCCGAAGTAGAAAGGGTGAGGGTGTTTGCCTCAGTGCTCCTTTGCCGAAACAAAGTGAGTGAGTGAGGGGGTTTGCAGTGCTTTTGTCGAGGTGGGAGAAAGGGGAAAAACTGCCGCAGTTTTCTATTTTCCTGCTTTCAGTGGCAAGCCTTGGAGGTGCGCTGAAATGGAGTTTTTAAGAGGGAAAGGAAGAAAATGTCCGCTTTCAGTACAGCCTTCCAAGTTCGTAACTGAAAGTGAGATAATTTTGGATGACAGTTGTCACTATAAATGTACTGAAAGTGACATAATTTTGAATGGTCACTTTTAGAAAATTTTAATGACGACTCTTATAGGAGTGTAAAAGATTTTTAGTGACAATTTTTTAAATTATTATCAAAAAATTATTATTAAAAATGATTTTTTATACAGTAGATAATTATTAATTATCAATTTTTAAATGTAAATACATGGAAAGGGAGCTATTTAATCATATACAAATTATTAATGTGATATTAATATATATAGTCTATGCTAGATCCCCACTAGAACCATATACATAACACTAATTTAATATTCATTTTCACTAATAAAATTTATCATTAGCCTCAATTAAGCCATTATATATACAGTGAGAGTTGACTGAATGATTGCAAAGAATGCTGCAAAACATTATGCTACAAAAGTTTGGAAAGAAGATAATTCATTCAAATAAATGAGATTATATTCGGAATAAAAAATAAGTTCCTAATGAAAATTACAATATTTAAATATATTTCAAAAAATAATAAATTGAGAGAAAGACACTCAGATATGCATATTTCAACAAAATCACCAAAAGGAACTTAAGTAAGCATTCAAGTGAGAGTAGGCTCGAGCTCCGTGTACATACAACCGAGTGTAAGATATTAAGTAGTTACGTCTCAAATATGTTTTATACAATATATATGAGTACAATATCCTTAGGTGTTGAGAAAAACATGAAAAGTAATTATGAATTTCCCTTTCTCTGTTTAAATGTTCAAAACAAAGAAGCTTACAAAAAGTTATTATTAGTTGTAATGAGCTTTATACTGGAAGGAAAGAAAGGGAAGGAGAGCTTAAATGAAGTCTTTCCTTTTATTTTGGAGATCAAATTTAAGAGGAGAAAAAAGAAATATGGATTAACTCACCGAAATTATCGTTCCTCTATTATTTTTTAAAATATATTTATCACAATAAACATTATATTCAAAACTGTAGTTATATTAATACTTATAAAACTTATGATTGAAATTAAAATATAAATATACAAATTTATAAAAAAAAATTTATGAAAATAGATTACACTAATTTTTTTTTTATCTTGAATATCAAATGCTTTTCGGAATTCTCTTATCCCCCATATTCTTAGTTGTCAACTTATTGCTGGAAAAAGCAATTGTTTTTATATTTCCACTTAAATAAATAAATTTTAGATAAACTCCCTTAAATCACTCTTTTTTTTAAATTCTCCTAAATTAAAAAAAGAAGAAGTGATATTTATCACAATAACATTATATTCAAAACTATTTTTATATTACTACTTACAAAACTATATTAATATACAAATTTACTAAATACATTTATAAAAATTTATTACAATTAATATTTTTAATATTTTTATTTTAAATATCAAAACAAAAGACCTCTGCCCCTTCTCATCTCCCAACCCTTTCTTTTTGGAATTCTCCAATCCCCCTCTAGCCTCTCAATCGTCAACTTATCGCTTGGAAAAGCACCACCCAGACCACCATATCTGTTTCCTTGCCCTTTTCTCCTTCATCATCTTCCACCTCATATCTTCTGTGTTGGATGATGTCTTCCTCTGTGGATAACAATGGTCATTGTTGCTTCTTGGATATTTAGGTTTTGAAGCTGCTATTATAGGTAATCACTCACTTTCTCTCTGTTTCTCTTTGTTTCTCCATTTGCCATAGATTAAACTTTGTTCGTGGTTGATAGCTACAATTTTACACTTTTTATGAAACTAGATACAATCAATAGGTAAACATAGCCATTTGCTTCACATTGATCAATTATTGAAGCGTCCAAATTGAACTTTATAAAGCAGAAACTTGAGGCTCTGAGCTCAATGCTGGAAAGATGGAAACGTTAGTCACCGGATATGAAGAAAAAATTGGAAAGTGAGATAAAAAGGCTTTTGGAGGATGTGAATTAATCTTCTACGTCCTATATAAGTATTAGTGCAGCTAATGATGAGGGTAGTTTTAGTGATAATAAGCAATTTTCCTTCTGTGGATTGTTCTTTGTGGTGGCCCATTTATTTTCTCATTTCTATCCCTAACTTCGGAGGTAAAGTTTTTTGTCATATCATTTTCATGCTTAGCTATGCTGCTTCTTCTGGGCGAAATCCTCCGCATTATAGCCATCTCTTTGATAGTCATACTTTGTACTCTTTTACTTGATCTATTTTCAATTTCTTTCATTTTTTAAAGAAAATTTAACTATTGAAGGATTTTCATTATAATATTACTCCGATAATTAATTAGCTCTATACAATATATATTTCTAGCTATTTTGTTAATTGATGGAAGTGATTAGGTTCTTGAATTTTGCCATAGATTTAATATCATTCTTCCATTTTGATCTTCTTAACCTTACTATCAACCCTCCTTTGAAGATGCTATTCTAACGTTGTGAGCCAATGCTTAGATTTTACACTTTCCCTGACTACCTATTTGCTTCAAAGATTGCAAGCTGAAACATATATGCTTGCAATCACAATTAAAATATTGGAATTATATTTATAATTTATAATATGCCAAATTTCTTGAATACTAGTTCTTGTATCTGTTACGATGGATAAAATATCTCATCTCTACTTCAGGTGCAAATGAGAAAAGGTGTTTCACATGTGTATTCAAAAGTTTGAATTTGAAGTCAAGAGACACAAAATCTTTACTTTGTTCCAACGTCATACTTTGTTAACTACGAATATTGGGAGTCAACATGGTAACGCGAGAGAAAAAGGTGCACATAAATTTTTAAAGTTTTCTTTTACATATTTTTAGGGCTGTACAAAGTTCGGTTTGGTTCGGTTTTGGAGGCCCAACCAAACCGAACCGAACTATTAAAAAAAAAATTTCAACCTGGTCGGTTCGGTTCGTGCCTGTTAAACCGAACCAAACCGAACCCCCTAAATGGCGGTTCGGTTTGATTCAGTTTTTTCGATTTTTTTTGGGCCAAGTGTTTTTTTTTGGCACATTGAAATTTTTTTCAGCCCATTCCTTTAATTTGTATCCATTTCATTTTTGTTTGAGCCCCGAATTGCACAACATCTGCCTGGCAGGACAGACAACAAGATCAAGAATTACTGGCGAACTCGAATTCAGAAACAAGCAAGACATTGGAAGATTGACAGGCAGCGCAGAGTTTCAAGAACTTGTTAGGCGCTTTTGAATGCCAAGGTTGCTTCAGAAAGTAAGAGAAATACCTTCTCCTGCCATGTAATTTTTGTATCCACTTTTCTTTTTTTAATCTTTTGTTTCAATTTTTTTTAATAAAATAATATATGAAATTGCTGAAATAAATATGTAATTTATTAAATAGAGATTTTTGCCAATCGCTTTATTAAATATTTTTTGTATCCACATTGCCAATCGCTGTAAGGAATGGATCCCAATAAGCAAATAGAGATTTTTGCCATACCTAGATTAAATTTGACTATTTGAGTTCTTACCTGTCTATGAATATTACATTAGTAATTATAATTCATTAATTCTCAAAAATAAAATTCAACAACAAATTCAGAGATTGCTATAATAACAAAGAATAACTTTGATGTCACATTCTATCACTCCAAAAAAATTTGTACTCAAAAATAACTATTACATTAGAACATTCTACGTGACACAACATTGGCAGCCGAAGCTTATCTAATCTGATCAGCAAGCTGAATCATAAATACTAAATACTACAAGGAAAAGGAAAGGAACCCGGTGAATAAACCTCAAAAAATTTTCTATTTCCAATATACTGTCAATAAGCTTACAGACGCACCAAACAATAGGAAAGCATCAAAGCAACCGAACAAATAATGTCAGCAACAAATATAACTTCTGATGGGATGAAGCCCAATAAATTATCCTGTGGGCAGTGACACATTAATGTCAGTTAGCTTATTCCTCGTATTGGATCAGCAGTAGACAATGGAACAACTACAATTGGCCTGGGAGTTGATATAGTCTCATGTTTTTATTTTTTTGGCTTCTGCTCATGTTGGTTTCCTGCCAAAAAATTGCCTACCACTACCTGATACATATCAATCAGTTGGAAAGAATGATCAGGATCACATAACTTGTGATCAAATACCAATTTGCTAGCTAATACATGTTACTAGACATTGAATAATTTTGTGTATGGTAAATTGTAACCTGTGAGGCCATTCCCAAGACACAACATTAGCACTGCCATGTACAGAATGTGGCAGGCAGCCATTCTCTCCCATTTTATAAAGCAAGGAAATTGCTTCATCAAGCAAGCCCTCCTTGCTTCATCAAGAATTTTATTGCAATTAAAATGAGGCTCCCAAGTACCTTCTACTATATTAAACATCTCACAACACAAAAGTGTCTCCAAAGGAATTAGAAAATAAGAAAGTTTAATGGCTATAGCAATGAACAATCTTCAAACCTCTTAGCAATTGAAATGCAAACCATCATAATATTCACATATGATACAAATTTGATAAACTTGATGTATTTAGTTTTTAGCACTAAAATAAGGACAATCACATGGCTAAGTAGTAATTAAAAATCATGTAGTAGCTGCCAACCTAAGGTTCAAAGTTTCAGCATATTTCTGCTGACAACAGAATGGGTACATATAGATAATACATGTAAATTAAACCAAGAAATTTGTTCATATAGTAATTAAAAATCAAGTACATGTATGACATCAATATGAAGAATGGGAGATGTCACCACATTCCAAAGATATTCAATTGTAACTTTTGTCTAAATGTAAGTTCTCAAAATGCTACCATTCGAATCTCCCAATAATCTGGATGCTCATTCTTATTATAGCCAGTTTGAGAAAGAGAAAATCTATACAGACAGCACATAGTAGGCATATCAAGCCAAACTAGTTGTTTCACACTTGTGTCTCTGTTAGAAACCCTTAAAAATATATGATAATATAACAAACAACTCCACTTAAAACATCGTGTCTCAGGGTATAAGAGATTGTGCTCAATTGCAATTGATAATATGTATAAAAAAAATCCCTTAAAACCTTACCAGAAGTTCATCGGCTAGCTCTGAAGATGAAGAGAAGAGAAGACCATTTTTGTCAACTCTAACAAGTTCTTCAATGCTTCAAGAAGATAAAAAAGTTGACCGATAAATGAAAACAATAAATTGACTAAATAAATAAGAAATGGAACTAGATCACAAGTAATTAAAAAAAAATACACACACACACACACAACTTACCAAGAGTATGAAACAGCACAAACATGCAGTCCACAACCAAACATATCAACAACCTAGTACAGCCAAAGCAGAGACATTTAGAAATAAGAAGAAAAAATGGCACCCAATTTTCACCATTTGATCTTGTTAAAAATATTATCAACATATTTCATAGTTGTGGGCTATGTTAAAAAGTTTAAACTAATTGCCTGAAAAACTGTGAGAAAATGAATTTTATTTAATAATTAATCAGATAGTTGTTATGAAACAATATGACATCAAAATGACCCACAGTATTCAAAACATAAACCTAACATCATCCTAGATCCACTATTAGACTAAGCAGAATAACAGATAGAGATATTCCAATGAAGTGCACCATTTCAGAATAAAAATGAAGTCTTAATCGTGCAAATAAATGAGTCTTTATTTTCTCTTCATACTTTTCTTTTTCAGGACCTTTACCTTTATATTTAAGATCCTTTGTTAGTAAGTTCCAAATGAAAGCCAATACTCAGAAGGAAAGGAACAAGTTATACCAGTAATGATGAATAACAATCTGGGATACATTACTGCAGCTTCCAAGAGAATACCAAAATCTTCATCAGGAGTCCTGAAAGTTCAAAGTAGCATCAGTTTGCAGAAACAACTACAAGCTGTCCAGATTATATAATGGAGTCTTTAAGAATGCTTGATAAGTAATAACAATTAGTTACTGGATAACAAAATAACTAGCTCACCTTATGCCTCTCCTCAAGTGAAGCAGGATGAAAAAAGTCAGGAGGCTGATCGTACAAAACTGTGGCTCTATAAATTAAGAAATCAAAATTAGATTACTTCATTTATTGCCGCAACATTTTAATTTTACACAAACTTTGAACATTGAGCTGACCCTCTTACTTAATTCCCCAGTTTTGAGCCAATTCATGCTGCATTGCTCTTGTTATGCATAGGGAAGCATCTGCCATTTTCTCAAAGAAACTAGCTACAATAGTACAATTCAAAAAGGTTAGGTTCTAGAAATATATCAGCAATTCAGCAAAAAACTTCAAAAAAGCAGAGCATTTTAATACTTGCATAGCAACCATAAATTCTTGAAAACCAAGATATTCTTGTCGCTTTGAATCTGCAATAGCCCATGCCTTATTTAAATAAGGGGACCAACAAAAAAACTATTTAGTTGATAGGGAGTAAAGGTCCAATCCCGCAACAACCCTCAAAACCATGAATAAATATGTAAACAATTAGAGGTGTAATCCACTTACATATTGGGAGGGCTTGGATCATTCCAATTTGCCACTTATGGTATGAACAATTAACAGTCTAACAGACCTCACCAAAAGGAATTCCAGATAAAAATTAACAAAAAAGATGTGGGAGAGGAACAATGTTTGGCTGTTTGCAATTGCAGATGAAATGCAAGAAGAAAATAATAATTCCAATAGAAGTCTATAAAACATAATGATTCTATAATGCTACAAACAGAACTCCACAAATTATAATAATTCAATAATACTAACAACAAAAATTCATAAAACATAATAATTCCATGTTTCTCTGAGACTAAGATTGAAGATTCCCATAACCAATTACACAACCTGTTAAAATATAACAATAATTAAAACATAATTAGTACAATTTAAAATGTATTGGGTAAAAATACATAAATAATTTATTTGATTAAATATAATGCTCATACCACTTAGAACATGTTCGTTTACAAATCTAAATCTGATTCTGATTCAGCCAACGGACCAGCTTCATCTAATAATTGAATAGACACATTAAGTCAAGAAAGAAAAAAAATTATTACAAACCCTTTTAACCACAAGCAATTTATTAAATAATGTTTAGTTGAAACAAAAATAATATTACCTATCTCAGCCTTATCAATGTCATCTACTTGCTCTTCCATGTCAAGAGATAAAGGGGTAGACCGAAACCAATTTTGTGCACAAATAAGAGCCTCTACTGTTCTAGGAGATAAAGAACTCCTATATTGATCAAGAACTCGGCCCCCTGTACTAAAAACTGATTCAGAAGCAATTGTTGACATTGGTATTGCCAAGACATCCCTAGCAATTTGAGCAAGAATGGGAAATCTAGTAGAATTCACCTTCCACCAACTAAGAATGTCAAACTTTGGAGACATCTTTTCTCGAGGATCCGTTAAATATGTTTCCAACTCAGATTTGTGCTCTACATTATCATCCTTACTCATATCCATGTCAAATTCCATAATAAAAGAATCTTTAGCATCCACTGATGAAATATTCACATCTCTACTAGATTGGGAAGATTGACCAATATCTTCTGATTTTTTAACACCATAACAAGATTTATATTTATTATGCATACCATTGAGTATTTCCTTTACTTTGTCACCCATAGAAATAGCCAAGTCCTGATCAAAGAGTTTTGAGAGGCTCCATTCAACAAATTTCAACTTGTATCTTGGATCAAGAATTATGGCTACAAAAATAAACATGTTCATGTTTTTTAAACTCCCCCAATATTTGTCATGTTTAGCTTTCATTCTAATAGCCATATTCTTTAATAGTACATCATCATCACTCTCACACCAACCCTTCAAAGTCTTCACAATAAGACAATATTCATGAAAATATTGAGATGAAGTCACATGTAAAGAGTTTGAAACATTTTTAGTTGCATAAAAAAAATCTTCAAAAACTTCACAAAATGTCTTGCATTAAACCAATCCTCTGTGTTTGGGGGACCAAGTGGAGAATCAAAAAGAAATTGAGTATCCACTCTTCTAACTTAAGAAATGCCTTTTGAAACTTCAAGGCACTCTCAAGCATAAGATAAGTAGAGTTCCACCTTGTTGGAACATCCAATTGAACCATGCTCTTATCTTGTATCTTAGCAAGCTCTATACATTTCTTAAATTTTTGCATTCGTGCAGGAGAAGCACGTACATACTTACAAGCATCCCTAATTTTACTTATTGATTCATGCATTTCTTTCAAACCATCAGCAACAAGAAGATTTAAAATGTGAGCACAACATCTAACATGCATGTATTCCCCCTTCATCACACTTCCATTCCACTCATTTATTTGCCTCCGCAAGTATGCTATGGCAACATCATTTGAACTAGCATTATCAACTGTTATGGTAAAAACCCGTTCAATTTCCCAATCAGTAAGACATTTTTCTATAGTTTGACCAATTACTTCTCCTTTATGACTAGCAATTGGACAAAAATTCAAAATTCTCTTATGCAACTTCCATTCAGCATCAATAAAATGCACAGTAAGACAAAGATAACTCAAATTTTGCACAGAAGTCCAGCAATCAGTAGTCAAACAAACACTTTGAGAATTCAAGGATAACACATTTTTCAATTTTCTTTTCTCATCTAAAAAAAGCCTATAGCAATCCCTAGCCACTGTAACAGAGATGGAATAGAAAATAATAGCTGAACAACGCTCATAAAATACCGAAACCCTTCACCTTCAACAAACTTGAAGGGTAATTCATCAACAATAGTCATCCTAACTAGAGCTTGCCTACATGCATGAAGATCAAAACTAACTGATGATAAATTACTCCCAGTCCCTTCCCCTAGCTCTTTTCTTTTTGGTTGGAAAGAAAGAATAGCTTGGCTAGAGTCTAATGATTCTCTAGGAAATTTTTTGCATTGCTTTTCTAAATGGTGGGCCATGTTAGAAGTTCCATTTCTTTTTTTATGATAAGCATAATTAGCCCCACACCAATTACATGAAGCTCTAAGCCAATTTGGATCACGATTCTTAATACTAGTAAAATGTTGCCATACCCAAGATTCAGGTCTAGTGGGTTTTCTCTTACCCTCTTCAATGTCATCCTCTTCATTGTTTTGCCCCTCTTGCACTTTTTTCTTCTTCGAAGCTGACGTATTGATATCTTTATTTCTTTTAGAAGGCATTGAAACTTCTTCATGCACACTTGGAGTTGGAGATTTTGATCCTTCAGTGGCATTTGCATCCTCCACAATTTTTTGTTATATTTCTTCTGAATCAGTCATATTTGACTACTCTTTGTCTCTAACTTTCTACCAAAAAAGAAATTATAAAAAGCATAAAATAGGAATCCCAACAAACATTAAGCTATAATAGTAATTGAAATGTATTTAATTTTCCTATATAACATCATCTATAAGATTCAAGAATAAAGGAAATGGATATGAGGGACAAAATTGCTGATATAAATTTTGGGGCAAAATAAAATGGCAAATTACCTCAGATGCCAAGAGATTCAGCCTGGGTCTGTAACCATGGAAAAATGAATGAGCAAACAAATACAATTAGCAGCTCAAAATGACAACATATATGATGGTATGTTTTCTTTAAAAGGGAGACATGTATCTACTCTCTAGAAAGGAAAAAAATGAATGTGAAATCAACATATATCGTATTAGCCAAGAGCATGAAGAGAAACCAACATATTCTTTCTGCAAATGATATACAGGTAGAAAAAACAAAGAATAACCAAATTTTACAATGATCTTTGAGCATTGTGATTCCCCTCCAATTTTAGGGGAAGATAAGATATCCTCCTAAAACAAACATACAAGGCAACGAAGAAGAAATTCCAGAGAAAAAGCATTAGCTCAAAAGAACTGTCCAATTTCTCTGCAAAATCATTAGAGAAACACCCTCTCCCAACACACAAAAACCACCCATAGAGAAACCGAAAAAATATCTATCCCAAGATTTCAAAACAGAAAATACAGATAAGAATAATTGAATAAAAGCATTAAAAGGATTCCACCTATCACCAAGATAGAGACAACTAGTAATGGAACACACTTCTAATTACTAATTAGCAAAACCACAATGCAATAGTAAAAAGAAACAGAGCACCAGGCCGGCACTCGTAGAAGTGATGCAAGAGAAATAGAGATAATCATACCAATCTAGCAGCTGCAGAGGCCGGAGAGCGTCAGGTATACGTGACAGAAAGAGCTCATATGGCGTGAGCAGATGAATGGCCCTCAATGTGGCCGATTGACTAGGGGCAAGGACGGGTCACACTAGCTCGAAATCACATTCATTCACAACGCAGCTCAGCTTGTCGGCATCGGAGGGCTTACGGGACGCGCAGTAATCGATTACTAAGGGAGCGATGCCAACTACGATGAACAAAGAAGACTCAGCAAGCAGAGACACCGGGTAGGGAAACTAGGGATTTACCGATTTAGAGACTTGAGGAAGAAAGAACCGAAGGCGAAGAAAAGAAGAAAGGAAGTCGGGTAGATAAGATTAGGGCTTCTGAAAAAAAAAACATGTAAAAATGTAAAATATATTATAAAAATTAAATTTAATAAAATATATTTAATATATTTAAAATAAACCGATCGGTTCGGTTCGGTTCGATTTGGTTTTTGTCCAAACCGAACCGAACTGATCAGTTTTTTTAAAAAAAACTGAATCAAACTGATTTTAATCGGTTTGGTTCGATTTTTAAGCGGTTCGGTTCGGTTTTTTCGGTCCGGTTCGGTTTATGTACACCCCTACATATTTTGAAACTTTGTGAGTTGATATATCAAAAGTTTTATTTCTTAATTCACCTTTAGCTAAGGAGTTATGTTTGACAGGCATAGTGTCGACACAACGTGATCAGTTTACCATATGAAAATTATGTTAATACAGCTAGCTCATTGGCAGAGGAAACAACTTTAATGGGTTTAACATTTAGGGGTTACCTTGAAAAAAGGTAATCTATGTTCTTTTAGTGTATAATTCTATCTGAAAATATAATTTTTAACCATCTATTATAGTTTTTTACTTCCCCAATACTGTGATACAGTGTTGGCCTATCTTCAATATAGATATTTCTATTGTCCCATAATCATAGCATTCTTTGATATAAGAGGAAAGTACAATGATCATAAGTCTAGCTACATTAACTTTTTCTTTTAGATTAAATTCTTCAATGATCATAACTTTTTTCTCTGCTTTAAAGTAATTTTATCAATCATGAATAAATTGAATCTTTCAATAGTAATTAATTGCCTCAGATTTTGTTTTATATATTTGGCTGAATGATCTTTTTGTAAGTTTTTTTAGTTGAAAAGTTGGAAAGACGTCTTTAAAAGAAGGAAAACAAAAGGAAGAACATGGATGCAGGAACAACAGAGTGATTAGATGTATGCATCCAACCAAAGCACAAAAAGTGAAAGAAATCTAGATGTGACACTACTAGCGTTCTTGATATATGCATCAGTTTAGTGGAATTCTCATTCTCTTTCCACCAATCGCACTACCAAGTAGGCTTCAAATTTTTAGCCAAGCTGCCCATTAGGTGTCACGGCCCCAAATGATGGAACACATGACCGGCACGGCATAAGGGTTTCCCCCTAGCCGCAAGCCTAACACATAGCATGCACAAACATCCAGCATACAATCCAGAGTACATAATAAATATAACTGACCACATATGCCACATCCAATATAAGAAAATACTGTATATATATATATATATATATATATATATATATATATATATATATATATATATATATATATATATATATATCTCTCTCTCTCTCTCTCTCTCATGAATCCAACGTCTGTTATTCAACTTGGCCCATGGCCTCATAATACAAATATCGTTGTAAAACATAAAACCATTTTTTCAAACAACACATAAAATACGCAAGAAGCGAAGATCCTATCTGTATGTTCATGGAGGTACACTAGACATAAACTAAACTAAACAAACAGTACAAAAGAGCCTTGCCCAAACTGGGGCTCACCAACGCTATCTTCAGCCTCCTACGAAGCTGTAGCTGGATCAAAATCTCTTTGACTATCTGTGGGGAGGAAACAGAAGAGGGGTGAGATCACCACATCTCAGTGAATGGATAAATCACACTATAACAGAAACAGGGCAAACCAAGCACGAATGTTTCGCAATGAGTTTAATAATTGAAATCAAAGTGTAAGGATAATAATAAAAACATTAAGCATTTAACCATAATTTATTGAAAGAAAAGATAAACAGTTCAAATGTATGTTCAAAAGATAAAACAGGATTAAATCAGTAACAGTAGAGCAAATCAATTATGCATGGTAAGTAATAAATGAAATTATTTATGCAATAACAATGATGAATGAGATTGTTTAGAAATATTTAATCTTTAAGAAAAATGCACTAATTTATTGGAGGTCTTTTCTAACAGATCAATCATCTTCTCCAAGCACACAGCAAGGGTAAGGTAATCACTGTAGGCGTAGACATAAATCCACCCTAAATTACCCTAAGCACACAGCAAGGGTATGGCAATTACTGTAGGCGTAGACATAAGTCCACCCTAAATCCCTGTGTTTTAGGCAGTCATATGCCGGTCACAGTATCCTAGGCCGACGCCTTCATATGAAATCCTGTGTCTTAGGCAGTCATATGCCCGTCACAGTATCCTAGGCCGAAACCTTCGTATGACCATGGTGCACCAGGGCTAGCACTCCCTGCGGCTAGCTAACAGTGATCTAAAAGGGTTCCTCCAATGAAAAACATTTGAAAATATGCTATTCAAAGAGTTTAAAGTAAAACATTTCAATAACATTACAATAAAGCTATAATTCTCCATCTAGCTCTTTTCATGCATAAAATTCCGTTCTAAAATATGTTTCATCCATGTATTCCTATGGAGACCTTTATCATCATAAACTTTCCCTTTAAACATATCGTCAGTAGACGTCGCATAGATGTTCGCATGCATCAAATTATTTCATGGCTAACTTAGTTCATTTCTATGACTAAGTTCGCATTTCTATAAATCTAGCTCAAATGGAGAATTATCAGTCTAGATGCTTGCTCTGCATACCTAGGGTTCAACTAGGATTGAAATTTACAATTTCTAACATGGTTGGAACATATTGGTTTTCAAAGCGGTAAAACAATTTAGCATACATTCCAACTAGTTAAAATCATACGAGAGTTATAAACTGAATTCGTAAAACATGCGCTATAGTATGAAAAACCCACTCACAAGTAAGGGCTCCAGATTGGACAGCCCTAAAATCCTCGTTTCTGGTCTGAATTCGGTAAAACAAACCCCAAAATCGAGTCCGGAAGGTCCAAAAACCTTAAATGAGCTTGGGTACTGTTCAACGCCGAAAAACACTATTCACCGCCACTATTCACCGCCGGAAAACACTATTTACCGTCACAAAAATTTTACCGAATCAACAAAACAATTTCATATCCTAATATTTATCTAGTTTCTGAATCCATCTACGGAGTCAAATTTCTAATTAGAAGTTTCTAAATAAGGTTTTTCAGAATTTACTTTTTACCGAGATTTTCTACTTCAGATCTACGGCGAGTCAAAAGTTGATTTGAAAAACTGATCGGTCAAAACTGAAGTACTCTTCGTCCTGAATCCAATAACACTTTCAGTTTTGATACCGGAAGCCAATTGGTACTCCAAATCGAGAGAAAAGATTTGAAGTCACTATTTACTCACTATGCAGCACTATGCATTTTTTCCATTTTTTTCTTCTTCGAATTCGTCGCCCCGGTTTCTCATCTTATGATTTCTGAAAAATTTATTTTTTTATTTTTTTTATAATTATTAAATATTTAATAATTAGATTTTCTTTTATAAAAATTCATATAAATTCCGTTTTTCATCTTAAAATATCCTAAAAATTTCTAAAAATTTCCATTCTCGTAAATCTTTAGTTAAACTCTTAAATCACGATTTTTCTTGATAAACATCATAATAAAACAAATTTCAAAACAAATATCTTTATTCATATTAAAAGAAAGAATATTTCTAAAAATACCATAAAAATTCAATGGAGGCCGGTATAATTATTTTAAGCAACACAATACTTCTTTTACTTAAAAGTCCACTTACTTTTAACAAATCATAATCATTTCTACATAAATAAAAATATATTTGCTTATAGTGTGCCAAAACATAAATTCTCATATTTCTTTTGTAATTCTTTAATCCATGTAATAAATATACATATTTTCTACGGTTCTTATCTCTATTGTCAAAATTCTCTCTCTTTTATTCTAAATTTCCTTTAATTGGAATTTTCGTTAAATTTTACGGTTATTACATTAGGGTTCTCATATATTCCTTTTCTTTTCTTTCATTAACTACTCCTTTCCCTTTTTCAATTATGTTTGCTCATTCCCTTTGTGTCCCTTGAACTAATTCATCACTTAGTTTAGTTGATGTTGAAACTCATCATCATGACAGCAATAAAGTTCTCCTTCAACTGTTACTGTCCTACCAATGTTCTTGGTGGATTGAACCATCCATGTCTCAAAAAGTTTTTTACGATTTCCTCCTTTGCTTTTCCCTACGAAGGTTGCTTTACACTGAATTGGTAGATGCTTCTTCTTCTTCTTCTTCTGGTGATACTTCAATGATGACACATATTCAGATGTGTTTCTTTGTTATTACCTTAACATGTTTTATTGTGGGCATTAATGAATCAGGTTTTGTTCCCCTGTTAAGTCTTAACCACATGTTCGAATTCTTTAATCTTGGTGGAAGGTATAGACTTGTTATGGTCTATAATTGCCATCCCTTTTTTTGTGTGTTTTCGTTTGTTTTTATTTTACTAATATAATATCTCATTTGTCACTTTAAAAACTTGGATACTCAATAAAATTTGTAGTTCTTGAAGCAACATCATTTTGTGCAACTGTTACATTTGAGAACATGTTCTTTGTTATGAAAAAAAATGCTCTGTTTTGAATTCTTAAGGGCAAAAAATGGATAATAACAACACATCAATATTAAAGTGGAACTGAGCCATGTTAATATTGTCTGGCCCTTCATGGGGGGTTTTACTTATTTATTAGAATTTTGTTTTCCAAAATCAATTATGCTTGTCTTATTTTTGTAGCCCAGGGGCATAATTTTGGGTGGAGTTTGAAGGTCATTGATTTTATTAGTGAGGCTTTGGCCCATTGGTGGCCCCAGAAAGTAGTCTTCAAACTTTATACCATGTGTGTTATTGATATTATGAGTTGGATTTATGCTATGGTTGTTTGAGGATTGCACTTGTCTTGTGATTTGTTATATTATATTGTAATTTACTATAAGTGATATTATGTGTCACTTACAAGGAAATACTATTACTGTTCATAGGCTCACAAGGTGGATTAAATAGGAAGACAAGATTAAAGCTAAAGGGGAGACAAACTTGCAGTATGCTATAATGTGTATAAGTGGTAAGAGATCGATTTGTTATTTACAGTAAAAAGCAAATTGATTAGTAGAATTACCAACTTATAGTATACCTTCTCTATATATATGTTCAACCACCAGTTTATTCAAATAGCCTATAGTTAGGAATCTATCTTTCATTTAAAGGGGGAAAAGGGCTATAGAAAAAGAAAATGGAAGGATTGTAGCTCTACAAGGAATGGACAAGACACCAAACAAGCATCACATGAGAGTGTAAGCAAATGGTTAAGGGAGCTTAGAGAATTTGGGAACAAAGACATAAATGGTGCTTATTTTGGTGGGAAACAAGCCTAATTTGGTCAGTCAAGAGAAATTGTGAAAGAAGAAGAAAAAGGCTTCGTAGAAACAGAGGGGTTATGTTTTATGAAATCTCTAATTTACGGAACCTGAATGTTGAGAAAGCATTCTTACAAAAGATAATCAAGATTCATGGTATCAAAAATTAGAGAAATTAGGGAAAACGTTTAAGTAAGCTTTCTAATTTCATATCTATAATTTAGATGATAATAAAAAATTCAATTCTCTCAACAAGATTTGTAGAATGATATACAACAGTTATATTTTTTCTATACAAGAATAAGTTCTATGCAAATTGGGTTACTATCAAATTCTGTCATTGCAATTTTTTCAACCACATTTTAAGGTAAAAAAGTCTCTTAAATGTTATCGCTGATGCTATACTTTTGATGACAACTTTGAAAGTCACTATAAAAAGGTTACCACCAAAATCCCCCCCTTTTTTTGGTAGTGGAAGGTACCAAGGAGTGGAAAAAGAGGGAGGGGTGCTTGGAGAGCAACTTATTTTTCCAAATATAATGTTACCATCTCTTATTGCATGATTTTTCCTTTTAACTACTAGTAAAATTATCGTTACACAAACCCTTTTGTTTTAATTTTTGCAAATGAGTTTAGTTGTATTTAATCCCTTCCCGTCTAATCCACAATTATGATTAAAATTTTGATGTGGCCTTAGGAGCTTCAAAAGCTTTGACCAAAGCCTATTTAATGAAAGAAGATAATTGGTGGAAAAATGCAAGTACACATTATTATAGTTCTATATTAAAATGATGAGAAGATTATCATCCTTGGAGATTGTTATTTTATTTTGTCAAGTATCAAAATTATAAAAATCTCAAATTTATTTAGAAAATAAATTGTTGCAAGATTGTGGAGCTTATAAATTGAAATATGGTAAAATTAAAAGAAAAGAATAATTGAAATTGTTTGATTATACAAATTAATGTGGAAAAACCCTTAGGAATCTGATTTTACCCTTTCTCTATGTGTCTCCTTATCTTACTAACCCAAATTTTTTTTTTGAAGTTTGCTAAAACAAATCCTAAGTTACTAAATAACTTCTTTTGATAGTCTACTTAGACTTACTTTACAAATACACTTATACAAGATTATGCTAGTCAATAATTCAGGAGCAGTTTGAGATCCATGATTTGATTCTAACTACCTAGGCATGTATAAGTTTCTCTGTCTCTATAATCACCTAAATTGAATTATTGGAATATCTAATTTGCAATTTCCTTTTACAATAGCAAATAATAAGATCAAATTCATCTAATTAATAACTAATTAATTAGACACATAATAATTTGAACAAACCAAGGAGAAATTTCATTCAAATTAAATATGGAAAGATAAGCATAAGATTCAGACTTCACCATATCATCTTTCTTAAGTAAAGTGATTTAGTTCATGTTAAAAATTAAATACTTCCTAAATAAATTCAACATCATGAGAGATTAAAATAGATACAAATCAAACTGATCAAGAGCTGTCATCCACTGTCTTGCTTCCACGTTCACGTGATGCTTTTGTTCAACCGCTTTGCCTCTATGTTTTCTGTTCCCAACTGCTTCTCGCGTTCATCTTTCTGGTTTACTCGTCTGTCATCCTCTCTCACTCGTGATGCTTTGTGCTTCCATGAGCTGGGATGCCCAGGATATAGCTGTAACGCCTAGAAAATCCGGCAATTTTGGATCAGATTTTGAATTTGCAGCCGCAAAGTTCTACAAATTTTTCGGCAACGGATTACTGTTATTTGGTTTCTTCTCTTCTATTCCCTCCGCGTCATTGATTTCTGCTCAAACTCTCCACCTTTATTCTCATTATTCATCCTGATTTATTCGCATATTTTTCTAGCAGATCAATTATCCAGTTTGGAGTTGATCTAACTTAAGGACCATTTGATTTCCAAGTGTGCCTCACCGAGATTAACGAGAATAATTTATGGGTCCTCTGTTTGTTGTTTATCTTTTTTGTTGGATGTATAAATTTTTAAAAGGACATTAATTTGATTTATGCACTGTTCAGCCTGGGTAACATATGCTTATAAATTATATACTTTTTACACTAAGCTGGCTCTTTATATAATTTACTATGTAAAAATTACAAACTTATGATAAATGTTTTACTACGCAATAACTGTTAAAAGGTCTAGAATTATATGTCAAATTGATAGGTTTACAATCTTCATTTCTCTCTCTCAATCAAATTTTCAGTTAAAATTTTAATTTTTACATATAAATCTTTGATCATTATCAAATGTTCGTGCTTCTTATTTTTGTATTTTATATTTTATG